>CM062272.1:33516602-33896602 GCA_031216635.1 Dissostichus eleginoides
TTATTGGTAGCTGACCTGCTATAGACATGGATCTGTGTTAGACACAGCCAATCAAGTTGAGCATAATCACTTCAAACATTTGGGGTAGAATAGATCGGTCCAATGATAAGTGAGGCCATGAGCTAGGGTCAGAGGTCAAGGGTCAGCAGGACGACTAGGACTGAGCTGGGTACCTGTGCCTGTTCAGAGATCTGTCCTTTACACGGCTGCTTCTGTAAACACAGCACTATACAAATAAAAGTTATACACGTGATACCAATAAAATGCTGTCAAAAAGGAGCTACGGTTCATTACATTGGGTAAATGGAGCAGTCTATAATTTAGTACTGCAAAGATCGTTGGCAGGTATAGCTAACAGCTAACAGTAGGGGCATATCAGCAGTGTGCAAACACTAAATGGTTCAAATGAATGCACTGCATAACTGTTCACAGAATACAACATGGCATTGTACTAAGGGAAGTATTCAAATTGAGACACAGCATGTGTGTAATGTGAAGGGCGTCACTTGTAGTGATGCACCCTGAGAAATATGAATCAACTATACATGCATATATTTTGGTTCACGACTTGCCATACAGCACCAACCACACAAGAGATAGAGGAAGCAACTAGCTGGTTAACATATGTGTAGCAAGCTAGAAGCAATCCAGCTAAAAGAAAATAACAGAGTAAAAGGGAGAGTGCATTTTGGACTTATATTTATTAGATGGACAAGTAATACTCCTCATAAATGCAAACTTGAGTTATGCTGTGCGTGTGTGACAGTTATTTTGATTTGATGGTGCCTCTGTCTGCTGGATGTGTGAACAGTTTGCTTAAACTTAAGCCTTGTAAGCTTTATAAACACATAATGTCAGGTGTTGTGTTTTAGCTTGTTTCACTGCTGCGAAGTGGACAAAATATATATATGAATTTAGTTTTTTTAAATACAGGGCACAAGGTCAAGAATATTTATATATTTAGGTAAATCCCCCTCACATTAAATGTTCCAGTAGACAAACAATCAAACCAAGTTAAATCAGGGTTTATCAGAACAATTTAAAATGAATTTCTAATACTTTAATATTTCCTTGATGATAACATTACATTTTGTAAAGTTGCCTTTTAGTGATTTTATCTTTAAAGGCATTTTAACGCTTATCCGTAATCAATTTGAAATGACAAATGAATATATACACATTTGAACACCAACCGTAACATCTGATTAGTGATGGGAATTCTGGCTCATCTTGGTGAGCCGGATCATTTGGCACGGCTCACCAAGAAGAGCTCTTTCGGCTCCCAAACGGCTCTTCAGTTTACCACATATTATACCTTTTATAATTCAATCAAATGTAGCCCTGTTTTGACTAATGATTTATATGTGTACACATATATCACTTAAATTATTCAATACATCCTTTGTACTGAAGTATTCAAAAGTAAAAATTACATGTTTAATATCAATGATTTGCTGTGGCCAATTGTTTTCATTGCATTTACAGACCCTTGTATCTCTCTGATACCACCTCATGAATGCACTGACTTGCTTGTAGAACCACGCTACACAAAGCAGATAGCAACACCTATAAAAACTTAAGCATAGACATTTAAAAAAAGGGGCTACTGTATCGACATTTTTAAATTGTATTTAAAGAAAAAGCCCTAACAAAACAGCAGGGCTCTATTTCAGTATTAACTATAGAAAAAAAGACAGCAACAGCTGACATCAAATCTTTGCTGAGCCTAAGGATAATCATAAATAAATAACATAGTGAAAATAAATATATATTGCAATGCTCAGTACAGCAGCATCCAACCGTCTCTAATCATAAACAAATATAATAAAAATAAATGTATTGCAATGCTCAAAACAGTAGCATCCAAAAGTCTCTAATCCTTGGATATTACATGTCACTGCATGCATGCACGGAGCAGCTGTAGCGCGGAGATCATCATATCATTCTGTCTTGTATTACTTAACAAACAAAAAACAACAACAAAAAAACGGCTCGTTCGCGGGCGCGAGCCGGCTCCCGTCGTTCACTTAAAAGAGCCGGCTCGTTCGCGACCGACACATCACTACATCTGATGTGTTGGCAATATATCATTGTCAGTGTTGGAGTGACGATGGCAAGTGTGCAGCATGTTTAATCAAATGATAGCCCAAGCCATTTGTTGATCCTCCCGCCTCAGCCTTGTGTGTTGCCATGGAAACTCTGTGTACTGGTATCACGAGCTGACTAGTCAACTGACCCAATGAAGGAAAAACAGTCCAGTGCGCCGCACATACAGCCATATGGCACTATGTGTGCCGCTGTCAACAACAACAGCAAACAGTTCACTGGGTGTGAATGTTTATGAGACTGGAACACGTAGAGGAAGAAACAGATGGGCATTAAGGTCTAATGGGTTGCATTAGTGCAAGTGTTTTTCATGCTGCCTGTCACAGCTACAATGTTACATCCTGTCAAGGATAAAGAGAGTCCAGCAGGAAGTCAGAAGAAACAACTGATCATCACTCTTCAAAACATATGTTGAACACGAGAAACACTCCCTTTTGCATTTAGTAATGCAGCTCCATGTTTATAACTGCATACAAAAATCCTACTGTTCTGTAAGATTATAACATTTGCATCAACTTTCTGTTGAAATAATGTCAAAGCTGAGCCCACATTAGCTTGCCTTTTTCACATAGAGTGGTGCATAGATGATGTTTTTTAGTAGGCAGACCCAGAAGTTAGCATTACATAGGCTCCCTTGACAAAAAGCAATACGTTTTTTCCAGTGGATTTCAACATTTTGCACACAAAAAAAGCTCTGTGTCAAACAAACGTTTATAATACTCACGCATATTGTTCAACAGGACAATCTCCACAAATGAACACCACTTTTATAATAGCTGAAGTGTAAATGAAATCGCCAAACGTAAAAAGCTAATATTAGGCTATAAACAAAATAAATCAGTCGCATGGCTGCACATCACCACAGCTAAGATAAAGTTGGATGCAGTTAATAGTATCATTTTTGTATAACTCGTCTTGGACATTCACCAAAAAATGTTATGATTTAAGAATATTCTATATGTAACATTTGCAATAGTAAATGGTAATGGCTGATTTGTGTTTTACATTTTGCAGCAAAATATGAGCTAGGGTAATATAGCAGAAACTGCACCACACTTCACTATTATATCCGTCCCCTTTTTTTTGTCTACATGGATCGAGAGAATTAGATTGGGAAATAGTTTAGTGTTTATCTGGTACAAAGTGTTAACTGGTGTAGTTTGTAAAAAGAGAGGTTGTGTAAGGGAAAATAGATGAAATGGCTTTTAACACTGCTGCAGGAACACTGCTGCAGGACTGCTTAAGTACCACACTTTAGACATAAGATAAGAGATAAGAAGAACTTTATTGATCCCAATTTGGGAAATGTTTGCGTAGAGATGACAGGTACTGTATATACATTCTCTTCAGGCATACATAAGTCTAAATAATCAAATCTTGTGCAGATTTACACTTAACAGGCATTCCTCTAATTTTCACTGTGCTGGGTCTTGTAACCCCTGCTTGTCCCAGAGAGACCCCCACCCCCACCACCGGTCTTGTGGCCCCACAGCGCAGGCCGCTGGTCCTTGGCCAGTGTTTGTGAAAGGGCCCCCAAACAGCCCCGCACCATGGCAAATGAGGCGCGTGACTCTTCAGACCAAACACGGGATTAGCCGGTAATGATCTGGCAAATGGTTTTGAAATAATAATTATCCACCCCTGTGCTGGATCTACACAAAGAGAAGGAAAGATAGCTGGGGACAGAAAAAAGGGAGACAAATTAATCAAATGTATCACTATTAAAACCAACAAACATGACACACTTATCACACTGGCAGAGCATTTCATTCCAATGTGTAAAATGTATTTTAAAATATAGCCCTCTGTGTGCAATGTCTATCAGTAAGGACATATCTTAGAGTAGGCTCATCTGTGCTGTTGTTGTCATGCTATGGAGGACAACACCTCTATGTAAACTATGAAGGCACTGAATTGTCCATTGTGTTGTGGATCTGTGACATTAAGCTTTTGAATCTCTGAATCTGTGCTGCCATCTGCAGGAGGAACATGTTGCAGTGCATGGCATGCTGAAGTTCCATCTGAACATCACTGATCCTTGATGGCATCAGTGCACTACACAATAATGCACAATACAACTTGTACAATTACTTTTTGCCAGAAAGCAACTAAAAAATATAAATAAAGACTACTTTATTACTTAAGAATTTCAAATAAAACTTAAGAATTTCAAATAAAACTTACGTTTTAAGAATTTTAGAGGCCACAATGATTAAGTTCTTGCTTAACTGATGAAAACGGTCCTTTAAAATTGTGTATAACCACAACATATTTAAATATGCTCATGAAATCATGCTCGTTGAGTTAATGACAAGCTAACCAAATGTTTATGTTATGTTATAGGGTTATTTACCTACAGTAAATACTGCTCACAAATGGAATAAATAATAGTATGAGCTGAATTGTAAATATCTGAAGCTGCTCTACTTTCAATAAAAAGTGATTCTGCCAAGGATGAATTAATTAATTCATGACACTTTCTATATTTTCATATGGTTCACCAGAGTGTCTCTGCGACCGACTGACAGTCTCTGTATATGACAAGCACAGATCAGTGGTCATTCTGACTTGCTAATAATACCTGTCTGCTAATATATGAGTGTCCTGCTTGCTCATACCAAAATAACTTCCTCTTCAGCGTAACAGTTTCTCCACCTTTGGCATCCATCGGTGAGTTCTCTAGTGTTCATTGCCATTAGAGATATAACTCCAAACAGCTGCTTTAGGAATGGATTTTTAACAAAGTTCCATTACATGCAATGTCTCCAGCATTCCCAATAATTCAAGGTTTCTAAAGAGGTGGGAGTTTCAAAATCTTGCAGATGGAAATCTCATATTCAACCATTCCTTACTGGGAGACCTAATGAAACGGGGGGTTACGTATTGTAACCCTAGTTATATAAGCACAGGCGGAGCCTTCTACGGCGTGGGGCCGCGGCTCCGTCATAATGCCGTCTCTTTGAAACGGGCATTATGGGGAAATGTGGAATTGTGGAGAGAGATGACTCTTACTCTGGGATAAATGCAATCGTTTTTACTGAATGCATTTTTCACACACACATCATTCTAGAACTAGGGTTACAATACGTAACCCACCGTTCTTCTGCGGAGGTCCTTGAACGCACCGAGGCCACTCTCACGGGGCCGCGCGCCTTCGTATTAACGCTGTGTTTCACATTCACCGGTGAAATGCATGAATCGGAGCTATTATACCAGGCAAGGTGTGTTTTCTGCAACCCGGTATCACGGCAAGACGTGAACATGTGACGATTTACCATGCTGGGAGACGTGAAGATGTCACGATTTCGTCCCTTCAAACGTGACAGTTACACGGTATTGTTAACATGGCCCAACCAGTGGAGAAATACCCGGAAATGCCAAGCAAATGCTCTACCACGACGGTCGGTTGTTATTGTCAATATTATTATAATAATGATTTATTTTTTAATAGTCACACTCGATTTCGCCGATTTTCTTGTTGCCCCAGCTGGTCGACACCTCTTTTAGCAGAAACAAAGGCTACATTAATGTATTAAATCGATGTTAATCCATGTGTATGGATGTGGAATTAACGGACGTGACGTTGTGCGATTGCGTTGCCAGGCAACAGCTTCGGTTCATGTTAATTTACAAACTCTTCAAATAGAACCCTAGTTATATTTAAAAACATTTTAGAAGGCCTCACGAAATACTTTAATGTAAATTTAAATTTAAATGTGAAGGAATGTGTGTATAACAAAATACATCCGTCATAAACATAAACCTTGAACCCTTGAACCTTGAACAATACCGGAAACAGACGTAGGCAAGATCCTCAGCTCGATGATTGGATGGTTTATCCGCAATGCACGTAGGGATATGGTGTTTATGTGATGTGAAATCCGAAAACATTTTTTTTAAAATAAAATAATACTTTATTCCGAGTGTGCTTGCTTTTCTCTTTGAAAGTCATCACATAACGGCATTGTAATACACGGTTCGGCTGCATTAAATATTACATATATGCCGTAGTTCTCTATTTATAGAGCCCTGATGAGAAACATCAGGGCTTTGTTCTAGACAAACAGGAAGAACTGCAGCCAAAACTGAAAACGTGACGTGGATCATAAATATATCAGCAATTAAACAACATCTTACATTTCTTTTCACACAATACGTCTCCTTGCAGTATCAACACTAATTCGGCTGACTTTTATATTTGATCCAATTGGTAGATAGGCTGTATTTACACCATAACGGTGCACAGCTGATAGAAAGTGACACCTAGTGGTTAAAGCACGTTATTGAATGTTATTATTTTTATTATTAGATATTAATAGGATCCCTATAAAGTATATTCATTACTCGTTATTCTCTACTAATAGTTAATTAAAGACTGTATATAATGACTATTTTGCACATCCCTTTCAAGATTTCAAGATTTTCAAAGGTTTATTGACATATCATATACACAACTACGGTGTAGTTATGCAATGAATGAAAAACTTGGGTCGCAGGTTCCTCAACAGTGCATTACAAGACATCTATCAATATGTGTGTATACCTCCACCATTAAACTGTCATATTCTGCACATTTCTTATACTATCTACATACATCTTATAAGAGTATGATACATTATGTATAATATCAGTTAAAATAAGTGCTTAAACATAGTTAAATTGCAGGAAAGCAATATATTAGACGGTAAGTACTTTGTCAGGCTTAATATTTATCTGTAGATACAAATTTCACTGTGTGTGCTGTGTGCTCTGCATGTGTGACGATCAAAGAGGGTTTCATCCCTCCATATTCTTCTTCTATACCCCCAAAGCTTTTTTCTTATTCAAAAGAAGACCTTAACCTAAAGTATTATTTAATGTTTAAATAAAGCCTTATTAGTTTGTCTGTTTTGCACGTCCTCCTAATAATATCTAATAATAAAAATAATAAAATTCAATAACGTGCTTTAACCACTAGGTGTCACTTTCTATCAGCTGTGCACCATTAATGAAATTGATACTGTTTGACTTTGTATTAGTAAACCTACTACTAACAATAAATTGAAGTACTTTTACTGTGTACTTTGTGAGTAATCCTCTGTCAGAGTCCCCTCCATAGTACATAATGCATGTTTTCTGCTATCTTTGATGAGTGATAAAAAGACAATTTTACCATAAGTTCTTAATGATATTGAGACTGCTGGACTCAGTATTCTTACACCTACTATCACAATATATTGAAGTACTTCTAGTGTGTGTTTTTTTTTTTTATCCTCTGTCAAAGTCCCCTCCTGAGAACAAAATCAAGCCACTTCTGCTAAGTTTGATGAGGGAAAAAAATATTTTTTGCCATTAGTTCTTCGTGAGATTGACACTGTTGGACTCAGTACTAGTGAAACTACTCCCACAAGTACTATGAAGTACTTTTACTGTGTACTTTTTGAGTAATCCTCTGTCAATGTCCCCTCCTGAGTACAATAATGCATGTTTCTCTGCTATTTTGAATAAGCGTTAAAACACCTTTCTCATGATGGAAGGATGAGGCTGATGAGACTGAAGAATCTGCGAGGTATGAACTAGCGGCAGAGGAATAATTATATATTAAAAGACAGCAGCATCATAAGAGGGCAACCATGTGACAGAGTGTGTTACTTTGCTGAAGGATATTTGTGACCAGCTATCCAGGCCAGACTCTAAAGACTTTCCAAGGTGTAAAAATGCTGCTGCCGGAGTACTGACTGGAAGTATTGCTGATATCATGTCTACCATCCTCTTAAAAATACTCTGTCCAACAAGTCTCAGGAAGAAATGTTTTTTAACGCTTATTAAAAGAAAAACATGCATTCTTGTAGTCGGGAGGGGACATTGACAGAGGATTACTGGAAAAGTACACAATAAGTACTTCATAGTACTTGTGGGGGTAGTTTCAGTAGTACTGAGTCCAACAGGATCAATCTCACAAAGAACTAATGGCAACAAAAAAGAATTCCCTCATCAAACTTAGCAGAAGTGGCTTGATTTTGTTCTCAGCAGGGGACTTTGACAGAGGATTTCTCAAAAATACACAGTAAAAGTACTTCAATGTATTGTTAGTAGTAGGCTAACTAATACAAAGTCAAACAGTATTAATTTCATTAAGAACTAACTAAGTAAGGTAACATTTTATTTTTATCATTCATCAAAGATAGCAGAAAACATGCATTATGTAGGCTACTATGGAGGGGACTCTGACAGAGGATTACTTACAAAGTATACAGTAAAAGTACTTCCTTTTATTTCTGGTAGCAGTCAACTAGTACCGAGTCCAACAGTGTCAGTTTTATAAAGAACTTGTGGTAAAAAATATTTGTATCACTCATTGAATATAGCAGGAAAGAAAATGAAGAGCAGCTGATTTGAAAAGACTTACCCCTAGATTCCACCGGGAGCGTCTGCGCTGCGTTACGGCTACGACGCGCCACGCTGCGGCGTTTTTAGCGATCACGGCCACTCTAGTCAATGGGTGCTATTCCACCAGACCCGCTGCGCCACGCTGCGCCTCGTCCCAGAAGCGTCCCAGAAGCGTCCCAGAAGCGCACGCTGCGACCTCCTCCTGCGTCATAACACACCGGGCGCGTTTCAAAACGTTGCGGAAGCGGAGCGTCGTGTGTGCAGGCTCGCAGTTGTTGTTGATTTGGGCATATTTCCTGGACATTTATTTGGGGGATGGGCCTGGGCCGGATGAACGTTCCACTTCCTGCCTGCGCTACGGCTGCGCCGCGTCAAAAATAGGATTCATCCTATATTTTAGAAATTCCTTGCGCGCTTCTGGGACGCTTCTGGGAAGCTTCTGGGACGCGGCGCAGCGTGGCGCAGCGGGTCTGGTGGAATAGCACCCATTGACTAGAGTGGCCGCGATCGCTAAAAACGCCGCAGCGTGGCGCGGCGTAGCCGTAACGCAGCGCAGACGCTCCCGGTGGAATCTAGGGGTTACTCGAGAGACGGCTGAGTGACCGTAGTGCAGAATCGCTGTATAGTTTAAATCTCCTTAGTTACAATGTTGTCCATTTTACCCATAGGCTTATTATATTTACAGCCCTAATAACATTAATTTGCTGGGCTCAATATGTGTCTTGGCTGTTTTCGTTGTGATCGCTAAATTCACCTTATAATATTATCACTATAACACTGACCCAGATCGCTGGATCGCTAGAAACACCTGCCATTAGACTGGCAAGGGCTGTTCCATGCTCTGCTCAACCTCCCGCCTTCCCGATGCACTCAGTAGCGCCCCCTGCTGCCGTGGAGCATGTGTGAGTCAGCGGCGCCGGATTCATTTCAGAAGTGGGGGGGGGGGGGGAAGTGCGTGTGTATGTGACATACTTGCCAACCCTCCCGATTTTCGCGGGAGACTCCCGGTTTCCTCCCGGGGTCATATTATCCCACATTTCTCCCGATTTCTGACTAAATCTGATTTGTGAGTAACGACCTGTTTCATTCTAACATAACGCTCCAAATGTTACTGTTTCCACTCGGACTTCAATACAGCTACACCCTTGTTTGGTTTCCATGGTAACGCGTCTCTTTAGTAGCGCGCGCAACTGAAAGTCTGAGAGGGTGTTCAGGAGGAAGATAGTCACAGCAAACAGAACAAGAATGGACAACTCTACCCTCTGCTCACTCCTTTCCTGTAAATTAAACTATACAGGTCCAGCCCACACATATGACAGCGCAGTTGCTCCATCATTCCATCTCTTCTTTTTTCCTGCTCAATACGCTCGTTTGACAAGCTGAATGTTGACTGGTGTTTGACTGAAGTAAGCGCACTTTTTTTTAACACACTCTCTGTGAAAAGTTCCAGTTATTAACTCCGGTATTTACAAAGCTGTCATCTCCACATTTGGAGAAAGTTACAAGCCGTTTGACAGCAGCAAATCTGCATATTTCACAGAAGGCTCGTTTAGTGGTTTTGCAAAGAATTAACCACTCTCTGTTTTTGTACCATTCTGCATTGAAGTACCTTTCTCTTTGCCCAAATAAGCTTTTATTTGCCCGTCTCAATGTCCCGACAACAAACCTCCATGCAGTCGGAACCAGCCTGTTTGAATGGTGTGACAATGTCCTATTTGATTGGATTAAAATGTACATATTCTTCCTGTTATGTCTGCCTGCTTTATTTTACCTAATGCAAAGTGACCTGCTCCATCGAAATCAGTTGCATTGACCCGAAGACACATTTTGAGTTGTATACACTGTTGGAAAGAGGAGATTCCTAGCTTTCTAATTATATCAGGATTGTTTTTGTACTCCAAATATTAAGCCAAATACGTCACATTATATAATGACTGTCACCGAGTCATCATTTTCAGAAAAAAGGCCTTTAAAGTGTCCTCTTCTCTGGAATCCATCGATCTGATTGATTATTAGCGGAGCAAATGATCAAAGTATGAACGGAGGGAAAATATTTTCGTTTGGATTACTGGTCTGGGGGAAGCTCGCTCGCGAGTGTGTGTGTATGTGTGTGTGTGTGTGTGTGTGTGTCTGTGTGTGTGTATTTTTAGGTTTGTGTGTGTTGTGTTTGTTTCCCGGGGAAAACACTCACGAGAAACACCGGCTGTTGTTATGCCTGCTGTGACGTTAAAGTTACTCCGTTCTCCGCTTGTAATTATGCCGTTACAAGCTTCAAAGTTGTATTTATCATCTGAATTTGCCGAAACAAGTTTAATATTCTAAAAGCCAAGACTGTTTATTTGAAATCAGATGAAAACAAACTGTAACGGACCCTGCCGTGTTATCTATGATTACTATACGCCTTACATTCATAATTTCAGCGGAGGGAGGGGAAGCGGCGCTGTGGAAAAGCAGAGTGGCGAGTGAGAGCTGTCATCTTCCCTTTACAAGCTTCAAAAATGCCTGTAGCTAATGAGATTGAATATAACAATCAAAAATAACAAAATATACACAGCTAGATCAGATCGCGTTCTTTTTAGATGCGACTTTAGAGTAGAGGGGAATTATTGAAACGGGATGTGTACAGTATTTCTGCTGTAAAGTTGGGCATTTTAACATGGGGTCTATGGAAATTGACCCTTTCTGCAGTCATCGCATATCGGCCAATAGATGAACTGCAGTTTGTGGCACTTCCTTATTGGCGTCCGGCTCTGCCCCAGAGTTTGCCGCTTGGTCCGCACTGGAGTTTACGGCCCCTACACACGGCGGCGTGCGTTGACGCTTGCCGGCGGGCATGTCTGAAGCTAGACCAACAACCAATCACCTGAATCTCCCGCCCCGGACACACAAGCAGCGGTTTGATTGGCTAGAGCTTGTACTGGCATTCGATTGGCTGACGCTTCCGTCGAAGCTTCAAAAGTAGAACATTGCTCTACTTTTGAAGTGAGCAACGCGAGCAAAGCTAGTAGTAGCCATATATGGTCGGGAGGCGTAGCCGCGTTATATACTGTGGGCCTGCGCGCGCATTCAGGTAGGCTCGCCCCGATTGGCCGTTTGCGTTTATGCAACCCAGTAGGTGAATGCTCGCATAGCATGGTAGAGAGAGTTGTACTCATAGAGTCCAGTAGAGGGCGGAGCCTGTTTGATATAACGGAGCCTTTAATAACATTAACATTCCCACTTTCGCTTTTTCTCCAAGTGCAAACATACCAAAAAAGTGTATTTTATAGTAATCAGCATTACACAACAGCTGTCTTTACGTTTCCATGGACGTTTATTTTGAAGTCCTTGTCCTTGAATCCTCTTAGCAGATTAGTCTGTTGAAAAGCCTCAGCCCGGAGGTGCACTGTCTTAAACTGTAAACACGGCTATATTCAATATCAATGCTGTGAGATGTTTTCATAATGCTAGGTGAAAACCAGAGAGATTCAGATGAGGATTCTGAGGATGATGAAAGTGAGAGAGGATCAAGGAAAAGACCGAATGTTTCGTCTTTCACCACTTTACTCAATAGTTTAATTTCAGGTGGGTTTCTGGCATTTTAGTCAAGTCAGTTTGAATAAAAAAGTATAGAAGTAATTTGTACTGTTAATTATGACCCAATTTAAGATTAGTGAGCAAGAATGCACAATATAGGCCTGCTGCCTGAAAACTGCTTTGGAATGTCAGAATATTTATTTACGTGACATAACATTGCTAAAGTAACTCAAATTACTTTGTAGTTGGGTATGGATGTCTTTGTAAATGCTGACTTTATACTTCCTGTATCTGTTGAATACGAATAGTAATATTATAGAAGGATGAGAGAAAAAAAACGGAAACCGATTTCAGGCGCAACTGGATGACGCCATTTGTTGCCGTCGTCGTCAAATTGTGCGACATTTTCTTGTAGTTTACATGGCGGCGGAACCAAGGAACAGAAGTTAGCTCGCATTTAATCATTATTTTTCGAGATACTTGTTATTGTGGCTTGTTAATTATTGCTATAAACACGGAACATTTTAGCTTTAATTGCGATTTAATGCGAGAATGTATGCTTTGCTGTCATTAGTTCCTAAAGGTAGTAACCATCAATGTCTCATTAGCCTAGCTTAGCCTTGCGCAGCACTGCTCAACATAGTTTCAACAGAGATGTGTCACAAACAGGGAGGAACGTGTACCAATAATATCTTGAAGCCAGTGTAACTAGGTTACAAAACGCTCGTTAATGTGCTAAATAAACTCCCATTATTTAGGTTTTCTTCCAAACTGGGGCTGCCTCCGAAGCGGTAACAACATGTTGAACATCCCGACCCAGGCGTTCCCTGCGCCGGGTTCCCAGCAGCGGGTCGCTCCGTCCGGCCAGTCCGGAAGGAACAAGGTGAGGAACACTGAAGCACTTCTCTCTATAGAAAATGTACTACACTCCCCTAAACCTGACAGTTTAATATTGTTAGAGAGACATAGGTACAAATGAATGTCTAATGGAACCCTTAAATGGTTTCTGTATCATGGGGGATACAGCCATTTGAGAGTCCTAATGTGTAGTGTTATATTGTTTAAAATGGTTGTAATTACAGTGTAACATAGGTGTAATATGCTATAAAATGGCTGTAATAACAGTATAATTACAGTGTAATAGTGGTGTTACGTGGGTGTTAAAAACACTATTGTATGGGTGTAATAACTGAGTAATATGGCCCGGGTATAGTTAGGCTTTAATTTGGGTGTTATAATAGTGTAATAGGGGTGTATTAATGTGTAATATAGGAAAATAGCAATCAATACATTTTCCTAAATATATATATATATGATTGGCCATTTAAGGGTTTACAAGCTTGTTTCGTCACAGCCCAAAGCCCTCATTTCAGCATATACAAAAACAATCTATCATGTGCCAATGTGTAAATAACAGCAATATCTATTGGTATGTTCTTTATATTGTGTTGCAAAAGGACTCAACATGACGTTGCTGTGATTTAAACTTGGTCCTTCACACGTCATTCACACATGTCCAGAAGAGAATACATATCCAGGTGTTCCTCTGTGACATGACTCTGCTCTTGCCCTGTTAGGTGGCCTTGAAGCCTGGCCACAGTCTCATGGACTGGATCCGCTTTTCTAAGAGTGGAAAGGATCTGACCGGGCTCAGAGGGCGCCTGATTGAAGTTACCAAGGAAGAGCTGCAGAAACACAACACAAGAGACGACTGCTGGACCTGCATACGAGGTGAGCCGGCATAGTAGTCTGACTGCACAAGGTATGGTTCATACTTAATAGATGAATAAAGGAAGCTGCATGTTAGCTGTAGTATTTAGCAGGTTACATTACATTTCAGCTGAGGCATTTATCCAGAGCGACATACAACATGTTTGATGGTTATGATCATAGTGCCAGTTCAAACCCCATGCCTTTTAAACTTCACGTCCTCTAACATGACCACACACACATTTCCTTTATGTTATGTTTGTATAATGTATTTTTCAATCAAACTCTTGGGATTTATTTGATTTTCACTAAAAAACAAAAGAATGCATAATTTCTAATATAAAATGTGATGAGATTGTAAGTGCATGGTCCAAGGAGAACAAGTGTGTCATACTTAATTTGGAAAATTTGATTTTTTTATTGCCTGTGTTTTATTTTTCATCAGAACCTTTTTTGACACATTAAGGCTGCTAAGGGTGTTTTAAAAGGTTCAGTTTGAGTTTAGCTTTTAATTGAAAAAATGGTGTCCTCGCTGCATAGTCTTTAATGTGTCTTGGCTGAAATCTTAAAGGTGGAATTGATCTGTTGGGCAGTTGTAATAGGTTAATGATTTAACTGTAGACTTTACAGATAGTTTCATCATGCTTAGTAGAGTGCATTGCCACATCGGAGCACAGCGCAACAAAGACACACATCATAGCGTTATAGCTATATATTCTGCTTTTTAAGTAAGCGCAGTTTTGATTCTAATCTGCAGAGAGAATAATTTCCCTGCCAGCACAGAGATAAGGACCACAGGCTACATCCGGTTTAGCCCACTCAGCATAGATTTTGCTTTAATCCCTTATAAGAACAGTTGAGATATTGAAGCCTCCACAACTACAGCGTGCTGTCTTCAGTTATGTCATATCGTTGCTCTCTAGTGGCAGTGATGAGAGCTGACTCATCCTCGCTAGCTCTAACCCTCACAGATCCAACAAATGATTGCCGTCAGTCTGGTAAATACCAGCTAACAGAAAAAAGTATACATTAAGCTACTTTTCTCTCTGTATGTGTTCAGGTATGGTTTACAATGTGACCCCCTACATGGACTACCACCCTGGTGGAGAAGAGGAGCTGATGAAGGCGGCTGGGATGGATGGCACCGACCTGTTTGACCAGGTATGGAAGGGTATCGTGAAAGAACGTGACCATCATTTCTAGGTATTAAAGTAAAATTACTTTTTCAACCTGATGAGTCCAAGTAAATATTTTTTAAGGAGAATTTAACTATTTTGTAAGTTTGAAATATTGTGTAAGTTAGTAGAGGTGTAGTGATATAATTTCACCGTGATAGTTCTGGATTTAAAATAACTAAATAATCAAAAGAATGTTCTGGTGTTTGTGCATAGGTCCATCGCTGGGTAAACTATGAGTCCATGTTAAAAGAATGCCTGGTTGGCAGGATGGCCACTATTACTACTAAAGGTATACACACACACACACACACACACCCTACACACATATCTCTGCATCAGTGTGCTCACATGTCGTCTGTTGTTGTTCTGCAACCTTACCTCTGTGTTAACCAGATGTCACACACACAGTAGAGAGCACAAAGCACTATCCCTGAGTTCAGGGCCACATTCCCACTAATGCATTCACTGTAGGTTTTCTTTCATTAGTCAAGGGTCCTAGAAATCCCAGGAGTTGCATTGATGGTTAAACTAGAGTCCCCCAGCCAATCCTCAGGGAAGGACTGAGAGTCATCTATAGGGTTGTGAAGACTCAGCAGGAGTGTAACATCACTGTTAATCTTTATCAACAAGGTTGTTGTTTTTTTCATACTTATTTCCTAGGTGATGAACATTTTGAAAGATTGTTTTAAATAACTTAATTTAAAAATATGAATGCATGCCTTTTATCTTATAGTGTTTTATTTGTTGTTTAAGTTTCCCCTCTGCCCTGCTGCTGCTTTGTAAATCATGTGAATAAGAATTTGAGCGACTAACGTTTTTCTTCACAGCTGCCATGCCTCCTCCATCAGCGACAGGCCTTGCCCCCCCTCAGCCGCTGGCTCCTCCCCCAGACAAAGACTCTCGGCCTCGGTATGAAAAAAACATAGTACATATACAAAAAATATCAATGCACATATGTCGAAGTTAGAGGCTGTGGCTCAGTGGTATAGTGCGCTGAACTTAGTGGTCTGAACTTTGAATCAGGGGATAGCAAGTTTGAGTCCCACTGCAGTCAGCATGTCGTTGTGTCCCTGAGACACTTCACCCCAAATTGCTCATGTGGGGATTGACCACAGTACTGAATGTATGTAAGTCGCTTTGGATAAAAGCGTCTAACAAGTGACATGTAATGTAATGTAAAAATGCTCAATGACGTTGTTATGTTCTGCTGTGTGTTTGTGAAGGTACGACTGGTTCCAGACTGATGTGACCGTTCATTTGGTGGTTTATGCTAAAAGAAAGGTAAGCATTCGTCGACCATACGCACATCCCTGATGCATTTTGTATATTGGAATACTCCTAAGATTACAATACAATAGACATGCCGAACTACCTCAACTAAAATATACACACATAATAACACACCATAGTAGGCTTTCTAAATACGTATGATGATTGATAAATGTATATGTTATGCAGCCAGTAGTAGAGGTGAAACACTGCCTCCTATTTATTTGGAGCAGGTGGCTCAGACCTATACATTGTAACTTTAAATTAAAATCTTTGAGATTATAAATTGCATAACTAGCCTGTTACTATTATATTTTAATACAGATTTGTAGTATGAAATCATATTTTAATAAAAGTTTGAAACATAGAGTTGCATTTCAATAACAGTTTGAAGGATGCATTTATATTTATACAAACATTTGAATGATGAGATTACTAACTGGCCCCAGAGGGACTTGTATCAATGGTTGACATAACTCTGCACACTGTTTTTCTGTCAGATCCCCAGCTCAGGCTGTACCATTGTTGACCTCAAGGGGGGTGTTCTGCGACTGGAAGTGCTGCTGGGGAAAATGTCCTACATGATACATTTAAGTGAGTAGAGATAAGACTTTCTACATTTGAATGTGCTCTCTTTCACAAAAACAGAAGTGAGAGACACTTCCTCTTTTGAAACTTCTGCTTTTGAGAGTGCTACACAGTATCAATATATTTGGCCTGCTTATTTGTTTGTGCCAGGATGACCTACTGTATATAGGCTGGGCATCCAATACAATTGGATTAATACATTACAGTTACATTCCTAAAGCTATAGAGTGGTGCAGGAATGAGTCCTAAACCCTGGAAGTGAGTTAGCATTTTACCACTACCGGTTCCCTCGTCTCAGAGCCAATGGGATTTCTCCATAGGAATGTGGAAAATAGCTGGAAATAAGGTCTGTGGTTGACACAAATGTAAGAGACGGATCACCTTTTGTTCTACGACATTAAATCCATCAGCAGTGACCCCACTGGTGATTTCTGAAGAGTTTACGTGTCTGAAAAACAATGGTTGTGAACAAGTGGCTGAATAGGACTACAGAAGTTGTCGAGGACGCTGTACGTCATTACACCGACTTGGTGGAATACTTGATTCTGATTGGTCAATTTGTACATTTCAGAGGTTGTTAATACTCTCTTAAACTCTGCGGCTGAGCATCAAATGACCGTTGCTACTGAGGATCAAGGGACTTTGTGCAGTCATATCAAGTCCTGTCGATTAAACTTCAGCTGTGGACAACAGACCATAGGAAGTTAACACTAACGGGAACAGCAGAAGAAGACAGACAGGAAGTTAACACTAACGGGAACAGCAGCAGAAGAAGACAGACAGGAAGTTAACACTAACGGGAACAGCAGCAGAAGAAGACAGACAGGAAGTTAACACTAACGGGAACAGCAGAAGAAGACAGACACGGGCCGTTTCTCAATGTCGAGTAAACCTGCTGCAGAGCCACTATTTCAAGTATACTACGTCATCAAGTGGCGCCGAAGGACTGTTGAAATGCATGTTAAATGCCCAGCATTCGGCGCCACTCGATGACGTAGTATACTTGAAATAGTGGCTCTGCAGCAGGTATACTCAACATTGAGAAACGGCCAGGAAGTTAACACTAACGGGAACAGCAGAAGAAGACAGACAGGAAGTTAACACTAACGGGAACAGCAGCAGAAGAAGACAGACAGGAAGTTAACACTAACGGGAACAGCAAGAAGAAGGGAAGACACAAAAAAAAAGGGAACAGAAGAAGACAGACGGAAGTTAACACTAACGGGAACAGCAGAAGAAGACAGACAGGAAGTAAACACTAACGGGAACAGCAGAAGAAGACAGACAGGAAGTAAACACTAACGGGAACAGCAGAGAAGACAGACGGGAAGTTAAACACTAACGGGAACAGCAGAAGAAGCAGACGGGAAGTTAACACTAACGGGAACAGCAGAAGAAGACAGACAGGAAGTTAACACTAACGGGAACAGCAGAAGAAGACAGACAGGAAGTTAACACTAACGGGAACAGCAGAAGAAGACAGACAGGAAGTTAACACTAACGGGAACAGCAGAAGAAGACAGACAGGAAGTTAACACTAACGGGAACAGCAGAAGAAGACAGACAGGAAGTTAACACTAACGGGAACAGCAGAAGAAGACAGACAGGAAGTAAACACTAACGGGAACAGCAGAAGAAGACAGACGGAAGTAACACTAACGGGAACAGCAGAAGAAGACAGACAGGAAGTTAACACTAAGGAACAGCAGAAGAAGACAGACAGGAAGTTAACACTAACGGGAACAGCAGAAGAAGACAGACAGGAAGTTAACACTAACGGGAACAGCAGAAGAAGACAGACAGGAAGTTAACACTAACGGGAACAGCAGAAGAAGACAGACAGGAAGTAAACACTAACGGGAACAGCAGAAGAAGACAGACGGGAAGTAAACACTAACGGGAACAGCAGAAGAAGACAGACGGGAAGTTAAACACTAACGGGAACAGCAGAGAAGACAGACGGGAAGTTAACACTAACGGGAACAGCAGAAGAAGACAGACAGGAAGTTAACACTAACGGGAACAGCAGAAGAAGACAGACGGGAAGTTAACACTAACGGGAACAGCAGAAGAAGACAGACGGGAAGTTAACACTAACGGGAACAGCAGAAGAAGACAGACAGGAAGTTAACACTAACGGGAACAGCAGAAGAAGACAGAGGAAGGTTAACACTAACGGGAACAGCAGAAGAAGACAGACGGGAAGTAACACTAACGGGAACAGCAGAAGAAGACAGACAGGAAGTTAACACTAATGGGAACAGCAGAAGAAGACAGACGGGAAGTAAACACTATAGGACGCTATAGGACTATATGGGCGCTGTAGTTAGTTTATAGCATGACGTTAGCCTTTTGCTTCTGGCGATTAAATGTACGAGCATTTATCAAACAGGTTCGTTTTCCACAGATCTTGTTTTCTACAATATTCCAAAAATCCTATGGAGTACTCCCATTGCTCTTTTGTCGAGGGAACCCTTGCGCAGCTTACTTCCGGGTCGGCCTACAACTATACGTCATAACTGCACCACTCTATATGCAGGCAGCAGAACAAGTACAGTATATCTATAGAAAGAGAATCAGTAAATACAGACGGAAGATAATATTGCATAACTCCAGATAAAGTGAATAAATGTGTCTCTCTTAATCAGTGTACGGCCTCAGGATCATTTGATACCAGCGGCCCTAGTTCCACATCTCAAATGTGCTGCAATGGTTATTGGTCTTTACATCTTCACAATAGGTTTTCTAAAATGATAATATTTTATTCTGATATGATATTAGAGGGATTGCTTAGTCTTGAATCATAATCCTCATTATTATTAAATAAATATATATTACAATTATCTTGGTGTGATTATTTAGGATGGATCTGTACCAAAAAAATACCTTTTGTTAAGTTTGTAGGATGCGATTTGTATGCCAGGATATTGCTGCAGCTCCACAATATTATATTCAAAACGGTATTTTAACAAATGTTTATCCTTTAACAAACAATGTGCTTCAAATGTTGATTAGTTGCGCAGCCCTACTGAGTGACTATAACATTACAAGGAATCCTGCAAGAAACATTATCATTGCATAACCTTTTGTAATGTTCTATTAGAATGCTTTGTCTTGTGAGATTTTTATAAAATGTTAAAGTAAGAAAAGGACTCTGTTTCACTGTGGTTTTCTTATGGATATGGCTGCTGATCGCAAAGGTAATCTAAATCGGCTTGGTGTCATTTTCATGCTTTTACAGGTCTGGCTGATGAAGTTGAGGGAAACCTTGAGGGTGAGAAACCTCTTCATTTAATATAATCGCCCGAATCTGTTATCATAATATTCTTCTCCTGAAACTGTCCTTTCTCCAACAGCCAACACTGGCTTCTCCGTGGGAAAGATCCAGGTCAGCATACGCAAACAGGCCAAAGGAAAATGGACAAGTCTCGGTCAACCACTGGAATCTCACAACACATTTCTACGCAAAAAAGACAGAGGTAAGTTCCAAGATCAGGTAATCTTTCCACTTGGATTTTCTTTTCCTCTTATTTGTAGCACCTCATTTGAATTTTACATATGTAGATATGTTTTGACATGAATTGTGTCACACCACTTATGAGGCAAAGCCTGCGAGCTGGTTCAGGCAGTCAGCTCGAGCACCAATGAAACATTTACACGTGACGCACCTCGTCCCTCTTCCAACCAGCCAATCACATTCTCCTAAACCTGCCGCTCCATTTAAGCTGCCAGATCTGCTGCCTCTGCCTTGCTAATGCTGCTGCTGCTGCTCGCCTGCCCCCCCACCACCCCAGCATCCGCCTGCCCTGTAGGCTCGGGGGGGATAGTTATTGTATGACTGAAAGTCCGTTAGAGGTGCGGGAAATGAAAGAATTCAAATTAAACCACATTAACAATGAATACAGTTACTTTGTTATGTTTGATTACATTTCAATTTACCAACAGAGATACCAAAAAGTACAAAATGTTGTGTGCTCATCTCAAACTGCTTCTTTCTCCACATTGTTCCACTTTTTAAAATTGTTCACCAGATAAGATTGGACATTTGCTTACTTACTATTTACTTAGGAACCCAAGAATAAGTTTACAAAATGAATAATGAGTCTACGTCAATGATCTTCTTTTCACAGCTCTGTACTATCGGGACTGTGTGTTGGTGTCTAAGACGGAGGTGAACCATAACAGCCATGTGTTCAGATTGCAACTTCCTCGTGGGACTGTCATGCACGTGCCTGTGGGAAAACATGTCTACCTCAAAGCCCTCATCAAAGGTAAGGACAGCACTGCACTATGTTCAGTGAATGTGCTCCTCTAAGCTGAAGCCAAAGTTCTTCTTCAAACATTAGAAACTTCCAAGTAAGAAAACAATGTGCACTGCTACCTTCAGTGATTCCAGCAAGTTGTTATGTGTGGTATACTGGGTCACAAGAAAGGGGAAGTTTAATGCTGTCTAATGTTTCATTCATTTCTATCAGAAGTTCTTGTCTTGTTGTCTTCGACTTGAAATGAAGGCCAGAAGTCAATGTTAGGATGAATACAAATGTTGGATAAGATGTATACAAGTTCAATACTTAGGAAATTGACAACACATATTGGTGAGCTGATATGGAAATGTGGAATTTAGATTTTATTTGGTAGAGGTATGTGATAAGAAGATTTATATGACATTATAATAAGGTCCCTAGGCTTAAACTGAACCCTACAGTAAATATTTAAGTACAATTAAAGAATTATTAAATGTATTCAGTTGATCACTTTATTATTGTTGTGATTGATTTTTGAATGAAAAGAAGAACACATCAATCGCTCCGTCATTACAGCGTATTTCAAACTTTTAAATATGAGTTCTATTAAGATATCAATAAGGTGACACCAAAAAGTGTAAATGACATCTTTAAAATCATAGATAGTGAGAACTGTAGGCACAGAAGTGCTCCTCTTCATCATTACAGACACATCACTTTTCTGAGGCTCCCTCAACGCATCATTCATTACAGAGTAGGACTAAGCTGCTGTGAGGGGGAACATGAATAAGATATGTTATATGATATTAAGAAGTTATATATAATTGTCATTGTGTTCATATCCAGACACAGAAGTGGTGAGGCCGTACACTCCAGTAGACCAGAGCCTGGCAGCAGCTTCACACAACTCCTCGCAGGAGTCCGACCTCTACCTCATGATCAAAGTGTATCCTGACGGAGTGTTCACCCCACATCTCAGCAGCCTGCACATCGGTGAGTAACAACCAGAGTCCCTGTGGGTCATGTAAGGAAAGGGAGAAGGAAGAGGATTGTGTGGGAGAGAGGCTGAGGGTCAGATGTATGTAAATGAATGTGCAGGTTAGGGTGTGCTCAGGAGCTACAGTTGGTTTGACCAATCAGAAGAATGGTGGTTTGATCCCCTGTGCTGAAGATACTGAACCCCAAAGTGCTTCCAAAAGCACGACCATTCCAACATCACAAGGTTTGAACCAGTGTTTGTGTGATGAGGCAACAGTTAGCACAGTGCTGTTGTTCAGGCTTACTTGGTGGGATGCTAGCAAGAGTTAGCCTACTTATAGTGTATGGGTTGTTTAGAAGATATCCCGAGGAGAAATTCAGTTGTTTACTCTGTTATTATATCTAGTACAATACACACACATACACAGACCGAGTTATTTTCAGGCGGAAGGAAGCAGTTTGGGGTTCAGTGCCTTGCTCGAGACACCTCTGTCTCTCAAAGGAGCACCTGGCACCTCTCCAGCTACCAGCCCACACAATTTAATTAGGTGGGTCGGTAGCAACCCAGTATAGATTTGACTATTTAAGAAACATTTTTATTGTATAAAAACCTATTGAGTTACATTGCTTATCTGAAAGTTTCCACTTGGCGAGTTCTTCTTTACCATCCGGAGTAAAGTACCACAACACTTTTGCCCAGCACATTCTCCAGGTACTGCAGTGGTTCTAAAACAGAATTTAAATGAGATATTAATATAATGCTAATTACTCATTAACAAGATGAATGCAGGAGCAGGCTAACTGCTGGTATGAAACAATGCATTTGATTTCAAGTTGAAATGATCCCAACATTGCAAGGCCCTATGTTGGTTGTTTATTAATGTTTGTTTTTTGTCCTTAGGAATGTTCTTTAAATCTCTTGTTTTGAGTTCATATTTCAGACTAATTCAGTGCCAGCTCTCAGGTTTCAGGTGGATATGATATGAAACACAAAAGCCTTTTAAAACCATTGAATAGGCCCGGTCTAAACAGCTATTCTTCTTCTGTTGTAACTACAGTGATGTTGCACTGAGCCATAGCGTGGATGAACCCACACATCCTGTGTCAGTACTCCACTGAAGGTACGCTGCTGCTAATGTGTGCTACCTTTGACTATGCAGCCTGGGTAGACCTTGTAGTGTTCTTATCAATGTTACTCTTTGCCTTCTCCTCGTGAACACCTGAATGCAGCTTTAGCTTAGGGCAGGGCAGCTGTCGCAGAAACATTCTTAGTTAAATCTCTTCTCATTCGCACCGCACAGATAGATCTGACCCTAGAACATGGCTGAGTTTCTATTTAAGTTGTCATAAACGCACTGCAAGCTTTTTTCAAATCCTAAAGCATCATAAAAGCTCTCCACTGTGCAGTCCCTCACTGCAGTGACTGATAGTAGAAGTGTTCACCACCTCTTGTCTGTTGTTGCTCTCTAGGTGACTGTGTATCCGTCAGTGGTCCAGAGGGGACCTTCAGTCTCCGCCCCCTTCGTGATGTCACACACCTCTACCTATTAGCAGCAGGCACAGGGTTCACACCAATGGCTCGCCTCATCCAGCAGGCCCTGCAGGACACCGACACCATGAGGTGGGAACTCCCCGGACCTGCTGCCCTTTATTTAGTTCCCAAATTCATATTTTTAGATCTTTTTTTGTTGTTTATTAGGCTTTGTGTATGATTGGTTATGTGTTGTGCTGTCTTTGCAAAAGGCTCATTCCAATTCATCCCCTTTCTTTTATTAATAGTTATTTTAGTGTCATGGGTTTAAATGTTTTAAATTGAAATTGGGGAAATATTTCTGTTGTGAATGAATTCAAGTGAGATTTATAGTGTAGACTTGAACTAACTGCAACACATGAAGCACTCGGACCACGCACAGTGTTCCGTGTTGCTGTTTGTGTTCCTGATTATAACTCCATGGCCGTGCCTGACACTCATTGTTGTTTGTGTTTCCTCAGAAAAACCAAGCTGCTCTGTTTTAACCGGCGTGAGGAGGACATCCTGTGGCGCTGTGAGCTGGATGACCTGGCTGCTAACACTGACAGGTACTGACTGTTTGGCCCACTGTTTTCTATTTGAACAAATGACCAGAAAGATACTTCTTAGAAGGAAGATGAAGAGACGATTCACAGGAGGGACAATTCAAATCTTTCTATAAAATGTTTGTTCTATCTTAAAGCCTCTGTGGATTTGAATCAGAAACGGGTTCTGTCTCTAAGCTTTCTGGGATAACCTTCAACAGCTGCAGCAGTCTATTATTCAAATACGTTTGGCAGCTGCAGTCTGTGCAATTTACTCAGTGCTCTACAATGAAATAAATGATGTGCTGCCTGGTGCAGAAACACATGCTAAATGTATTCTACTTTGTATGGACGTTAGCAACAGAGAAAGACTTGGTTTAGTATAACAAATGGTATATGTTTCTGTTTAGAGTGCAGTACACCAGAGCACATCAGATTAGGCAGTGTTGACTGATCAACAAACAACAACAAAGAATCGTTTGTAATAGAAGGGATTGTGAGATGTAAAGGTGTCTGAGGGACACATTGAGTTGCATTGTGAATTGCCACCGTGCTTCAGACTCAACACGTGGAATAAGGTAGAAGTGTGAGATGCAGATGATTTCCATCTGTAAACATGATTGTGCTACATCTATACCTCAGTGTGTGTGTGTGTGTACACCTTCAGAATGTGTGTGTTTGTGTGTCAGGTTTCAGGTGGAGTACGTGCTCTCTGATCCCTGTGACAGTTGGAGCGGCAGGACGGGTCGGGTGGAGGAGTCCATGCTGGAGGAGTTCCTCACCAGGCCGGAGGGCTCCAAATGCTACGTGTGTGTGTGTGGCCCCACTGCCTTCACAGAGATAACAATGGGGTGTGTATTATTAAGTCAGATGGAGTCAAACACATGCACAATTCATTATAACCTGATCAGACAGGATGTCATTGTATTTGGACATTGCACAGGAAGTTTGTGCACACAGCTAGGCTAGCTGTGGTGCATCCTGTAAGTCAAACCTGATTCTGCTCCATGTCCAAAAAACAATCAATGCAATCTTATCAAAGTCTGACAGCTGTACACCATTGAGTTACACTTCAAGCAGCCTTGCTGCCAGTTGAATTCATGCATTTTATTTAACAATCAGGTGTTCACCTAATGCATTTCAAAAACATAAAGTGCTTCTTCCTATAATATATTGAACTTTATTTAAAATGTATTATACCATTGTAATCCCCATTATTTTTCAAATGTAACAGTACCTTTTCTGTATCCTGATTAATTCATCTCGTTGCATGTCATCAATTATTCCTCAAGCCTGGTTGCAACTACAAACCGTTGGTGTTATTTTAACCCATGCAGGTTTTATATTTGTAAGACTTTTCTGAGAGTCAATTTCATGGGCACCTTCCCCGTGTAAACTCCCTTATGCACAACATACGAGGTTTATACATTGTTATCGTTACTAATAGGAATGATTACAAGGTTTATACATTGTTATCGTTACTAATAGGAATGATTACAAGGTTTATACATTGTTATCGTTACTAATAGGAATGATTACAAGGTTTATACATTGTTATCGTTACTAATAGGAATGATGGCCACAACAACTAAAAAACACCAATATTGAGTATCTATAAAAAACCAAACTGGGCTCTAATACGACATTTCACCATACATTAGAAAGGGCATTTGCTTCAAGCTTGCTCTCACTTTGTTCACCTTCTTTATCACTGACCTGTAACAATCAAACCATTTCAGAATTGGTTAGTGAGGTATTTATTATTCAGATGAGAAGTGTGGGCCACAATATCTTCATATCAGAAATGTGCCATTTGATTGTTGGATGAAAGTAAATCCAGACTTATGGCCTCGGATAAACACCTTCATAAGATAGCACTGCAGTGATACTCAGCCCTAAGGTACCTCTTCTCTCTCCCTCTTGTGTGTTGGTGTTTCAGCTTGTTGAAGCAGCAGGGCTTCAGTGAAGAGGAGCTGCACGCCTTCCAGGGCTGAAGAGCCTCCACACCCCCCCACCCTGTGTGTGAGAGAGCATCACAGAGCTGACTTGAATTGATCAACTTGTAAAAACATTTCTATGCACGAGGACCTGATGACGTTGACAGCAGGAAACGCCTCCAGGCTCTGATGGGCGTCATGAATATCACAAACTCAAGTACAGTGAGATTCTTCTGTGTGGACATTTCGCTCAGTGTTTAGGAAAACTATGAGTTGAAACATTGAACAGATGTGTAGAATGAAAAGTACTGAGACAGAGGAATGAATGAAAGGGATGTGTGTATGCAATATGAAATAGAATGAGTGATGATATTTATGTAATGTCTCAGTTCCATGTACGCAGTTGCAGTGGAAGTGAAACCACTGAAATAAAATGCATTAAGTTGTTTAAAGGTTAGTCTCCCTTCATTGAGACTGGGGCATTTTACAATATTACTTCTGATCGGGGTATTGATCCATGCAAGTTTAATTTTGAGTCATCAAGTTCTTTCTGAGTTGATTTGTTTTTCCTTAAAGACTAAGTAAACACAGGCTAAAACATATGGTTATGTCTCCACATGCAAGTCCCTCTTGAGGAGGGCTGGAGTCCACATTCATTAAAGATTGCTCCATCACCTTAATGACCAAAAAAGAAAGGCACAAACTGGAATGAGTGAACTTTCTAACACGATAAATTAGTACTCTTTTATTGACAGTGGCTCATCAAAATGACCGAAGCCCATTCAAGCGAATGAAAGCACGTGTGGACAGTCTGGTTGTCCTCATCCCTTGTGGACTGATGTTGTATTATTTGCTTGTTTGTGCCACAGTTTTACATTTTCTCTGCACAAAACAACACGGCTCATTGATTTAAAGATGTTTAGTTGTATGGAAATAAAATGCAATCCCTAATCTTTCTACATACCCACTGCAACCCCTCCAGTACCCCTAGGTACTAGTCGGTGTTCCAAATTCACTTATTGCTGACACTCAGAATATTTATATATAATGATATACATTCAGATTAACACTATTAGCATACTCCTAAAGAGTCAAAAAGCACACCATTAGGAGTTACAATATATACTTTAAGAGTTACATTTTGAAATAATATTAACAACAGTAGCGAATAAATCTACACAATTTTAGTAAAGAATGTATTACCCATGTACAACGAATGTGCAACAATAAGCCAGAAAGAGATGTGTGATGGACGCTCTTTTATCCATGAAGCCAGTACACTGGAGTATGTTTTCCAGAAATTCTTATTCTAGTATTCAAACATCAACTTTGTTTCATACTGTCCGACACCTTCCAGCATATCATGCATGATGTCACACAGGTCTTTAGATCACAAGAGGGTGGAGATTCATTCCTCTCATCTCAGTCCATGTCGGAAGCATCTTCGTGGGAACTCTGACGTGCTGTTGGGTTATTAACATTGCCTCTAGGGCCGATGCTAATGTTGCTATGACAACTGTTTAGATGCTTTGTGAACACTGCAAAACTTCTGATCTGTAGTGAACATCACTGCTGGGCACAAACAAGATTTTTTTGACGTGGGAATCCACCAAAGTACTTTATGTGCTGAATGACCATACTTGGTGCATGATGCGACGAACCACAAATGTAGCAACGGAACATTGTTTGTTTTTGTTATGCTGTGACGAGCATCCAAATGAAAAACACCAACTTGTGGCACTCACAGTACTCCATGGACTGTTCATTACTTTAGCTCTGAAATCCTTCACTTTTCGGACTTTCCTTTGTGAATTCCACATCCGTAGAGTTGTCTGAAGGAATGTGTCCATGTTCCTCAAAGGGTCCTCATAACTTACACCGAAAACGAAGTGCAGTTTGAAGAGTTCATCAAAAGCTGCCAAGGACGCAGAACAAGAAGATACGGCGGATGATGTCCCTCCAGGCACCTGCATGACTTCAGCAAAAAATAAAATCCACGTATTGTCTTGAGTCTATGCTGCACACTTAAATATGCACTGTAGACTGGAACTTCCTTGTGAAACGCACATGGTCCAGGGCCTGTGCTGTGCTGATGTTCTGCGTTTTCTTTTTAGTCGGCTGTGGTGGAAGAATATGCACGAGCAGCTGTCCCACTCTAAGATATTTAAAAAATACATTCACTTGTATCTTTCTATTGAAATCTAATGAACTCCATGTGAGCTCGGTGCAGTTCACCCCTCGCCCCGCTCCAACAAGGATTTCATTTCCGAAAAGGAAATGCACTTCATGTTTCTTGTGCAAACGTGGCTTAAGGACCATTTATTATACACACATACATATTTACTCTACTAGTGAATCATTCCTGCATTTTATTTCGTTATTAGGATGAATGCTGCGTGTCTCTGTTGTTGTATGTTGTCTATTCCGAATGTTTTGATGGCACCTTGAAGGGTGTACCTTTTGTCTTTTGTCATCCTGGATTCATCTCATTATTATAGACACATGCATTTCCAAGCATTAGGTCTACCTGTGTTGTAAATGTATTATCTTTTCAATTTACACACGACGTCCATTGCACGTCTGTCCGTCCTGGGAGAGGGATCCCTCCTCTGACCTTGTAGATAAAGCAGGCATCCTTTATTCATGTTATTTTTAATACAAATACAGATAAGATCTCGTTAACACATTCAGCAAAAGTCCCCATGATTCTGATGTACTTATTTGTTCAAAAATGCTAATTAACAGGTTTTTAACCAGCTGTCCTGAAAGTTAGCTCTGTGGTGCTTGGAATAATTTCCCACAGGCACACTAGGGATTTGTAAAACTACTTTCCTGGTATTCTTGCCATCTTATCAATTCCAATTTCAGTAAGAAAGTTTATCTCAAACCCCAAAATCTAAATAATCTGTGCAATGACGTTTCCTTTTAAAAACAACTGCATAAACAGATCAATGCACGTTATACACTGAACTGGTGACTGATGAATGAATCATCAGCTCTGTGCAACTGTCCTCTGTTTTAACATTTGCCACATGTTTTGAAATTATGAAAATTGCAACACTTGATGCAGCGACCTGTAGCTCCAATTTACTTTGTAATAGTTTTGATTCAATTGCTTGTCTTCTCTTGCTTCTTTTTCCTGGAGCACATATGGCATACAACAGAGATACACTTATCAACATCGGAGAAGGAAGAGTAGGGATTGGAATGCGTGCCCATATGTGCTATGCTCTGCCCAGAGATATTTCTTTCTAAATTCTTTCTGTTGCAAATAAAAAAATGCATTTCAGGAATCCACTCTTCATTTGTTCTGTTCTGTCAATTTTGTTCTTGTGTAGCACAATGGACTTAACTACAACTGAATGTTGTTGTGCCATGTGTTGCATTTTGACAATGAATGATCACTGAGTCCTGAGGGTTTCCATCATTATTCGTCAGTGAGGGAGTCTTGTCACAGGTAGTTGTGACTGAAGAACAGTGTCTGTGTGCATGGATCACATCAGCTGTGCTTTTTGACCTCCTTCGGCGGGAGTGTGTGAGGCGTGGATCCATGCAGCAGCAGCAGGCCACACAGAGTCAGAGAGATTCCCACCCACCAGAGCGCTGCATGACTCTCTCCAAAGATCAACCTCCCCAGAAGGCCTGGACACAAACAAAAGAGACTCGCTGTGAAACACAGACACAAGAGACTGGACACCTTCAGAATCATTTGCTGCCAAGTTATTTTCTTTTCAAATGCTCATTGCTTTTGAAAATGCATCATGGGTAATACTAACTGAGGAGATGAAGTTGGACGCAGTGGTGGTGACCGTGGCCCTGGCTGAAGAGGAGCAGTGTCTGAGAGCCTTGGAGAAGAAGGCCCACATGACAGCGTTACAGGAGAACAGCAGGCCGGCACACAGCAGCCGCAGAGGGAGCAGCAGCTGCACACACACAGGAGATGAGAGGAGAACTCTTCTCTGTTCAGTTGGGTTAACATCTGGTTCTTTACAGTTTTAAGTGCACCATACTTTGTTAGAAATTCCAGCACCACTTGCACTATTAGCCCACAATAGTTCCAGTAGTTATTAAACACATAAAAGGCATTACTTTTTCACTTCACTGATGAGTGTTCATTGAACTGCATGCTACAAATGAAACATTACAGGTTATTCTTGCTCCTTTTAATTTCAGCAACAGTTAGTTATGCTAGCAGGGCAAATGTAAGAGCATAGAGGCTCTACACCTAATAGCTTTAAACCCTGTAGAGACTTGCATTATTTTTAATTAGGTGTGTGTGTGTGTGTGTGTGTGTGTGTGTGTGTGTGTGTGTGTGTGTGTGTGTGTGTGTGTGTGTGTGTGTGTGTGTGTGTGTGTGTGTGTGTGTACCATTGTGGCCTCACTCATTATCTGAGAGCAACTGTTTGTGGCCAAATCTGTATGCGCTTTCCTTTCGCTGATGTAGCAGAATAAATCAATAGTAGGAAAATAGAGTTGCAGCATAAAGTTCAAAGTAACTTTTACCATTACTGTTAAGAAAAGGTCTATTTATTTTAATCTAATCTTTTTTTGGACATTTTACTCTAACTTCTTAAGTTCATGAAGTATAATTATATTTATTTTTTATTGCACAACAACTTCTAACAACACATTTCTTATGTTTTTAAATGTATATTACAAATATATCATTCATTTATTTCATTCTAAATGGAGCATGTCACAAAACCGAATTTCCCCGGGATAAATACATTTTGTGATTGATTGATTGATGGATGATTGTGATTTTCCTCCTATTCAATATTTAACACCTGCAGTAAAAACTGTTACAATTCAAAGGAACTTTATTGGCATGGCCATATCAAACACATAGTAGGCCTATTGCCAAAGCATGTTGTACAAGATGTTACAACAACAAAATAAAAGTAGAAAAGAACACTGAACAACTTCATTTGTTTAGACTCTCTGGATTCTTCACAGTGCAATGTCCCAAACTAAGTGAAAATGACCCTTGAGTTATATGCATGTATTTCTTCTAACATTTCCGGAAAGTATTAAAGACCCAGAGTTGTGTTGAAGCGGTCCTCCTCACCCAGTCGCAGGCTGCAGTCTCTCCGGGTATGTGAGTCCAGCTGAGCCCGGACACGCACATCCCTCTCAGGTGCTCGGCACCGAGGGACAGCTTGGCGGACAGAGAGGCAGTGGCTCCCAAAAAGCCCGCAAATACCGCGTAAAAAGATCCTGAAATCATATCTGACTGACTGCGGCAGGAGTCCATGGCCAGCATCAGAGACGCTTTATAGAGGAGACAGCCCACTGACAGTCAACTTCCTGTTTCTGTGTCACGTCGTGTCACTCCGGTGGGAGGCAGCAGTGCACTCAAATGTGGCTAGTCTGCGGAGAAATAAGTAGAAGAAGAAAAAGTCGCCCAATTGCAGTAGCTCCTGAGAGCACGTGACTTGCAGCGGCACATCTTAATGACGTACTCTGGATTTTGGTGAAACCGTGGAGTGTATTTAGGCCTGCAAAACATTTTTGTCTTTAGATCGTATAACTCATTTGCAATGAACAAAAGCAAGGCCAGTGGCGTGACGTGGGTGAAACCCGCGGAGCCGTCCTTTCTGAAGAAGTTTAAGAAGGATGTTGGTTATAAAGAAGGACCGAGTGTTGAAACTAAGGTGAATATGTAAATAATGTGGGGGTTTGTATACCTGTATTTACGTTTAAGCTAGCAACACAAAGCCTGAACACCGCTAACACATTTTAGTGTAATAATAGCAATAGCTTTCTTTTGACCAGATGTGTGTTTGTATTGGGTCTCAGTGACAGTCTGTTGATTGAATCATTGTCTGTCATTTTAACAATACACGTTCACTTTCATTCGAACATCGGAACAGCGCTTTGCCTGGAAAGATATGAATGAAACATTGAAAACGGGTTTAGTTCTCTCATTAGATACATGTCTGTGTTTTATCTTCCTCTCAGTTGCAGACCATGCCAGTCCTGGATGATGACAGCGGCAGTGACCGGGAGGACGAGCTCCCTCAGGTGGTGGTTCTGAAGGGGGGGGACCTGAGCGCAGAGGACGTGAAGAAGATCAAGGACGAGCTGCGTCCTGCAGGGGAGAAAGGTAACACCAGCAAGGGTTTCTTTGTTGTTTCTGGACAGAAACGGAATGATGCAGTCCAGTTCCATGTTTTATTGACATTTCTGTCGATAGGCTCGAAGTGTTGTATTTTGCCAAGGCATCAGCCGGGATCTAAATTAAAAAGCGCTACCACTGACTGTTTTGATATACATCCGTCCTGTCCACAGATGATGCAGCTCCTCCTGATGGTAAAATCCTCTTCAAGAAACCAGCCAAGCGCTCCTCTTCAGACAAATTCCAGGGCATCAAGGCCAGCTCCAGCAAGAAGAAGAAGAGTGATGAAGAAGAAGAGGAGGAGGGGGAGGAAGTGAAGAAAGAGGTGAAGTCTGGAAAGAAAGTAAAAAATAACAGCCTTCTATCATTTGGAGGGGATGAAGAGGAAGAGGAGAACTAACTTTTATTGATGAAAGAGTGTCATAAAGCCATGTGACAGAAATCATCAAGGTGACGTTTGAATGTGTATGGTTGACTTGTTCATAATATTGATGATTTGGAACAGGGGATAATTGCACTGGAGTTCCCCAACAGTGTGCAGCCTGTCCATGTGTAGTTGTTTGAAGGACAGAGCTAGTCTTTTTCCATGTCTAAGCCCACTGACTACAAACAGTCTATACTTGATATTACTGACAACAGTTTTATTCATTTCAGTACACTTGAAATAGATTCACTTTTCTTTAAATAACAATTCCATCAGAATAAACATCTTGATTCAGCCGATTCAATGCTAATAGACTTTACGAAGTAGAGTTCACCTTTTGATTATTGACCTACCTTAAACAAGTTTCAGGTTTCCGTGATTTGTAAATCTAAAGCCCATTAAGGCATTTTAAAAGTTCTGAATCCTTGGAAGTTTATTTGAATACCGAAATGAATGGACACCCATTTAAAAAAAAACGATGGTTAACAGAAATGTAGGCTATTTTTCATGGGCTAAAACATGGAATATCACCAGTGTTGTTGTATGTGTTGTATGTGATTTTTCATCAAACATCTGGCGAGAGAACATCAGCAGTAGGTGCTAAAGCTGTGCTTCTGTTTGAAGGTGCTCCTCAGAACAGCTGCTTCCGTTTCATGCAAACAAATCTGATCAATCAAGCAACACCAGGAGGTTGATTATTAGTTAGATTTCATGCTAATTTTACACGGAAAAATAGTCAATCCCAAGAGTGAACATTTGGAATAAATAATTGACACATTTTTGTCATATTGTTGAGGTTGAATGCAAACTGACAAACTTTTGATAACGTGTTATTAAAGAAATCTATTCCACCTAAAAAGAACCTCCTGAAACCAGGTCCCCCCCCTCGTCCCAGTATCTCCACCTTCTACTGGAGTCGGAACATTTCAAGCTGCTTGTCGTGTGACGGTGGAACACCTGCTTCTTTTACATATGATCTTTTGTTGATTGTTTTTCATCCTCAGCTGCTGTGTATTTCTGTGTTTAAGACATGGAAAAGAATTCATTGTAGAATTTTTCATACATTTATGTATTGAATATATTCTAGCTTCGACAAAGGAGCTGGAACAGTCAAATCATGCATTCTTCTCAATGCAATTGTATGTTTTTTAAAGTGTTTGTTTTATTGTGTGCATTTTTATGAAAATGGTGGCTGTAACATTTGAAATATAAAAACATCCTGTTTTGTACGCTCATTGTTTTCAGTGTGTGAAGGTCACAGATGCACTGTGATGTTCTGAAAGCCACATGCAGGATGGGCTGAGAGCTGAAGAAGCATTAACATGGAGGAATGTTCACATTGATACTAGCTTTTCATTTCAATGTGCCTTCATCCTTTCTAAATGTTTACTGTAGAAAAGTTACCAGTGTAAATATGAAAAATGTGTGAGATATTAGGGCTGCTCCATTATGGCAAAAATCATAATCTCGATTATTTGGGTCAATAATTGATATCACGATTATTAAAAACGATTATCCCTTTACTTTGAAAACATCCATTTATTGAAAAAACAAAATGTTGAACAGTATGTTAAAAAAAAAAAATCGTTTTATTTCGATGTTTTCATAATCGTTGCAAGCCAAAATCGTAATTGCGATTAACATCCGATTAATTGAGCAGCCCTAAGAGACATGCAGTTTAGTATACTGTATAACATGCATTGTGCACATAGTGATTAAGACATATTAGCAAGAGTTATTTCAACCTCTTTATTTGAAAAGGCATGTTTCATTCTCACACCTGCATCTACATTACAATTGAAGGAAGAAACCTTGACTTAGAAAATCAAAAGCTGAACAAATCCTCGCATTTCCTGACGGGACGCTGCCCAGCTTCCGTCATCTGACTCCAGCGTCCATGAAATAAATAAGCTCACTGACTAGAGCTCTGGGAATAAGAGACTTGTTTCTGTTCAGGTCAATGTGATCCTCTCCACCTGGGTTTATTGAAGATGGTGTTCTTGTGACAAAACACCACAACAGAATCAAAATCAGCTCAAGCAGGAGTCATTTGCCTCTTGTGATGTCTTCAAGAAACAAGTATTAAATCATAGGGCTAAAACCTCACTCAAATCTAAATTCATTGGTTATTCGGAGAAATGGTAAGACTGATTGCATGACAGAAATAAAGATCAAACAGTGGGCATTCAGCCAATAACAAAGAATAAGAGTTTCCACCCTCTGAATGGCCCCTCCGTTGTGTGGAAACCTCGGAGCACTTTAGAGCCGGTTTCTCCAGACTCATGAGGAAATGCTCAGTGTTAGTGAAGCATGTCTGAAGCGGATACTGCGCCTGTGAAGAGTGGTGGATCAAAGACAGAGACATGGAGGGAATGTGACAGACTGACAGTCCTGCAGACAACAGTATGGCTCCAGGAATTGACATGAGCTCTCCATTCATAGTGTTTGAAATGCTCCTAGGCACAGATAGATTTCCAGCGGTTTTACATTTGAGTGCTTCATTCCAAATGTGTTTAATGATCACACTGGCAGGCAGGACATGAACCCCTGTTAGCATCTTCTACTAGCAACACAAAGTGGTAGAGACTGAAATGATCTGTTTACACTCACATGTAGTTACTTCATATACCACACACACACACACACACACACACACACACACACACACACACACACACACACACACACACACACACCACACACACACACACACACACACACACACACACACACACACACACACACACACACACACACACACACACACACACACACACACACACACACACACACACACACACACACACACACACACACACACACACACACACACGTAGTATTGAAGGATGTAACGTGCCCTGCCTACACATTGAATTCATTTGACTGAGTCTTTGATTAATCATCATTAACCAATCAAATGTATACCTGGGTACATGGCTGGCCTTCCGGAGAGCCTCTTAACAAGGCCTGTTAAACCCAGGGATGTCTCATATGCCTGCTCTGTCCTGAGCTCAGTGTGCTTCTATAGTGCGTGAATGATACAGATTACAATAACATACACAGCTTTAACAATCACACAGTTTAAAGGATTTTTCTGGTTGAGTAGATTCATAGTTTTAGAAATAATTTCTATCATCTAAAGTAATGTTGTATTATTTAGCTCATTGCTGAGCTCTGGGCATTACTAACAAAAGTCTGAAGGGAAAGAAACATGAGCTTTGGACTGTTAGATATTGAATGACGTCTTCTGTTGCTAGGAGGAGCTTCCAAAGAATGAAAACAATAATAGTTTAAAAGCAGCAAGCCTGAATTGTGGGAAATGTAGGAGCAAGAGGATCTGGAGCTTGAGCCATATAAAGGATGTTATTTTTCCTGATAGAAACGCTGAAGACTCAGCGCAGCAGGACGAGGCCGTATGAATAGTAATGGCCTTTTCATGTTGGCACATATGTGTACATGCATACTCTTATTAATAATTGGTTTGAATGAAACGCATAAAAAACATACTGCTGTATATGTTCCACCACCTCAACTTTCCAAAAGCATCTGAGCACACACTCAATCTCTGAAAGGCAAAACTCAAGAAGCAGGGGGGTGCATTTGGGTTTCTCTCCTTTGCATTAAATAGAATATCTATGAACATTTGAATACTCCATTTCCAAGAGAAAACACACTTTCATTCCTCCTTAGATCAGAAGGACTCAGCTCTGGATAGGGGACGTGGTAGAACAGGAGGGTTTCTGCAGGCTCCTCTGAATGAGGACAGCTCTCTGTCTTTCATCACATTCAAGTACAAAAAGAAAAGCCAGTTAAAGGTTCCTCAGGTTAAAACCAGTGTGGGTAGGATCTCCCATTTTCTGCACTTTGACCCCACTTATCAGGTCAAAGGTCAGCTGGGGGTCAACACATTCTCTCAGCTGATTGTAACATCAGGAGCCTGGGGTGACGGGGTCTGCAGAACCTCTGGTGTTCCTCATTCATCGTGTTGGTGGATTTACTGTTGCTGCTTGTTTTTGTTGAAAGTTTGGTTTTAGATGTTCCTCCTCTGCCGTCCACAATGTGCCTCTGTTGGTGGGGGGCTCTCTATAAAGACTTCTTGCTCAGTTTCTTGCCCTTCTTGAGGGAGAGCTTGTTCTTGATGTATCCCCTCTTCCTCTTGGATGTCTGCAAAGAGAAGAGAAATCAAGCCGAGACTGGACACTTCAGATGACACATACATTTTCCACATAACTAGATCAACCTTTTTAATCACATCTCAAGTAAGACCGCATCAGAGGTCACGATGACCCCATTGTTTTGGTGTCATGTGTACAAATACAGTGTTAATATGTGCTTGTTGTTTTAGAGGCCCTTTCTTTCACTGCAGGGAAAGCAAATCTTTCATTTGCTTTGTGTGTCGACATGAAAAGGGAGCACACGCACCCCCTTATTCATGCATCATCTAAAAGCCTGTTCTGTATAATCACTGTTGTAAAAATTAAGTGAATGAATGGCCATTTAATGCTATTAAAAATGCCTAAATACATGAATAAGATAATATGACAGGTTGCGATGGATTGCACGGTTAAACACCAGATGAAGAATAGAATCAGGATCGGGCGGTACCTTTTTGGAGGTGTATTTCTGCTTGGTGTCGGTGCCTCTCAGCTGGTGTTCCACACGGTCTCTGTTCTCCAGCTTCTTCACTTTATAAATCCTGACCAGCCAGTGCTCTGAGGTGAAGGCTTCCTCCAGGTGCTTCAGCGTGATGTCCTTGTTTCCGATCTCAGCATTGCGAGTTCGATCAAAGCCCGGCGGCGTCCGGAAGTCCAGCTAAAACAGAAATAAAGAGAGGTTGTTTATGTCGGAATCCTATTTAATCCTATTTTCCACTTAAAAACTATTTTGTCAAGCTCAGTGTAAAAGTCTACATTTGTGTTTGCAATGAAACACAACTTATGCAAGAAAACAGTACAGATACGTTCCTAGTGGAATAGGGAAGCATGTTGCGCAGAAAGATCATAAATGATGACAAACCTGCATTTCTCCAAATCGGTAGTAAGACATTTTGTACATGAGGCAGTTGAGCAGCGTTGGGGAACCAGCTTTGTCCACTCTGAACTCTCCCTGGGGGGTGAAGTAGTCACTCTCCTGGTTCAGAGGCAAAACAGAGAAACAGATGGAAAGAGAAAAGTCAACTCACACACTTTGATCCATGACTTCCTTTGATGTTGCAGCCAAACTACTTGGCACACAAGGGATCCTTGATTTCCCAAAGCACTTTGCTCCCTCAGAGAGCACTCACACACATCTCTGAGCGGTGGTGTGATGTTTCTCACCCTGATGTCCCTGGGGTGCTCCCCCTCTGCGATGCGCACCATCCACAGGAACTTGTTGATGTCGTCCCCCGAGTAGCCAATCACCCCCCCGAAGATGATCAGGACATAGTCAACATCCAGTGACCTCATGATTTCATAGGCTGCCGTCTCATTAGATGACATGGCTTTTCCCACCTGTAGGAACATAAAGGAACAGCAATTTTACATTTCAATTTCCATTCAACAGAACTCATGGGAATATTTAAAAAGGGGCACTGCAGTGATTTCACCAAGATCAGATTAGTACTTTTCAGTGTTTGGAAACAGTTGAGCAGTGGCTTTGGAGGAGCCCAAGCTTTGTCAGGTCTGAGAAGACAACCCTGATGATGTCATTGTGAAGTGTCTTGAAACTTGACCTATTTTAGTGCCTTCAAGTCAGAACATGTGGATTTGCTGCATCTTTTCATTTTCTTTTGGATTAAAACAATGAATGTCTAAATCAAGGGAGTACCAGTGGCACAGATGTACAGTCCTGAGATCTCCCCTTCACCTGCTCGCAGTGCACTGATATATTATGTCCACCTGGTCGGTTTCCTGTGAACCACCAACACCGTGGCAGCCAGCAATTGTCTATTTCATAGCATCAATTTTGAAAAAGAAAAAGATATTTTTACACTTTTTAGCAGGTTTGATAGCCGGCCACTGCTAAGCTAATTTCCTCTGTGGCGCCACGTTGTGGCTTAACTCATTTTAACGCCCAGCCGCCCAATGTGAAGTGGAAGCTGCTCTGGCTCACTATGTGCACGCAACTTACAGTACAACAGAGAGATCCATGCAGAATTCAACGTGGAAAGAGGTTAGCTAATGTCTGTGAGTGTGCAGTGTGATATGTATTTGTATCAGTGTGTGCGTGTGTGTGCGTGTAATAGATTAGATTTATATATCTGTTTTTTATAACTAATGTGATTTTGATTAAAGTGTTTATAGAGCACAACACAATTGAATAGCAAGATTGCCAAATACTGAAAGGAACAAAAATCTTCCTCGGCATGGATCTCACTGATTCTGTACATCAGAAGCAAATAACTTATCCGAGCCGTGAAAGCTGGAAGAACTGAAGGGGACATGCCACTTCCGTATAAAAACTGAGACAGCAAAGAGCAACGCTGATGTGTTTGTAACTTTGCACGCCCAGTTTCAGCGTTAGCACAGTAACTGCGGTGTGATCAGAGGTCATACAGGCGGAGCAGCTCTCACCAGTGCTATGTGACTGTTGTTCCAGGTGTTGTTGTCCACCAGCGTGGTTCTGTTGGCCATGCCTGCTATCTGGTAGCCGTAGTCCCACCATGACATCACTCGGGCGTGCTCGTCTGTGTTCTGCCTCAGCCAGTAGTACGCCTCTCTGAAGTCATCGAGGATGTTACGGGACCTGCACAAAGGTTTTGTAAAACAAGAGATATGAAGTATTTCGAGTAGATTATTTACTGTGAATATTACATCAGAGATCAGTTTTCCTTTTATTGTAAGGAACTTTTTATACAATTGTTCTATGAGCTCTTTAGAACCACAGCATTAAAGGTCCCATGTCATGGCCATTTCCACTGATCATAATTCCATTGTTGAGGTCTACTAGTATAGATTTATATTGTGCAATGTTCCAAACTCACATTGGTTTCTCAAACAGCATCTCTGTAAACTACGTGTATTCACTGAATTTCACTCTCTGCCTTTAACGGCTCGTTGGAGCTCCAATAGCTCCAGCCCCCCCCCTCCCTGTGAGCACAGTGTGCTCTGATTGGTCGAGACGTTGTGAATGCGCTGAGCTCCGTGGAGGTGTGGTTTCCTTGTTCAGCGATACACAGCGAAACACAGCGAAACTCATCCTGAGCACACACAAACTCACAGCCGAAGTAAAAACAATAAGTGTGGCTTGATATTGAGTAAGAAAAAGGTTGATAAACGCTGTGAGAATGGGTCTGCAGAGAGAATTTCGCCGCGATCCCAACTGTCTGTTATCAGCCTGCAGCCAGGGATGAGAAATCAGCAGAGCTGCCTGCACTGAGTGTGTGTGTGTGTGAGGAAGTCCGTGGCTTGGTCAATTTGGACCAATCAGCGGGGGCTTAACGTAACGGCTCCGCGGACGTAACGTAACGGCTCCACGGATTGGTCCATTTGGTTCCGGGTACCGCATGTACCGCTTCCAACAGTAAATGTTAGGCTGGCAGAGGGTGCGGCCAGCGCCGCTGGGTGTGGCCATAGCTCTTCCGGGTACGAGCTGACGTCGGCTCGTACCCGGAAGAAACTGAGAAATCTCCAACGAGGCGTTTTGGGGAGGTATTTTCTGTGTTAGAGTTTTACTCGCTACAGGGTGTACTTTGAGGGTTTGTGACTCTGCAGACCGTTTACATGCAGAAAAACCTTCATAACACACAAGGGGACGGGGAATAACCAGAAAAGCATGACATGGGCCCTTTAAAGCCCTTCACAGTCCTTCACCGCTTCCTGTCCATGCAGTGCCTGTGTTATGCAAGTTGCTCCCCTGACATCCATCTCTGAGATGTCTGCCTTTCAGCAGAAGGATGTGTTGGACCCTGACTAACAGCCTCTCTCTGAGCATTATCAGCTTTTCTTGTTGGACACTCCCAAGTGTCCATATCAGTTCATTTTGAAAAACCTTCATAGAGTAATTGCTGGTAACAAGCTGGATCTGAAACATTTTGCTCAAATATTTTGTTATTTTCTTTCTTTATACAACTCTACAGTTTATGCTAATGTAGGGCTATACTTATATTTGAAAAGCAGTTTAAAAAAGTTTGATGGCAGAATTCTAGAATGCAATGAAAATCAGACATACTTTATTCATTGTTTTGTTATATAGTAAAGTTTCAAGCAAGTGGCATTTCAATCATGTTCGAATGGAGGCAGGTACATGATGTCTTAACGTGCGTGTATATGGTTGGGAAAAGCCCATTGTGTTGTATGACTCACCCATCGTTATTGTATGATGCGAGTACTACACTGGGGCTGGAGTAGGCGTTGCTGGTGACCCAGGTGCAGTGGACCGCGAACATCATGAGCAGCATCAGCATCAGCATGGTGACGATGGACTTGATGTTGGGGCCCAGGCCCTCCTCAGCCTTCTCCTGCTCCGACACATGTTTACGCACCTTACCGGCCTGCAGAGGACACCAACAGGACACCATGTGTAAGCTTACTGGAACTCTAACAAGACAGGAGCTCTGTTCAAATGAGCCGATAATATACCAGAAGATGATTATGGTCCATATTAAGAGAATTCTCAGGCTGTTTTATGGCGTCTACTTTAAACACCGCCTTTCAGGATACCTGCAGTTCATTATGCCCACTGTATTCATTTGCAGAGAGAAATGACAGAAACAATAACCCAGACTGCAGTGCAACTTTCCCTGAGGATGGATAGTAAAATAGTGATGATACAGATTTATTTCACTTTTTAAAGCAGATACCAAAACACAATTAATTAACTAATTGTATTACAGATAATACCAACATGACAAGTCCTGCTCAGACAGGTCTGAACATGATACAAAATGTAGTTTTTGTAGGAGTGACATTTGGATGTCTTGCATTTATTTTTGTTGTTTAGTTGTTACCGTTACACTTGACAGCAGTAATATGTCACTGTAATATTTACAACTTCCACTATGTTATAAAGTGGTTTTATAAAGTTGCTGCAAACATGTCAACAATTGTCTATTTACACATCCTTAGAAAAATATCTTGCTCTTCAGCTGCTAATTTCAATCCACTAACCTACCCTGATGCCTCTTTGTTGGGCAGGCAGTGCACAGTGGGTTATCAAAGCTCTGTTCAGTTCTACTCTGAAATAAGCTACCTGCTGATGTAGCAGGGGATGTGCCCACTGCAGTGAAGCTGTGGGCAGGCAAACCCAAACCAGGAGCTGACAGATTCTGAAACTCTTAATAAAGCTGAGTTCAACTGCAGCTGAGGGTGATCATTTTCTGTGAGTCTGTCACCTTTCACATTGTCTTCTGATTCATATGAAAAAAAAGATAAGTGGAGCTTCAAATAAGTTAAGTATGTTGTATATTAAGTTTGTTCTTAAATATTTATTGAATTAATTAAAAGAAGAGCGACAGCAACATTCTAACTTTTGAAAGGACATCGTTCTTTTGTATGGGGAATGGAACACATGTCATAAAGTAATGCTTTTGTGCATTTTGGTCAACCAAGTTTAATCAAACAACATGACATCCCACACACTTTGCAATGGCCACTCACCTTGTCGTAGAGGTTTCCAGCGTTCTTCCTGTCGTCCTCGTCGCTGCTGTCCTCTACTGGAGGGCTCTGCCTCTTCATGTCGTCTCCCAGGTAGTGTTCGAAGACGCTGGAGAAAGCCACCGCCGACAGCATACACACCACCGGAGTCAGCGTGAGCATCAAACGCACCATAACGCCAGCAAAGTAAACAGCACTGATGGCATACAGGGCCACTGGTGGACGGAGAGCAGAGACACAGATAATGAGGTTCCAGCTGACCTGGACGGTACCATTCAAGCTCTGTGAATTAGATTTCATTTGAAACATAACTTCATTATTCAATTGACTTTCATTTAGTGCCGTTGAGTCATATTGCAGGTACACTGCCTCTGAGCCCTTTCCACTGGCTGATCATACTTTCCACATGCTCACTGACAGGACATCCTTTCTTAGCACATGTCACATTGGTTTCAAATCATTTCATAAATAAATACATCATTTGTCTGTATTGTTTTTCTTCTTTCTGATCTCAACTACCATCAGCTGACCTTTTTGAGATTGTGGGATGCTCAAGCATTAACAAGAGTTAATAATGTAATTTGACATAAGAGAGAGATAGGGTTATTTCATCTCCCCTCCATTTAAGTCCCTTACTACTGTTGGGTGATGACATCATGATAACTGGGAAATGAAAAGTGCATCTGGTGAGAAAGAGCAGGGATTTCACTTGAAACACTGGAAACACTTTAAGATGGACCTCGAGATTTGTTTTTGTGTATTTTGTATCAAACATGGTTTGCAAGTTACTTTTTCCATGATATGCTCTCACCAAAAACACGTTCATCATTTATGTTCTTAATGCAGAACCAGAGGCCCGCTGGGAAGGTGCAGACGAGGATGTGAAGGTCAAAGAAGAAGGAAACCCAGGTGGTGGGCTGATGCTCTGATACGGATGCTATGATTGGAATGTGGATCTTGGCATAGCTGTGGAGAACATGGAAGAGCTGTCAGATAACACAGGAAAAGCATGCCTGGGCAAAGGAACAAAAAGCAATGCTCTTTATCATTTCCCTTTAACCCTCCTATTGTCTTCGTGTTCCCCCCCTTACTTTGGTGTTCGCGGTCAAATTTGACCGGTCCTGTTTTAACTGCTATTACATTAACACTAAAACCATTAATCATCACCAGATTTCATTTAACACCCTTTCAAACTGTACATATTGTATCAGACTCCTGGTATACATGAAGAACTGCAGTAAATATACAAAGAATAGACACTGAACATGTGTTGCGTGTGCCAGGTGTGATCCATGTGGGGGGATGGGCACATAAGAGGGGGGACACACATCTAGAGTATATGTATGTGTATGTGTATGTGTATGTGTGTGTGTGTGTGTGTGTGTGTGTGTGTGTGTGTGTGTGTGTGTGTGTGTGTTTTATCTGATCCGGATGGTTACTAATTCCTTTTCTTTATGGCCGGGAACACCATGGGTGTTACAAAGTTGACTAAATCATCCAAAATGCAATGAAAGTGGTGATCAGCAATTTGATATGTTCAAATGTCTACTGTGAAGGATATCATAAAGCCTTAATGCAATCGAATGTAAAACAAAAAAGTTATGATTGATGAAAGTAGTAAATCGGTCAGATTTGACCCGAAGACAACAGGAGGGTTAAGGTAAAGGCAGAATATTTCATTGTATTCCTTTTTAATTCCTACTTGACAACCTTATTAATAGTGAAGCTCTGAGATTTTATTCAGGTTTGGCTGATGTCAGTTATCTTGGGTCTGTTGCTGACCTCGTTACTTTTACTGCACTGCAGCAAAACTTGACATCCTTTTAGAAAGAAATATTAAGGTGTGTGCATCAACACACAACGATATGGTCACATACACTGAGGGAGAGTTTTAGGGGTTAAAAACTGATGCTGCAGTCTCACAGTTTCCTGAAAGATGAGAGAAAGGGAGCATTATCTGTTCCGGATTTTAGTGAGCGGCTGTGGCTCAGTGGATAGTGCTGGACTTCGAATCAGGGGGTAGCAAGTTCGAGTCCCACTGCAGTCAGCATGTCGTTGTGTCCCTGGGCAAGACACTTCACCCCAAATTGCTCCTGTGGGGATTGTCCACAGTACTGAATGTATGTAAGTCGCTTTGGAGAAAAGCGTCTAACAAATGACATGTAATGAGAGACTGCATGTTTGACAATGAAAACATTTTGGCAGCTACACAGAGTGTAGCTGCCAAAATGTTTTCATGGTCAAACATGCAGTCTCTCATTACATGTCATTTGTTAGACATGTTGATAATCTTTGTATGCAAATGATATCTTTAGGATCTGGCTGAAACATTGTCGATTCAAAAATTGGAAGGATAATTTATTCATTATTTGTATTTCTTTCACTTGCGCATGAGAATAAAATAATTATTCTGAGCATGTGTTTATTACTAAACAAAACATTAAGACTTCCATCAGCAAGTAAACATGCGGGTATACATCTTTACAAAATGGACATCCACCATGCCACTAACAGTTTAAAGGATTTATAGGTATATGTGCTACTGCACATAATTAAAATCTAATTATTAACAGTACTACTGTAAGGTACCCCAGTGCAAAAGTATAACAACTGTGAGGCCTTACCCAGTATCCCACAGGGAGTAGAAGCGCCCACTCCATGGAGCAATGTAACCTGAGGTGAAACACACACACACCATATGTGTTCAGTAAGAATATACTCACAAGTGAATTTAAACACAGACAGACACAACACACACCAACCTGAACACAGGTTGTTCGCACGCTCTGTGATCTGTGTATTCTGTCAGGCATCAGTGGACTGGTGATTGGTTGATGTACCCATCATATAATCATTCTCTCATGTGCCTGTACTGCAGTGCTGCAGACCTGATCAGCTGTAATGAGCTCTCTGACCTGCATCTCTTGTAGTTATAAAGCCAGCAGGTGGTCCTAGCATACATACTGCAGATCATGGATGGCTGATTTGAATCATAACAAGCTATTGCTTCACATGTAGTATTTCAATTCTACTTATTCACTTTCATTCCATTGTACAGGTCATCTGTATTAAAGAGTGTGTGACAGCGATCCCACACTAATTAGACCTCAATACTTACTTACAGGCTAATGGCCAAGTAGCATCCTGTTAGTCATTATTTTCATAAGATGTCCAATAATGATGAAATCATCTGTTAGGCCTATTTCTTAGTGAGCTTTTGTGAAACCATAGAACATAAATACACATCAGATGTCCTGATAATGCACTGATGAGATGATGCAGGATGATAATTACTAGAACTGTCAGAGGAACCTGTCAGTCTGTATGACTTTTTGTTTACTACTCGTGGTCTGTTTGTGTGTGAACACAAACCAGACCAGGACTGAAACACATTATTTTCCCATGGTATGGACTAAATTAACTGCTACAGTTGTGAAAGCCCCCTCAGACAGAGACTCAGGGGTTTCTTATTCTTTGGCAGAGAAAAAGGTTGCTTGCAGTTACTAGGAGTAAAAGAAGACAGAAAGCATTCTTTGAATTGGTTGCACAAAGGGAAATTAAATATTGCCTTTCTGTTGTTAATTTTTGAAAACACATGCACAAACACATATATGGATACATACATGTATGGAGGGAGATGGGTTGGGTACGCTTTTTTCCCTGTGCAGAAAATGTATGCAAGAGCTACTCAGAAGAAGACGATATGAACCAACCTGTGTATGTCAGGTAAATGACGCAGAGAAAAACCACTCCAGCAGCCAGAGAGACTCCCAGGAAGAACATAGTCTGGAACTCCTGCTTGGTGAGTCTGTCCTTCAGGTACTGCAGGAAGGCGTAGACCTGCAGCAGCACGAACACTCCTGCAGAGACACACTTAGTTTTGTAGAAAATATCTTTATGATCCAGATTGGAAAATAATACATATATACCCCGATGCTTTAAAAAAAAAAAAAATCAAGTTTATCTTAAAACGATAATGACAGGCACACATCAAAAGTGTTGTTGGTTGCTGTAATTGTGGACAGTATGGATAGGAGACCCCTTCCTAATTCCGTTTTGATGTAATGAAATGGAGAGGCATAAACCACTGTCCTTGTTCTGTGTCATCAATCAGTTCTGAAGTTCAGCTGAAGCTAATCAGCTAAAGGCTTTGGCAGTCTGAGTTAGTCAAGTGGGTAAGAGGATGTAGTCTTCATGGTATGGAAAGACCTCCTGCATCTATGAACAGTGTCCACAATGACGATCACTTATTACAGCAAACAATCCCACTTTCTGAGGACTGAATATATGGGCATACGAGTACTGTATTAAGATAGACTTGAAAAATGAGAACCCATGTTTTTGCACTGCAATAAACAAATGATTGGAACTTTTGAATGGGACCACAGGTTGCTGGTTACTGACCTGCAGCGGCCATGTGTTCACTGGTCCTGATTGGCTGAAAGCCCACAAAAGGGATCTGCATGGACAACACCAGGCCGATGATGTAGAAGGTGCTGTAGGCTGGTGGGAGAAACAAATGGTTAAGAACAGTATAAGACAAGCTAATATCTACTTACTGACAAGTGATCACATTCATTGGATTTATACCCTTAACATTTCTCCACAATAACAGAATGATATTCAATTATGCAACACCTGTCACAAATACACATTAGTGGGGCGAGTCACCCTTTGTCTCAATGGCTAGGGTCATTCCCAGGCGGAGCCCCCAGTGAATGTTTTTGATCTATTGAAACTTCTTTATTGTTAGGCATATTTATATAAATTAAAAAAGATATAAGTAGACAAAACACGTAAAATATTTTTTTTACAACTGTTATAATTTTGTAGTGTAAAATGTAAAAATGTATTTCATTTGAGTGCTGCGCTTGATTGGATCAGTCCCTGCTTGCTAGGGTACAGCAACAAATGAGTCTCCAGACCAGAGATTAATATAATTGTTTAAGTCTATTTGCGTGTCTCTTCAGCTTTTCAGACGATCATTTAAAGATATTCCACTTGGATATCATTACAGTATGTGTGCTTCACCAGAAAGCTAAAGAGAACCTAGCCTGTTTATGTACTTTCCGCACCTTGATATGTCATTATTACCACAGGATAATGATCTGGTATAGTATGTGTTGGTTATTGATCTGGATGTGAAACAATGGTAATGTGTTACAGCATCATTACGGACCTTGGAGCCTTAGGTCAGGAATCGATTCAAGATCAGAAAGGCAAAGTCTTTGAAAGTGAGACGGCTTTGATTTTCTTTCCCCGATTGCTTTTCCACTTTCTATATATCTTAAAGTACTTTCATCACATGTCTCTTCTCCTCTATGGGACTTGTGTATGCTTGATGTCTGTCTCATTATAAACACAACATCAGCTGCTACTGGATGCTATTCATTATCAGTAACAGCTACTCTGTTACCTCCAAATCAATGTGTGTACGTTCATGACTTTGAATGTCAAAAGAAACCTGTGTGTGTGTGTGTGTGTGTGTGTGTGTGTGTGTGTGTGTGTGTGTGTGTGTGTGTATGGGGGGGATGTTTGCATCTCACCTATGTAGACTCTCCTACTGTAGCGCTGCATGAGCAGCAGGACAAATACATGAAGTGGAATTAAGTTGATGATGAACACGTATCCACCCCAAGCAGACACCTGTGAAACAAGCAGAGTATTTTCTCATTCATTTCGAGCTTTCGCAGCAGTTCTCAAAATAGAAATAAGAGGTGTAACAATTTGGTTTATGTATGCACACAATGAACATACACAGTTGTCATTTAGATCTCTGCTAAATATGTGCCATGCTTCTGCAGCAGAATCATAGTATCAGAATCAGTGTGACGAGCCCACGAGTCCCTGTAGGCTGCCAAATGAAAGTTGGCTGTGATTCTATGACTTTCATAACGGGAGATGTAAAACCAAGAGGGAGGGGGCAAAGCTGCACAGCCCACCTGAGAGCTGCGAAATTATTATGACTAATATATTATGACTACAGCGCAGTGGTCGCGTTAACCGAATATTTCCGTCTATGACGGATTTTTTTTAACAATGATGGAAAAATCTGAAAACAGTCTGTCATTTTTGACAGATTAGAACAAACTCAGAACAGCGCCAAAGTTCCCCGCAGCAAGGCTCCGGTGTTATGCCGTGTTATGCATGCCCCCCAAAAAGGAAATGATACCGTTTCCAAACCTAACTTTGCCGAACAAATCATTGAAATGTCTGGGAGTTTTGGCTTTACGCTGTGCGCGCTCCCGCGAGGTGCATGCATATCTCGGTGGGCAATGGGCATGCATAAAAGCCCCCCCCCCCCCCCCGTGTCAGTGCGACACGTCAGTGGCGAGTTCAGACCCGACAGGTAATAAGGGATTATGACGGAAATGTTACGATCCTGTCCGAAAAAGTCTAACGCCACCTCTGCTACAGCGTTAAGACTACTCAGATTATGCTGCTGGTTCAAAAACCCTCCAAAGGCACACGAACACACAGAAAAACAGACACACACATGCACATATTTTCAAGCTTGTGCTTTTAGCTTGCTCTCTATCAGTGTAACATAATTCTTGGTGGATAAGCAGCTGCAAGAGAAAAGGTGTCACAGCTTATAGTGTAATGATAAATGAGTTTGGGTATGTGTTCTCACCATGTAAAAATAGGAGATGCAGCATCCGATAGTCCAGAAAACAGATCCCGTCTTCACCGACTTCACCTGATGAGCAGCAACCAACACAAAACAAGTTTTTAAGTCATTGTAGTTCAGAGATTTGTTATCAGGCCACCAGTGCCTCTACTGAAGTGACAGTGTTGAAATTGGGAGACAGAAGGGATGAAAGGCGGCAAATGGTCCCAGGCTGGAAAGGAACCCGGGTCCCCCGCAAGTTTTACCAGATGAGCTACAGGGCAGCCCATGCAGCTTGACTATTCAAGTGTATTACCCAGCTATTAACAAAGAGCAGCCACCTCAAGCAGCAATGGCAACTGTTATAAATAGCTGCATTCAGGAGAGTCAGGACTAAACACTAATAAAGTATGTATGGGCGTACCCAGAGGTAGTAGGTGAACTGCAGGGCAAAGATGGCGATGCCTTCATTGTCAAAGGAGCCAGCCACAGAGCGGGAAATGTAGCCGGGGACGATGGCGATGAAGCAGGCTGCCAGCAGCCCTGCCCCCTGGTTCCAAATCTCCTTGGTGAGCAGGAAGGTGGAGATGGAGGTCAGGCTGCTGAACACCGGAGCCAGGAACACACAAACATCCCGGATGTGGACGGTGATGTGCAGCAGGTTGAGAATATAATGGATGAGGCCCGCCGTGACCATCAGGCCTGGGTACACCTGGGGAAGGAGCGGAGATACAAAGGTGACTTTGCAGTCATTATTCCGTCAGATGTTATTATTAAAGTCTGAAGAGCCAGCCTATCTCCCACATAGGGCTGCACAATTATGGCACAAAATATATTTATTTCAATCATGCATTTAAAAACACAGCACTGCTTTCACTTCCATGTTTTTGCTACACTCCTGATCATGTTCAAATCTCTGCATCGAAATAAGACTGGGACTTATTTACAGTATTTCTCCCAGAAACAAAATAAATTTAACCAAAGATTTGACCTGGTCCAAAATAATAAATCAACAGAGCAGATTTCATTTCTGAATAAAAAAAATGAAGCCTCACCGTGCCTCCTACTATCCTACCCAGAGGGTACCAGGCTCTTTCGTCAAACCAGTTGAGGAACTCATAGAAGCCATTGGTAGTGAGATGGTGAGTAGCCCTGTAGTTGAACCTGAAACATTTGAACACACAGAGAGATGGGGGGGGGGGCTGTCAGAGAGGGCAAACCTGTAAAACCACAGAGAGCAGCTCAGAGGACTTCAGTGTCAGATTGAAGGAAGTAAGCTCATGTTGGAATCGTTTTGTTGTGCAGCACTTACAAGTTATCTGACATTGTTGAGATACAAGGCAATAAGGCAAAGTTCCTTGATCTCTGAAAATGACTGGATGATTTAGTTAACAGAATGCAGCACACCAGTTCAAGTAGTATATTAGCATGCCCTCAGCCCTAAAGTTAGAAACTGAGACACAATCTTTACAGTCGACCTATGGCATGGTGACGGGAGATCAATAAATGCATTTATGTATTTAGGAATTTTCATTGAAGTTGGTTAATGTCAAGGCAGGTCTATATTAGGACAAGGACTCAATGAACAGCTGAAAAAACACAATTCCTGTTAATTGGCACATTAGAGACATTCAAAAAGGAAAAAGTAGCAGGTATAAAACTTTCCTTCCTCAGCCTTCTGTTTGCCTTCCATTTCTTAAGCTAACAGCCAACAAGACTTTAAGAGAAACAACCCCACCACAGACTTGTCTACGATTATACAGGCCTGGTAGATAAAGTGCTGCCTCTAGCCTTCCGACGGAGACTCTGCTGGTACACAGCAGTTAGTGTGTTGTCCCCTGAGCTTTTATTAAGTATTAAAGAGCTCAATAGTAAGTGTCTCCTCGTGAAAAGCTGAAATATAATGTAGGGATTGCAGCATATGGCTTGCTTAGGAGTGAGTGCTAGATTGAGAAGAGAAGTGCTGGCTGTTCATGCTCCCTCTTGAGGCTCAGGTACATTATTGAAAAAGGGGAGAGAGAAAAAGTGCCTGCACACATACACAACCCACAATCCATTGGGTGCTCCGATTCCTGTCTGTATTGACAGAATACCTTTTCTTTTACTCAGTCCTAGGAAGCCTGCAGTATCTTAATTGTAAGTAGTCAGAAGAAACACTCACAGCCCACACTTACATCTCTGGATAATAGGCTCGTAAACGGTTCCTAGTCTGGGTCTTAGAGAAAAATACATTTTGTGTCATCCTTAGGATCCAGCTCAAAAAACATTGGGAAGAGTTTTCATGTATCTCACCAGTAATGGCTAACTAGCCATTCTTGTGCCAGACAAAGACATTGAATAGACACCAACTGCAAGACAAATGCTTGTGCATGTTAGCAGTAGCTGGTGAGGGGCACCTATGAGACTCAGTTGTTTCCCGTAGCATTGCAGACAATGAAGTTGACTTGAAGCAAATAAATAAATGTTCCTCAATCGTTGGTTCATCTTCCTGATCTCCAGTCATGGTCTCCAGGACTGGGGTTAACCACTGTAGGACTTGTGGTGCATTCACTCAAGCAAGCTAGTGATTCAACTGTTCCTATTTTTTTTCTTAGTGTAAATGGGAGGTTGGAGAATTATTTTCTATGTGAATCAAGGTGTCATACACTGAAAGTGTAGTCTAGGGAGTTAGTATCTGATGTGGAGGTTACATTGTTTTCCTCCATGGCCTCTGATCAAGGTTTGAGACTTCAGAAGGCCAGCTGGCTGATATAACTTAATGTCAACAACAACTTAAGCAATAATAACCATGGCAACACATACAGCAGCCTGCCAATGCATTTATAAGGAGGCTTCCTTTATCCAACCTGACGCACTACACCAAAAACAGGTGCTGTTCTTAAAACAGAGAGTTCTATCTCTATACGAATTAACAAGCGTTCCTATCAATATGTATTATACAAAATGTAGTGCCTCTTGAACAGGGAGTATAAGCATTTAAGAGAAGATTATGATCAGGCATAATAATCTATAGCCTGCATGTGTCAGAGAAGAGTTGACTTGATGTTGAGATAAATGAAGCAAATATTTGCAGTGGTAAATTGGATTGAATTATATTGGAAGTGGAAAACTGATACAAAGACATCATTCAATTTAATGCAATTCAATCCAACAGGATATCCCTAACTGCTGTTGCAAAATGTACTATAAGCTGAGTCTGACACTAGCAGGGGTTTAACATGATGGTGATAGGGCAGCACATCCCAGAGCAGACAGGCATCTCAGCGGTGTTTGTTTGTTCAGATTTACCTACAAACATTTGATATCATTATATCATAATACAATAAACAATGAGGGCAAGAATTACTGTAAGTCGTAGCAGTCATGACGATAATAGGTTCAACTCTGTGGTAGGCATCATATTACTGATGGTAATTCAATTGACTGCATTTATACAGTGCTTTCCCAGTCCCCTAAAAGCACTTTGGCATTTACAGAAGAAATGTACACACATTCATTCAGAGGCAGCCGCCACCTGCTCAGGGAAACATTCATAACTGACATGTACACACCATGGCCATGTGTATCTTGCTAGGGATTGAACCCAAACCTTCCCATTGGAGGACAACCATCTAGCTCCTGAGCCACAGCCGCCCCATTTCTCTGCAGGAATACAAAAGCAAGTCCAGCCGTAGTTCAACAGAAATGTTTTAAAAGCTTCATAAAAAGGAAAGAATATCGCATGTCCGTTGGAAATGCCTGAATTATGTTATACGGGGGTTCTCTTATCTTGTGTCAATGTATGTCAGACAAAAAGAAAAACACCATAATGGCAAGCAATTGGAAAAATGGCATCAGTCTGGCAGTAACAAATACAAGCACTAAGTAAAGTCCAAACTGCACAAGGGTTGCAGCCAGGAAGTGTGTTAGCCAGGCAGCCTATCTGACATGTCACCTCCTACCTGCTGCAGGCTGCCAGCAGGACTGAATACATGTGCCCCTGCCCAGTGGAAGCGCTGGTGTTTAGCAGAGTCAGTGGCACGTTAGTATTAGGTTTCAGTGGACCACATCTATCTGTTAACACAACTGGCAAGAGGCACAAACTGTCGTGACACCTTTGACCGAGCAGAGTGCACCACTGAAGGCTCCTAATGGGGGCAGCAGGACTCATGAATCATCAGCCAAAATCCAGACATAACCTTGCATTGCACAGCTGACCTGGAACATATGTTTGGTTTACACTCTGTTTTACTGTCACCTACATCTGAGAATTAAACCAAAAACAAGAAATCTAACTGACTCACAACAGTGAAAGGATTGAATTGTTTAAGCACAAATAAGTTTAAACAGTCAGTATAATAGATGTCAACAAGGCTAAATGTAGAAATACATTTCCTAATGTGCATCGAGCCCTCTGCGCAAGCCAACCCCCCTCACTTTATTTGAAATCTCCAAAAGCACCTTTTCTCTCAAGAAAATACAGGGGAAGAAGTAGATATTCCTGACAGATGTACAACAGCAGCACAGCCTGGTACTGTAACAGAACAAATGATTGTGATGCCTTGCTAATGGCACAACTGATCACCCGTTCTGCAGCCTGGGTGGAATGAAAACACACATGATCAACTACATCCTTAAATAAACACAGGGCCATGTATCATATACCATTGTGCAAAGGAGAACAAAGAGAACAGTATTGTCATATAACAGAGGAATCATTGTAATCTAGTTATTTTGTTTCGTTTTTTGCTGGCATCATATATGGATATTAACTGTAGGGGTAATTAGTCACAAAACAAACCTACGGTTTCAGTTTGATATCATTTTCAACAATTATACAACTCAAATAGTTCAGTAGGGCCCAGAGACAAACATATAAGCCTTCTTAGAGCCACGAGCAAGCAGCATGGCTAAAGACCACTGCAAGGTTCAGGTTTCTTTTCTTGGTTTCTTTAGAAGGCAGAACTAATTGTTTGGCAGTAAGTCAAATGTTCAAAACATGCAGCTTCAACATGGAATTTAGATGAGCAGCAAAACATTTATAAAATGTTGATTTAAAGTTTTGTTTGAGTTTGGGAACATTTCTTTCAGGAAAGTGATCAGAAGTACACACAAATTGTGAAATGTCCCAATCCTGCAAGCTTCAGCTTGAAGGTTATCCCCCAGCATGCAATCTTACCTGTTGTATAATAATTCTACTACTACTACTACTACTACTACTACTACTACTACTACTACTACTACTACTACTACTACTACTACTACTACTACTACTACTACTACTACTACTACTACACTACTACTACTACTACTACTACTACTACTACTACTACTATGGAACGAACACATTAGGGATCCTCTTCAAAATATGAAGCAATACAGCCTAAAACATTGTCATCACTATTTTGAAACTGATACAGTCATGTCATGATGTGCAAAAACTATTGCTTGAACTTGAACATAAAGTGTAATGTATAATCAGATGTCCTGCAGGGGAAACACACCATCCAAATGTCTAATGTACTAAATGTTGCCAGTCTGAGAGCAAAGGGAGAAGGATAGAACAATGAAGCAGTGTGTGAATACATTTCACTCCATGCCATGTTAGGCGTCCAGACAGTGACACACAAAAACTGAAGGATTCTCCCAAGCCAAAGCTTTCAAGACTCCTCTTTTATTCAGCAGACAGAAATGAAGCTGACAGTTTAATCCACACTGCTGGTCTCAGAATAATCATGAAATGCTTTCAGTGATGCAATGCAGGCTCGGGCCAGGCAACAGTCCCTTGGAGTACACATAAGGAGATTGGACAATATTTGTCAGAACTCACGCGAGATTTTGGAATCAAACACAAACAAAAGTGCACTAACTAAATCTGCTCTGGTTAGGAAAAGCACTGGTTTGTTTGTTACAACTGAGGTGCTTCACTTTCTCTTGGATAAGCCTAGACATGCATGTGCATACGCATCATGTTTGAGGGGAATAGTACCAAATGTAATGGTTTTAAAGGCCTCCTTAGAACTTATCTTGCAGCAAAGTCAGCTAATGTCACTGTCGCTGTGGCAAAGGCCCAACTGTCAGTACCAGAATTGTTCTGGGACGAGTATTTAAAAGTCCTTATAAATCTGAATACTGAATATTGTCATGCAGAACAAGGAGCACATTGCAAAGTAAGTACAACAAAAGGTTTTTAAATCACCTTTAGCAATATTCTGAGCAAAAGTCATACTACAACCTGCAGGAATAATGTGCAGCATAAAGGTACAATATGATCACTATTAAGTCACGTGTGTGTGGCACACTGAAATCAGTGCTAGTGTAGCGGCAAGGCAACAGATCAGAGCAGAGGTGATCTTTGGTTGATCATGGGAGAAATTCTTGGTAGAGGATTTTATTTCCGCCTTCAAACCGCGTAATATGAAGCTGTCACCGCTCGTTTACTCTAGTGTGACACCACCTACTCCTCACTGGCCGTTACAACGTCGCACTTATAATGAACAAGTACTACAATATATTAGATAGTCTTAGCAGGCTTCACTTGGTACTGTAAAGTGAAGCCCAAATGTTATGGTGTGTAAAATAAGCATTATGGTCAGGAAAGAGAGAGAAGAAGGCCAATACGGGTTTTTGAAAGCTGTTTCCTGGTGGCTTAACTCTAATAAATTAACAGTTAGTAAGTTCATCTATTTTTATAACCATTTGCTCAAATTTGTACGCGTTTTTTAGTGATTGTTAGCCAAACCGAAAGAGCAAGGACATATTTTAAAAATATATTTAGCAGTCCATCTTAAAACATCAATTTGAATATGCTTGGTGTGTGGGAAGATTAACTCACCAGGGGTCAAACTCGTGGATGATGCTTTCGAAGCGGATGACAGCGAAGAGCCTGGCGCTGAACCCGGCCACCCCGGCCAGGAACAGGATGGTGAAAGACAGCAGGGACTGCCACCCCGCCGGCTGCGACAGGCCGCCGGACAGACCTCCTCCTCCCGCCGCCGCGGCGCTGCAATCTCTCTCCGCCACCGCCGTGCTGCTGCTCCCGTTCCCCGAGTACGACGCTCCGGAGTTCAGTGAGGATTTGTGTTTGTTGTCGGAAACCAGGTGATGCTCCGCCATATTCTACGTCAGCCCTGTCGTGTCAAGCTATCTGGTATAAAACAGCAAAGAAAAAAACCTTTTCCCTTTTCGCTGCCACGCTCCACTTCCGAACCCACTGGCACCTTTCCGAAAGCACCCTGCACCCCCAAAACACCGTGTGTAATTACAAACTTTCTAACATTACTTCCTACCAAGTCCAGAAGCAGCTAAATAATACCAAGGAGTCACATAGCAACAAGGTTTTGCGGCATACTGGAAGTGTCACATGCGGTTGGGGCAGTTCCTCCTTTCTTCCTTGGAGCTGAATGAAGAGGCGGGAGCTTCGCGTGAAGCAGGAAGCGCTCTCAGCCTCTCACAGAGAGACAGGTACAGCCAAAAGGAACACAGCTCCGTGGGAGAGCCAATCCCAAGGTAGTGCGCGTTTGACAGACAACAAAAAGGACCAATGACAAAAGAGCCGCCTGACGCTGAAGACGCTATGCGAAGACGTCGCATGACTGACAGCGGGATGGCCGTATAGCAGGCGAACAGCGCAGGGGCGCACAAGCCAATTATTTAAATGAAAAAAATGTTTAAGCTTTGCAACTAGTGGATATGTTACACTGAGGAATATACTAACTTGAACCACTGATTGTTTTATTGAGAAAGAACACTTTTTTTGTACTGTTTTGTTGATGTGAAATGCACCCTAAATTATAGAATCAGTCATATATTCAGGGACAGCTGGTCAAAGTCAACTTTATTATCAATATTTCTGATTAATCTAGGCTACAGAAGACTTAGGCCTTCTCTACATGAATGTTCCTTATCTTATTGTAGACATTTAGATGCTGTTCCCTGAACGTCTAATATGCAGGCTACTGATATCGGTACCAATGGATGTTACCTTTCAGCAACTACACATTGCAACTTGTCACTACATAAAGCAATTTTTTCATAATCATATAATGCTTTGATTAATTACAGAACTCATAAGAATATAGCACTTCCGAAAAGCTAAATATGTTTTGAATTCAGAATTCTCTGTGACAAGCAGCAGAGAGAAGCTTGTAGAGAACCATGTTTTTAGCATGTCCTGCAGGAGGTCAAGCAAAAGCCACATAACCTCCATGGGCTGAGTAATGAATGTGGAATTGCCAGAAACTGCACTTCATCAAATGACCTCTTGGGTAATCTTGAACAAGACCTGAGTTGGACCTTTGGAGTCTTAAAATGGGACTCATTATGGGAGGAGGCCCTAACTTTCTCATACAACAGCCGACATAAACTTTTGCAGTTTAACATTATTCACAGAACCTACTTTACACCAGAAATACTTCATAAATCAATCAATTTCAGATCTTTGCCCTAGATGTACTACAGAGACAGCTAGCCTAATTCACATGTTCTAATAATAGGGAGGCGTGTGGCGTAGAGGATTGTCCGTAGGTGTTGGGATCAGGGGGTCACAGGTTCAAACCCCACTGCAGTCAGCATGTCGTTGTGTCCCTGGGCAAGACACTTCACCCCAAATTGCTCCTGTGGAGATTGTCCACAGTATTGAGTATGTAAGTCGCTTTGGATAAAAGCGTCTAACAAGTAACATGTAATGTAATCAATTAAAGCATTACTGGAGGTCAATATGGGAGATTCTTAAAGAGATTTCTGGTTTTGTGATTCCTTGTACACCTAAATTAGCCCTGTTAGGCGACATTTCTGACATCCCTTCAAACAAAAGGAATAAGGTGCGCCTAATCAAACTGGCAACACATGTATTACTCTATTATGGAAGAGTGCAGAACCACTTTGTATTTTCTCCTGTTCTTGTGTTATGTGTGAAATACCCAATGAATAAAGTGTTCAAAAAAGATGACCTCTTGGGTCTGGTTTCCATGGACCCCCTTTTAAAATCCCACATTTTACAGGATATATAAACATGTTTACAGACTTTACCTGCATGGGCACGGAGAGGGGATATCTCGAACCGAGTCTACATCGTTAGCCAACATAATGTTTCTGGGTGGGTATCTACTCACCACTACGTAACCTCCAGCAGAGCATCAGGAGAACGGGGTGAAGCCCGTGCTGGCTGAGATATCAGAGTACGTAGTCTGCCAGCTTACCCAAACTTGAAAAGGACCCGGATGAGGCGCATGAGTCAATGATTGTCAGATAGGGCCCAGTCAAACATTCAAGAACATAACTTCCTGTACCGAATGCATACCTCATATGCAGAGAAACCATGACATACTGCAGAGTGTGGGGGAAACTTCTGTAGCAATGGAGAGTCAGGACTCAAAGAGACACGAGGAGAGCTGGAGCTTTGATGGCAAACACTGATGGTTTATTTGGAGTTACGGCCGGAGAATTGACAAAACAGGTGGTGTGTCACGAGTTGACACTGCGGTTGCCAAACCAATTCTGAAGAACTCTTTCTGTAGCTCGAGGTTTTAACTAGTTTGGAGTGTAATAATCAACATTCTTCATCAGTGAGACTAAAAAATTATGGACCCTGAATCTAACTAGAGCTCTCGTCCATAGGAGAGAAAGTGCTCCAGGGAACCTTCGTCCCTGAACAGTAAACTACCTCATGGCGGCTTGTGCTCTGTCATAGACTGGCAACAACAATGCGCCCCTGCTGCTCCTCCTTAAAAGAGATAGCAGCAATACCCAAGGCCGTAGAACTATGCCGTGGGAAAGGAGACAGTGAGAGGAGAAATGATGAACTGTGTCGAAGGTTGAATACCTAAGCAAATTATTCCCTAAGGCTGACCTTTTCTTTGTATAATCTTAATTCACAAACACTCAAGCTCTGCACATAATATGCAAGCTAATATATAAAGTCAAGAAAACTTAAAGTTTGAAATCTAGGGGTTAAACAATATAACTGCAATTGTGTTATCTTCATAGCTGACACATCTATAACACTGAAAGAGAGTTCTGAAAAAACATTTGAACATATGTTATACATCATAGACTGCATTCAAAGGAAGACATGGACTAAATCACCCAACATGTTCTTATTCATTATTTTTGCATGTATTGTATGTGAAAATATAACACCAAAGATAGATTGGCTTGATTTTCACATCAATGGCCAGTAAATATTGTTGTGTTTTAAACATTGTATTTGTATAGGCCTCGTCCTTAACCTTCAAGCTTTATCTTCTTCTGTTAATACCAAACCTATTAAACTTGAGTTTCGCAACTATCGTTTCTTTATGAAGATGTGTTCTTTATATCACCTGTGGATTTAATATTACTTTTCTACATTATGCAGACTCTGAAGTCAAATATCGGAATGAGCCATTGTTAACATTGAACCTTGAACAATCATTCATCAGTCCATCACTTCTGCTGCTGCCCCCATGAAAAGACTGATTACATGCTTAAATAAATGTGCCATGAATAAAAATTGTATTTATTTTACATTATGTTTTAACTGTAGCAGCTATAAGAGTAATAAATGAAGTGTTGAAGAGTGATATTTGCAGCTGAAGCAAATTCATTAATATGTGGATTTCAGATGGCGCCAACACTCCCCCTGACACCAGTGAACATCCAGGGAGCGGACATTGAGATTGTGAAATCTTACAAATACCTGGGCGTTCATCTGAACAATAAACTGGACTGGACTGATAATTCTGCTGCTCTGTACAAGAAGGGACAGAGCAGACTCTTTCTGCTGAGGAGACTGAGGTCTTTCGGGGTGCAGGGGGCACTCCTTCAGACATTTTACGACTCTGTTGTGGCATCAGCCATTTTCTATGGTGTGGCCTGCTGGGGCAGCAGCATCTCGGCTGCTGACAGGAAGAGACTGAACAGACTGGTGAGGAAGGCCAGCTCTGTCCTGGGGAGTCCTCTGGACACTGTGGAGGTGGTGGGAGACAGGAGAATGGCTGCCAAGCTGTCCTCCCTGCTGGACAATGTGTCCCACCCCCTCCAGGACACCCTGTTCTCACTGTGCAGCTCCTTCAGCGATAGGCTGCTGCATCCCCGCTGTCTCACGGAGAGATACCGCAGGTCCTTCCTTCCTGCAGCGGTCAGACATACAACCAGCACAGCACTTTTTATTTTTTATTATATATATTTTTTTTAATTATATCATAACTTAGTACTTTTTTTTTTAAATGCATTTCACATATTTAACATATGTAACATTAAACTGTCTGTGGCTCTTTTTCCTTCTGTAACTACGCAAATTTCCCCTCCGTGGGACTAATAAAGGTATTCTGATTCTGATTCTGCTGTCACTTCAAGCGTCTCTGCACCTTGCGGTGCTACAGAATCAGTAACTATTGAAACACATGACGCAATTTATCGTGAGCCATGTTCCTGCCGCCAATGCAGTGGAACCAGTGATACATTTAAATGAAAGTGATAAAGCTTGTATGGTTTCGGTTGCTCCAGATCACTCATCCTGTAGAGATGCTGTAGTTTCAGATATTAGCACGGGACACAGGTTATTCAGGCTCACATATTCTATCTACATTTGTCAATACGTTTTAAGCATCGTGTATATTTGTGGGTGTGTAACTGCCCAGTCTCCCATTTCCCCAAATATGTATAATTATTGGTTTAACTATAAGAACAGAGCATTTTTCCTTGCCTCTCGAGCCTGATTGTTGGCCCGTTCTCATTCTCCCTCACTATCACTGCCCTCAAACTCACTGTCCTCACTTAAGAGGGAGTAGGGCCCACTTGACAATGTTCTGTTCACCCTTTATACCATAGAAAGCACTTTTATCCATTATTGCCAGTGATAATTAAGCAAGAACATTTACCAGGGTCAGCATTTTACTTCTCCATTATTAATCATGGTTTTGGAGCCAAATGGGAAGTTAATAGGAGCTTTCATACCGGAGTACTTTTCCCAGTATAGTTCTTATCTATAGAAGCCAGTCCCCAACTCCGGGGACTTCCGGCCGGGGACTTCGGGTGGCAGTATATGCCATGAAGTTGTTTGCGGCCTGCCAGCAGGGGCGGACTGGCCATTGGGAATACCGGGAGTTTTCCCGATGGGCCGGTACCGAAGTGGGCCGGTCGGACAATTCACTAGCAAAGTACTTGGTGTGAAAGCGCCTATTGTTTAGGACATTTCTAAAGAATATAAAACATGACTTTAAACAATCTAAAGCCCTTGTATTTTTTACACGATAGATTTTTCACATGTATATAGAATGACAACAAGTCAAAAGGTAGGTAAGAGCTTGCTCAGAGGAGTTTATTCATTACAAACATGTCCACATCATGGCTACAGGCAGCTGAACATAAGGTTCTCCTCCAGTCTTGGAAAGGTTTTTCTGAAAGTCTCTCCTGGTTTCATATTCTTCATGTGAGCACTAACAGCTGTTTATGGTCCTTGACATTTACAGAAAGGTTTCAAAATTACTGAGGTTCTACAATCATAGGAAAGTTACAGCATTTGAAAGAAAGGGTTGTAAAGTTAACTGCCTCATTTCCTGCTGCTGGATGGATTCTACATGACCCACTATGACTTCTGACTTTACCTTTCCCCCCTGCAAAGCTGTTCTTAAGACTTTCATAAATATTGAAACATGTACAAAACAATGTAATAAATACAGCAGCACAGGATTTCATGTGCTGTTTTTGTCGGGTCAGACTCAGACATGTTTAAAACTCTAGTGAAATATTGTGTCCATTCTTATGTAAACCACAGTAAACCAGTGTTAGAACTCTTCTGATAATTAATCTCATCTTGATAGAAGTCATCCATCAGCTTCTGTTGGAACTCCTCTACTGGCCACTCCTCCACAAACCCCAAGCTGTGCAAGCCCGGTGCTGGCTCCATATCAGCCCAATCCGAATCAGCTGGCAGGCTGCTCACAGAGCCCTGCAGGGCGGAGGAGATGATCACCACAGCAGAGTGACTGGGGCTGTCTTCATGCATGTCCTCTAAACTCAAAGAACTGACACCGTGTGGTCTTGTAGTGGCATCAGAAAAGTATTCTTCCTGCCATTTTGTCTGCTCTTCTCCAGTCAAGTGACTCTTGACTCTCTCTTCAGCTCCAGAATCAAAATCAGGCTTACCGAGAGACCTGTGTACAAAGGTGGTGTCCCTGAAGCCAGCTGGATGAGCGTGCTGCTCTGAGTCTGACTCTCTGCTCTGAACACTGTGAAGCATATCATCATCATCGTCATCATCATCATCTCCATATGCTCCTTCACTCCTATCAGCATCTTCTGCTTGGCCTTGTATCCAGTCAGACTGTTCTGACCAGAGGAGCGAGTCAATCTGATCTGCCTCCAGCCTGCTGATATTAAACAAACCTGGGATATCCATTCCCAAGTCACCGGTGGCAGAATGTTTCCCAACTGTCTCAAAGTCTCTAATATCTGACTCCCAAAGAGAACCAGATCTATTTGTTGCTCCAACAACAGTATCAGGGGTGAAGCTTTGTGTCCCACCTGCTGCACTATTAATGCTGGTGCTGCAGCTCTTTGGATCACCATCAGCACAAAGCTCACTGGTAGGAAGTGCAGCTGTGGAAACATTTTCTGCAGAACCAAGATTACTTGTATCATCATAATCAATCCAAAGCTGGAAGCTGTAGTTGTAGCGCCGGTACCAGAAGCATCAGTGCTGATGTTGTCACTGGACAAACCACTCACAGAAGCATTTTCGGTACTTGAGAATTCCTCTGGTGTACTCTGGTCCGACATGATGTCCTCTGTAGAGAACTCTTTCAGCTGGCTGTCCGTCTCATCCATCACCGCCTCCGTCTCTCCCACGTCCTCCTCCTCTTCGTTTCCCTGCTGAGTGACTACATCACTTGTTCTCCATGCTTTTGTCTGATTAGTCTTCTTAGGACTGGCTTCTTCCTCCTCCGTCTCCTGTGGAAAAGTCTGGACTTCCTTATGGTTCTCATCTTTTTCCTCTTCCAGCTTCTCTTCTGGATCTTCCCAGTCTCTTGCCTCCTCTGCTTGAAGAGACATCTCCTTCCTCCTTGGTTTCACGTCACTTCTTTGACTGATGAGCAAGCCTGGACTGCTGACTGTGTTCTTGATAGCTGCTTAGAGAAGCAGGAGAACATATAAAGCCAGAGATTAAACAGCAATACTGTCATTCAACAACCCCCATCACCCCACCAACAAACTGTTCTGTCTGCTGCCGTCTGGCAGGCGGTACCGCAGCATCAGGACTAAAACCACCAGACTCAGGGACAGTTTCATCCCACAGGCCATAAGACTGCTAAACTCATGAGCTCTGTGAAGTGCCTTCATAACCTTAAGCATCATTCGGTTTGCATTTCAAATATAAATGTATTGCTACAATAAGCAGTATTGTATAGTATTTAATTGTACATTCTGTTCTTAGCTAATCTTAGTCTATTTGACATGTATATAGTCTACTTCTCCTGCATTACTTGCAAATTGGTCACTTGCAACTTTTTATTTTATTTCTATTATGTTTCTTTTTACACAGTTTTTAATGTATTATATATATGTATGTAGACTGGAAGTGAAGACTTTCATTGCCTTAACTACACTGTAGCTACTGTGCATATGACAATAAAACCTTTATCATAGATCAATGACCAAGTCGTATCTACAATGCGAAATAATAAATGTGTTATTATTTCATTGCACATAATCACTGATGTGTTCACTTATCTTCAGTTATGTGATTTGGAGAAATTTGTTTCCAGAACTTACATTGGTGTATGTTGCCGCACATGGAGTCACAGCAGGAGCACACTGAGGCTGCGGCCGTCAGCTCCTCCCACCTGCACACACAAACATCAGTGCACATGCAAACACACACAATCTACCACTGAATTCACACCAAATATATTGCCACACTGATTTACATGATGTAATGATCACTCTGATTTAACTGTGTTACACTTGAAGTGGTTTATGTTAATAGCGTTGCTTACCTGCCAGCAGCCTGGTCGTAGCTGCAGGACTTTGAGGAGTAGGAAGTGGTGAGACCGACTGACATTGAACAGTGGAGGTACAGCACCTACAATCAGACACACAGCAGATTATTATTATTACACCGATACAAGTTAAAGCGATGATACATCGGTCTGATACATTCAGTACTGTATGAGTAATCTCTCAGAGCCACGTAAAGGAAGTTCACATCAACATCCTACAGACTTGGTCTTGGAGTGTGTGCCTACTCACCGTAGGCCCATGATCACACTCTTGGAAAGTGGGCTACACGGAAATAGCGATATAAAAAGAGTCAGTGACGCAAAACTATTCTTGGTGCTCATTAGACAGTAGATATGGGAAGGTGAAGATAAGTGCCCTGACCCAAGACAAAAGTGGACAGACTGAAGGAAGCATGCGACAGTGCATTACACATGGAGATACTTCATTGCTGTAAAATAAGCTCCTAAAGCAGGAACTGATTGTATCATTCAGCACACAAAGAATGTATCAGCATAAGTGGGTTCTAAAGCAGGCTCCATCAACCAGCTCCACCCATCATTTCACATGCTTTGACAATATGTAAAATATTTTTACACTACATTCACGGTATAGTAGTCGTTTCCAATAACCATTTTACAGCCCCCAAATGTTTTGGGTGTAGAATTGATTAACAAAATAATAATATTATTCTGTAAAGGTCAACCAACTAAGTGTGTAGGTGGGGGGTTGTTTTACATATTACAGTTAACCAGAAAAAGTGCATGTTATTCACTGGATGAACAGTACCTGGACCCATTTTTTTGAGAGTAGAAAAACTATTTTCATATTTCAATAAATAAATGTTAACCTTAAAAATTATACTATCCTATCCTAAACTCAGCAAAACACTAAAATTGGTCTTACCTGTGAGACTTCTCTGAAGAGAAATGCATCCACAGAGAACTTCAGCACACTGCCCCCTCCCAGTAGGAAGCGGGAGCTGCTGCCCACCCTCCTGCTGTCTGGCATGCAGCTGCATCAAAAATGAAAGCACAAATCAATCAGGACATGTAGAGTGACAAACAATGACTGTAAACTACCTGTGTCCTTACTAGAGACTCACCCATAGTTAGTAATGATCTCCGCTCTGTGCACACTGTGTGGGTCGCTGGAGCTTGTGGCATAGCAGGAGTCCACATAAAGCCTCTCCCCAGCCAACAGAGCTGCTGCCTGGGCAACAAAATAAACCGGCTCCCCTAAAAAGAACCAATGGCCTGATGGGACGGGCTCTCCCTGGGCTGTTAAAACACACACATGCAGACAAGACCAATATGCCGATTAATATCAGAATGACAGTGTTCAGTGTAGACTTTGAGCACTTGATGTCAACTGTTAAATTCAGATATTTACAGCGAACATGTCATATTGTGCAAATAATAGCAAACACTTTTTATTCTGTAGGTGTCTTACCATTAGAGACAGTGAGGCTGTAGCTGAGTTTACTCCTGATGCTCTTCATTAAGGTTGTGTGTTGAACTTGAGGTCTGAAGCCAACTTGGTAGGAGTAATGGAACCTGAGACAGACAAAGAGGATTTTAATATGAGATATATTCCACCAGATCACGGCAGAGGCTGATAAAAAGTCACATTACATGCCAAGATACTGCAAGAAGTTTAAACCAACACTTTCCACCAATGTCTATATAAAATATGTACAATAATAATAATAATAATAATAATAATAATAATAATAATAATAATAATAATAATAATGGGGATTGGTGGTGAAGGTACCAGGCACATGTACCACGCACAAACCAAAGAGTAGATTATCAGATCCTGGTCCTTCCAGTTCTTTTCCAGATATTATTTTCCAACAAGTCAGTTTAAGTCTGCTCCATTCAACAATCACTTAATGTTTAAATTAGGAGCTTTATGCATCAAACATGTTATTCTGTTTGCAAGTCCAATAAAAGACGTGTATAAACCTCCTCATCTCCTAAGACACGTGAGCCTTGATGATTTTCTTGGTCAGAGTGGTGACAGGATAAAACATACTTCTTTAAATGCTGTGGAAGGTCCTGAAGTTACCTGTTGTAATTGCAATAGATAGGGAAGTGAAGTGGTACGACTCTGATGACGTAGCCTTGCTGAGGTGGAGTATAGGACAGCGCATAGCTGTACACCAGCTGGCCGCCAACAACCTGGGAGACAGTAATAAGACATTTTCAATAGGAATTAATTCCATCTACATTTAAAGCTATTTGAATCCCTCTACACCATATTTCATTCTGGATTCTTAAGGCCTAATGTTATTTAAAAATGCAACAGCCTCAATCGTTGATGATTGAACAAGCTTATGAACATTTTGCGGATTAGCTTCACCATGTTAAAACCAACACTGTTGTACGACGATTGATTGTTTAAACAGCAGGACCACTTTAGAATTATAAAAATTAAGCATTTACTTTATTTTAGAAGCTGATGATTCAGCATAATATGATTTGCTGTTCTTCAACAGTTCTTTTTATGGCAGTCTGCATCGGTGAGATTTTACAGCAAGGGACAATTCCACTGGTTGCAATAAATTAGTCCGATTGTAAAGAAGTCTAGGAGACAATTATCTTTTATTAATTCAGTAAACTTAAACCATTAAATAGATTGTCTGTATAAGGGTAGGCAGTATGGCAGTATTTACCGTGCAACTGGTAATGGTAAGACATTTCACATTTGGCAATACTATATTCTTGTGCAACTTGCAACTCTTCAGCTGAACCCCAACCCTGTTCTGCTTTTTTTTTACATTTATTGCAACCTGCCAAAACGCTCTTCTTTCACTCCGTCCACACTGATGGAAAATTAAACGACATCTTGTGCTGTTCAAATTACATTAGAACGAGACAGAAATTTCACATGTATCACTTTACCATCATACCATTTTATGTATCCACATATTTATAGTAATCAACTTTAACGGAGCATTATCTTTATTACAACTTAGTTTTACCTAAAGTGGCCATTATGTCTTCTGGTCACACCAGTGTAGGCCTAAGTGTACACCTAATGTATCAGCATAGATACACTAAGTGTTTACTGTTATGGTAATGCTGTAGAACTCAGTGGTGCGAGAAGTATTCGGATCCTTTACTTAAAATAATTATTTCTTGAATTAAAGCCCTGATTAAAACATGTTACTTAAGTAAAAGTATAGTGTAATAAACAAAAGGCAGTTAAAGTATCATATAAAAAAGGACCCAATATAAAATAAAAGCTTGGAATCAAATAAAAAACAAACAATAAATCAATATTTATAAATGCCGACATATTCTCGCAATCTCTCAAAAAGCTGTAATCTAAAAAATGTTCAAGATTATATTTTTCAGTTTATATGCAATGAAGTACATTTGTAAAGTAACTAAAGCTGTAAGATAAATGTAGCGAAGTAAAAAGTACAAGATTTTCCTTTAATTTGCAGTGGAGTAGAAGTATAAAGTGGCTGTAAAGAAAATACTAAGGCACAGTACAGTCTACCTGCATTTAAGTACAGCACTAGAGTAAATGTACATTGTACCATTACTTGTACCGTGGTAATGTTGCAGTACTGTTATGATACTGTTACGGTAATGCTTCTTTCTTGAAAACGTGTTGTTGCTGTAATGTTATGATAATGTTATGGTAATGTTTCATTCATGAAAAGGTGATGTTGCTGTAATGTTATGGTATTGTTGCTGTAATTAATGTTGAGGTTATGTTGCTGTAATGTTTCATTAATTATGTTGAATACTGTTGCAATGTTATGATACTGTTGTTGTGGTGTTGCAGCAATGTTATAATATTGGTAATGTTATGATAATGTTTCACTAACATTGAGAGTATGTTGTTAATGTTATTATAATGTTTCAATAATGTTACTGTAATGTGTCACTAATGTTGAGGTAATGTTTCAATAATGTTACTGTAATGTTTCACTAATGTTGAGGTAATGTTATGATAATGTTTCAATAATATTGCTGTATTGTTTCACGAAGTAATGATGCTGTCAGGTGTTCCCACCTGAGGCTCTCCGCCGCAGTCGCTCAGTCTGTGGTGGAAGTACAGAAAGCGGGGGCTGACCCTGCTGACCGGGCACGAGCCGAGTCGAAACAGCGATGGATCGGTCCACGTGCGCAGGTGGAGGCGGTCGACGCGCACAGAGATATCATCGAACCCGCACCAGACGTGCACAGCGCGTGACCCCGTCCCCGTGACGCTGTGCTCTGGTCTCGCTTGCGGGAACAGCAGAGCATTCAGTCCGGTGGGCAGCGGGCTCTTCTGAAGGACCGGACGAAACAGCTCCGGTGATACAAGTGGCCCCCGTGCATGCTGGAACATGGGCAGGTAGTAGAACGAAGGATTCGTGGCTTCATGCTGTGGTGTCTGTACCGGATTTAGGCCTCCCCCTTCCGACCATGTCGCGTGCTGAACCGGACCTCCTAGAGTACCACGAAACAAAATCCAAAGAAGCCACGCGAACACCGACATGATGCGGGAGACAGGAGCGTGTGCTGGAGTGCTGCGACGGGAGAGCCAAGTAGTCTGATCTCACTCTGAACTCACCTTCATTATCACACCTGCTGCTGCACCTGCTGCTGATTGGATCACACGCAGCTGGGCTACAATCACAATGTTATATGGTCTAGTCTAGATGAGGACCATAATGTTCTGAAGTTGCTGCCAGACTGTCTTCATTTTCAGGGACAGAGGACTCACCAGAGGATGGATTGTAGTTTGGGTCTATGATATCATCATCATCATCATCATCAGTGTCTTCTTCATGGTGTGGACGGGTCTGCTTGGTATCTTCAGCAACACTCTCTTCTTCAATGAAAGTGTTTAGGTTATTGTCTGCTCCATCTGATACAGGGTCTTGGCCTGGTACATGCTGCTCCACCTCTTTAACGACGGTCTCATTTTCATTGGATGATTCCTGATCGCTGTCTGAAAAGTCAAGTGCATCTCCTACCAAAAAGGAGTAGGCGTACGGTCACAACTGTTTGATCATTATGAAAAACATTTTTGTAATTGCACTGTGGTCTTATGTATTAATACATTAAAGCTATTTTTGATGAATATTATTTGGCCAAATTCAATTAAAGAAACATTTAATCTTTCCTAATAAGATGGAAATGTAATGTGGAAAAAGGAGACAATAATACAATATTAAGAATTGAAACAGACAAACGCAAAATGTACTTTTCCTAATTCATAATTATGCAGTAATTGTAACCGTTATTTTTGAAAGATTAGATTAGTTTTTAGATGAGTCTTTATTGTCCCAGAGGGAAATGTGTGCATGCTTCATGGAGCTACAGTAGCTACAGTAACTATAGTAGCTACAATAGCTATAGTAGCTACAGTAGCTACAGTAACTATAGTAGCTAAAGTAGCTACATTAGCAACAGTAACTGCTACAGTAGCTACAGTAGCTTCTTGAAGCAGCCATTTTGTAAAGTTTGTAAAATTGCCTATGTCACAAGACAATGCGACTTAAGCCATTATCTTTTTTATATATATTGCCTAAGTCAGCGGCTCTCAAACTGTGGTCCGCGGACCACTGGTGGTCCGCGAGGGTACTGCAGGTGGTCCGTGGAAAAAAGCTAAATAAAATCCACTTTTTATTATCAAGGATTTTCGGGGACCCGAAGACACATTTTGAGTTGTATACACTGTTGGAAAGAGGAGATTCCTAGCTTTCTAATGATATCAGGCAGTGGGGTAGTGGTCGTTGGGCTCATCGGACATTTGTGAGAGAAAATCTCTAATGTCCGAGTGCAAGTGAATGCACCACAAGACACGAGCCTTGTAACCCCTCCCCCGGCCCTGGCGCGAGCGTGGAAATATGATTGGCGATATGATTGATATGACTGCGATTAAATCAGCATATACTTCTGCCAGGGGATTCTACCCCTCAAAATCTCCTGCCACCCTCTTGCCACCCCATGAATATTTTTTCTAGATCCACCCCTGAGTAGGCTATATTTGTTTTTTGTTTGTTTTGAGATTTAAATAGATTTTGAAAGTGGAGAGACAGAAGCAGCGCTGTCTGCTTAGTTGCAATACTGTAGCTCAAGCCTTTATGCAACTTAGGCCTATACATTGTGTGTGTGTGTGTGTGTGTGTGTGTGTGTGTGTGTGTGTGTGTGTGTGTGTTGTGTGGTGTGTGTGTGTGTGTGTGTGGTGTGTGGTGTGTTGGTGTGTGTGTGTGTGTGTTTGTGTGTGTGGTGTGTGTGTGTGGGTGTTGTGTTTTGTGGTGTAGCGCCGTCTGCTTTTTGCAGTACAGTAACTAAAGTAGGAGCATACCGGTAGTTTTTTGTAGACCGTCCAGTGTCCTCTTTGAAGGTCTCTACACACCAACCTGAGACCAAAGAACGCGTACCGAAGGCGTCCCGACTTTTACGTCAGCTACGTCGGGCTTCGTTGGCTTCGTCGGATAAAGCCGCCCGCCTACGAACACACCGCAAATACTTCAGCCGACGAGTGGCAATAACTCTCCTTACCAGCAGGCGGCGGTAGTGTGTATTCGTCATTCAAAAGAGGCAACAACCGGAAGACAGACTGCGTTGTATACACCGAGAGAAGAAGAACAGACTTAGTAATATAAACAGTTGATCAGTTGGTCTTCACTTTCTTCATTCCATGCCGTTATGATAAAAAAGAAACTCTTGTGTCCGGGTGAGATGAAAATGAGGAAGATTAGCCGTCTGTGTGTGCCTTCTTATCGTTTGTTTTGGTCCCTCACTTCCGCTTCACTTCTGATGCACTGATTCGCTAAGCTGAACAGCCAATCAGAGTGATTGATTTGTCCCGACGTTCTTTGGCCTCCCACGGCCGATTCAACATGTTGAATCGGCGGCGGGAGGGTTGAAAATGTGCCGTAAAGAGACGACACACCAACCTGAGTAGTGCGACGCGAATGCCCGAATGCCTCTGACGGCTTCGGACGGCCTCTGACTCCCAAAGTCGGGCCGGTGTGTAGAGGCCTTGAGACACATACACAACGCAGACAGACACCGGTCACAAAAGTATCAAATAGGCTTCAATTTACTTTTGATTGTCTATAATTAACTATAAAAAAATATCGGCGTTTTAACACTACGTTTATATATGTACTTATTTTTACGGTTTGCATATGAGGTGGTCCGCGAAAATCCTTGATAATAAATAGTGGTCCGCATAAACAAAAAGTTTGAGAACCCCTGGCCTAACACTCACATAGGCCATTATACTACCTACCGGGGTAGAAACAGCACTATCCTTTCTATAGAGAACCGCAGTGACGCGTCCTAAAACCCGGAAGTAAGTTGGCATTTTTACCACTTCCGGTTCCTTCGTCAAAAAGCAATGCAATTTCTCCATAGGGTTTTGGAAAATAGCTCCAAACAAGGTCTGTGTTTGACACAAAATTAAGAGATAGATCACGTTTTGTTCTACCACATTAAATACATCAGCAGTGACCCCGCTGGTGATTTCTGAAGAGTTTACGTGTCGGAAAAACGATGGTTGTTAACAAGTGGCATTAGTGGACGACAGAAATGGTCGAGGCCGTTGTACGTCATTACGCCGATTACGTAAACACTCCCGCTAAATTTCTTTCCCCCTGTGTTCTGCTTGAAAGAGAGTATATGCCTATCTTAAGTATCTGTAGTATCTTTAGTATCTTTAGTATCTATATCTTTATCTGACCATCATCATTTATAGTCGTTAATAGTCGTTTTTTGGCACCGTAGTTTTACACATTATAGAATAGTTAATTTCCAGTGTTTTCCAATTTTACTCGGCAGTTTGTTTCGTTAGCTAACGTTAGCTAAAGCTAGCGCTATGGTTTGTTGCTTTGCTCCGGGTTGCAGCCACAAGTCTTCAAGCAGGCGCAAGCGCGCGAAAGTCAGTTGAGGCGATCTTAAAGACCCAGTGAAGTGTGCGCCGGTGCATGATCTGTTATGCTAATAAGTATAGTAATGACCAAAATTGTCCATTGGAACCCATATCAAAGATGTTGGAATAGCAACGAATTTGACGAGTTGGAATTTTCCGCTGGGAAACCTCCGCCTTCGTGGGCGTGGCTTGCGATCTACTGCGTGACGTCAGAAGATGGGCTCAGCCGAAGTGTTTACATTCACCACCGTTCATTTTGTCTCTGTTTCAAAGTGGAATTTACCAACGTTTTTGAGCGAGTATTTTATTGGAAAGTGTTTCGCAGTCGACTGGAAGTGATTGCCAATCGAGGAAACTTGACAATGGAGGCGACAGTGAAGAAAAAGGGAGGAAAAACACACGGGAAGCGATGCATTGCCGCTGGCTGTGGTAATGTCAATTCTGCCGAAGTGGCGATGTTTCTACCAAAAGATGAAGGTGAGTGGCTGGTGTTGTTTCGTAGATTCGTAGATTGTTTATGAAAAATACAGGCCACTGTGTTTGTGTTTACTAACAAGACTATCATGGCGGCGGCAGAGCTCAAGTCGAGTTTCTCCGCCTGGAGATATTCTCACTATTTCACTTTTGTCGAGCACAAAGAAAAGAACGTTTTAGTTAAATGTAAGTTGTGTCTTGGCGGGTCAAAGATCCTATCGACTGCCCAAAACAGCAATTAAAATCTGTTGAAACATCTGCAGAAACAACATGCTGGGACGAAGCTAGTAGCTAAGACCACAGACCCAGACTCATCCGACGCCACTCCACCTCCACCTAAGCAACAGCGGCTGGATTGGCACTTTGAAACATATCTTTGTGTTTGTGTTTGTATAGACCACATTGCTTAGCAGAGTTCAGTGATGCAAATGCATGTCAAGTTGATCAACAGGTTGTATTATTCTCCGATGCAATAACAGTACTGAAATGAAGGCTACAGTATAAGGGCATTAATGGGTGCCCTTTTTTAAGTAACTAAAAAGTTACTTTTCACAGTAACGCATTACTTTTTGGTGTAAGTAGTGAAGTAACTAGTAATTGTAACTAGTTACTGGTTTTCAGTAACTAGCACAACACTGCATGTGAACATGAATGTTGCATCATGCTATGAACAGATGAATGTATGATCAGGTGATGGCCAATCCTGTGTGTAGATCTACTCTAGATCTATGACAAAATATTGTCCTCAACTAAATTGACTTCCATGGCCACTTTCCTCATCTATCCTGTCCGAAAAGCTGTCAAAATCACTCATTTCTCTCGCACCAGTATCACTTTCCGAAGGCTCCGCCATGTTTACAATCACAACTGGGCCCATCTTGTGACGTCACAGCCGCTATCGTCTGCAGCAGCGGTAGGCTCAGACGGCCGTTCACGGGATGAAAAATTTGCGATGTTTATCTCGTCCCTCGCACTTCCTAAAAAATTATTTTAGCCATGAACAGGTACAATTATATGTAAGAAATGAAACTGCCATTTCATTTTGGCGCAAAAAAATGCACTTCACTGGCACTTTAAGTTGGCGTGACGTTGAGTAGTGCGACCCTGCCGTTCTAGCTTGTAGTTCCTTTATAGCATAACGTTAGCATTTTGCTTCTGGCGACTAGATTTATGATTCGAAAATTATAAAAGTAGCGTGGATATGTGGAGATTATCTGGCTGAACAAAACGTGATCCCTCTCTTAAATGTGTTTCAACCACAGACCTTATTTTTGAGCTATTTTCCAAAACCCTATGGAGAAATTGCATTGTTTTTTGACGATGGAACCGGAAGAAGTTTACTTCCGGGTTTTAGGACGCGTCACTGCGGTTCTCTATAAGGATGTAGGCAATTTGACCAGAGATGGCCAGCATCAAGAAGAGATGATTTAGGCAAAGAAAACATTTTCTCCAAAATATGACTTAGGCCATTAGTTTAAGAAGGTGACGATATGGTCATTCAATGATCACATGGATGTGGTCAGATATTTACGGCACCTGGTGTGTGGATGACGAACGGGCTGAACTTGCTCTTTTCTGTTGACCGTATAGTCCTGCTTTGGTTATTGTTTGTGTTATTTTGCTCAATAAACTTTTGCATAGATTTAATTTAGGAATGCTTCAAAGTGATGAGCCTAGTGTTAGCGACATGATTTATTGGGAAAAGTACCATCACTCTTTTTCGGGTTAATCTGGGAACAACAGGTGTTTAATGGACAGGGTGGGACACTACTTATGTTTATCTTTCACATGGACGTAAACGTACAAACCTAAAATGCACTCAACAGTAATATTTTCTGATAAAGACATTCATCCTCTGTTGTTTTAACGAAAGGAGGGCTTGAGTTATCAGATATAGTAAAGATTACAGAGTATAGAATATATATAAATATAGCACTATTCAATATACCGTAGTACTTGCATAGAGTATATTCAGGCAGGCATGGCGTGAAACTCAAAAAGTGCTAGCATGGTGAATACAGATATGTTTATCATCACCTGCGTCTCAGATTTCAATGCAATTCATATAAAATGAATGATTATTGGTTTTTGTTGGGAAACAAAAACAATCTAAATTATTCAAACATAAACCTTTGGTTGATTGATCATCATTAAAAAAAAAGTCAAACTTCTTGGGTTTTTCCTTTGTGTGTTATTTGATTGAAGAGGTACTGGAAAATAACCGAGTGAAACAAAAGTGCCCACAATCCTTCTGTGTATTGTTGACTAATGCAAACGGACCACACCCTGGACAACAGTATTAAAAGTTTAAACTCCCGAAATAACCCAAAACTAGAGTATCAGCTTCAGTTCAAAGATCATGGAAAGGAAGGAGGGAAGGAGATAGAAATAGTGTATATGGTAAATTGGCAGCATTTATATAGCACTTTTCCACTTTCGTGTCCCCTCAAATGACTTTGACATAAGTCAAGCTGAAGAGCAGGATACACACATGCACCTGCTAAGGGAGAACAAGATTCACACTCACACTGATCGCCATGCAATCAGGAGCAATTTAGGGTTCATTATCTTTGTCTCTTAGAGTTCAGGAGAGCCCAACAATGATGGAAATGAAGACTGTCCACACCAACTACGGTTTTGATCACACATGGAATGATTTCCATTCTTATCACTCAGTTTGTGCATCTGGCATAGCTTGTGTTTAGCAACTGAGATATTACATCTTATTGAACCAGGTCACTGTTCACCTGTTACTCTGTTAACGTGCCTTTGGCCCCAAGACACAGATGTACACTTACTGTGTATGAAAGTCCTGTTTGTGATATATGCGACATAATGGTTCACTTTGTTAACAAGGAAGCAATGCATTATTCATACACTTTGACAGTACATTTCCACTTTAAAGCCAGTCTCTGGCTTAACAGGTTAACTGTTGCTGAACAGCAGACAGTGCAGCCTCTAAGTTATAGAAAAGTGCTGAATGTTTCAAATGTAGCTTAGTAGTAATTTAGCATCTGGGTACAAGGCTTTGCTGGTGTAACATTAAGAAAGTGAAAAGAGTCAGTCTGGATTGCAGAATGTTTTAACATGAGGCACATAATTTCTCTTGATTCTGAGAAAGTCTCATTTTAAAGATGCTTTTTGTTAAACCTATTCAGCAATTGTTGGTCAGCAAGATCTCCTAAATCAGAGCTGTGGTCTGTTCCTATTCAGTGTCATAGAAAGGCCTTGTGGCAGTCATTTGACTATTACCCTGTACATTATGCCGTCACATCAAAATATATCTCTGCTCACTGTTATTAGAGCATTCGTGTTGTACTATATTCCTGATTTTATTGTATATAGTTTATATTTGTGTTCATGTGCCATGTTTAGAGCTTTAGTAAAGTGCAAGTGCGTTTTCAGAAGGAAATACTTGTGTGGTTTGGAGCTACATGCTGTAATGTAAAAGTACCTGTTGTGCCTTGTGGCCACTGGAGGGCAGCAGAGGAGCAAGTCAGTGCAACAATCAGTTGTGAATGAAAAGAAACATGAGACACAAAGCAATAAGTCTCCCCTGAAATGAATACATTATGTTTTATACGATATATCCACACAAGCTTATGGTCTTTTTTGCCTAATGTTCATCTTCATTTTGCACAAGCTGGGAATTATTTGTGGTAATGTGGTGGCTCAATTCAATGTTTACAAAGCTTTAGTGTGATGGGCAGCTTGGTCTTCACGTGCTAGAAAGCGTTTTAAAAACAGACCATTATCCCTCCCGACCAACATCTTCTGGAGATTGTAAAGAACATTTGTTTTGGTCTGGCAATGTTTAGCACTGCCAACATTTGATTTAATATCATTTACTCCTTGTCAAAAATGTATAGAAGGTTTAGTGCAGGTAGTCTGTTTTTGCTTATGTTAAGGTGTGGTTGTGTTTAGTATTGCCAAGTTCAGTTGACCAATAATATATTAGGCCAACAGTGAAAACACCCTCTCTGATGCATATGTGGTAACTGTGGCTGGGGTCACCTTTAAATAGCTGACAACACCAACTCCTGTTAAGGGGATGGAGGAACCTGTGGACCCTCAATCTAAATCCAAAGTTGTTTTGCAGATGTTGGGGCTTCCCTTCACAAGGACAATAACAGAGGCCTTCATGAGCCAATAGAAAGCAGCTTTATTTCACAAATATACATGTTAAAATGTCAATGTTCAGCAGCTGTCAACGGGTAAAAGGGTGAACATACTTTACACTATTACATGGTGGGTTTCCCCTCCTCAGATGGGCAGGTCTGGTCCACTAGGTCACAATGCCTGCTAACTGTGAGGGACAAAAACAGAACAAAAGCATGCACTACTCAAGCACAACTTCTACCTAATGATTACAGTGAGAGTTAGTTTACTCAGCCTTTTAAAGTGTCACACCGTGCAGTCCCTACACTGAAAGCAGACAAGGTTCCCCCACAGAGGGAGAGGAGCCTGTAACAAACACTTAGTCAATTATATTGCCCACAATCTGCACGCAAGAAAACTATTGACAGAAAATAAAAATAAAAAAGCACTAGAGGACAGTAGTCTTTTTAAAAAACAAACGCAACATAATAGTTGCCAGCTCAAACACCAATTCAAAATAACATTAAAGAAGGTTAAAAACCAGGCTTACTTTGACAGAGTAATAGATCCTCCTGGCTCAATCCAGGAGGGGAAACGCTCATACTCAGCTATATGGATTAAACACAAAAACAGATGTTATAAATAATAATAAGAGCTAGAAGAAAGTGAACAAACGTCCATAGCCAGTTTCCCGGGTTGCTTGGCTGGCTATGAGCACTTCTACACTCTGCAAAACACGTAAAAACCATTACAACTTTGAGTAAAACACCATATTAAAAACACATTGCTTGTAACAGACCTGGTCTCGTGCTTTGAATGTCTGAAGAGTTTCCCTCCATGATGGGAAAACGTATATTGCCCTCGCCCTAATAAAATCCAAACTGATCTGAGACACATCCATAGGTTCATTGAAAAGACCATAAAAAACACCTTAAAACCGCGAGTCCTACCTTCAGGGAGATAACGGTGAGCGTGCAGCCAAGAGAAAGGTTTTCTGAAACTGCTGGAAAAACATTTATAACTTACATTTTACCGGGCACCCGTCATGTGATCACGTCACGTGACAATGACGTCACATTCCCACACATATATAAAGAAGCAGCCTGTCACTTGAAACTTCACAATCTCCATCCTATCCAACGGTTCAGTGCAACTTTAACAGACAGAGAGAGAGAGACAGAGAAGGTGACATCATCATGCTGGTTTTTCTCTTCTTGTTGGGCCTGGCTCTGGGTACTGTGTCTTCTTCAGATGAACCTCAAATGGAGCTACAGCAAGACAGCTGTCCCTCATTCTGGTTCTCCTTCAACGGGCGCTGCTACAACTACATCGCCACAAAGATGACCTGGGCTGATGCAGAGCTCCACTGTGTGTCCCAGGGAGGCAACCTGGTGTCTATCCACAGTCAGGGGGAAAATCATTTTGTCAGATCACTGATCAAGAACTTTGACCCTACTCAGGGATATACCTGGATCGGACTCAGTGACATCCACAAAGAAGGAAGATGGATGTGGTCTGATGGGTGTGCAGCCAAGTTTTTCTTTTGGTATTCAAGACAGCCAGACAACAATCGAGGATTGGAACACTGTGGCCACACCAACTACGTTCAGAAATGGAATGATAGATCATGTTCTGATACTTCTCCCTCAGTTTGTGCATCTCGCACAACTTGTCCTTAGCAACTGAGATGTTACGTGTTCACCTGTTTTGTTAACATGCCTTTGACAACAATAAAGACACAGATGTACACTTATATATGTGTGTGAACAGAAGTCCTTTTGTCTAACCTTTATTTTCATGAATGTTACATATTCACACTGGTCGCTCCAGGGGTTAATCAAAGGAATTATTTCTACACCTTTTTTTTTTAAATATCATAAATACATTTAGTAAATAATATTGATGATGCATTATTATAACATTTTGATCCACAGATTTTTGCCGTTGCTTATTATTCCTGGTATTATACTTATTTGTTTTAACCACACACAGTTGTATATAGTCACCTTCTTAAACTCATGGCCTAAGTCGTATTTGAAAGTTTTTCAAAAAACTGAACCGAATATATGATGTTAATTATGTCACACAAAAAGGTTATGACAATATATGCTATTGACGTACAAATAACACTGTCGTTTAAAATAAAAGGATTATATTACTTGAACATGTTGTGACTTAGGCAATTTGAAACCTGACTTAGGCCTTATTACTTCTGGAGTAAGTGACTTAGGCAAAACAGTGCACTTCTCTTTCCCGCACTACTGTGACAGACCATGGGGCTGGGTCAGCCACAAACAGTTTAAAATGCTAGAGGAGCACACAGACTCAGGAAACAGAGGGCAGTTTGGCCGTGGTTGGCCCTTTAATTCAATATAGCAAACTCAAAAGGTACAACTTAAATCACTCTTAGCTAAATAAAACAAAAGGCAAATAAATCAGACGCTGAGGAGGCATGTGCCTCTCCTCACAACACAGTCTCACTCCCTGAACGTCCAGGAGCGACGCTTGGTCAGGGTCGTGCAGTTGTGACGCGCCGAGTCTCCTTCAGCTTCATAAACGGACGCAAAGAGCTTTCAACTGATTGCAATGTATTCCCGGCGGTATTTGACGCTCAGGGAAGCACCGCATCGGTCCATGTCGGCGGCACTTAAAGGCAATGTGAGCGTCCATTCCCATTGGATAACGGAGGATTTTACACCCGGAAGTAAGTATTCTCCTTACTGTCGATTGATTTTACAGTGATATCTGCACTACTCATCAACTCAAACACAACAGATTATCCTTGTTAATTACACAACATTGATTGGTTTAAATTGTGTACAATGCTTTTGTATTTTTCCCCTTCGATTCGGAGAAACAAATATTTTTTCGGAGTTTAGGATGGCAGAAGACACTACACTACCCAGAATCCTCAGCTTTCGTTTGGGACTACAACATGTGCTTTGCTTCACAAACCCCGTGATTAGTCCTCAAGCTCTGTGATTGGTTGACCTCCAACTGCATTCCATATGAAAAAAAACGTTTCGTAAAAGATAAAATTATACTTTATTCAGCAGTGTGTGGTGACACCTAGTGGAACATAATTCACCTGTGGGATAGTGTTGCAACACGGACCCTTTAGTGGGAACACGTAGGTTAGGTTTGGTCATTCCTGCTAGCTTGTTATACTGAGCAGATGTGTACTTACCTTCTTCATATGAATGGATAATAAAGAGTGGTACTGGACAGGCCCTCGGCGCCCTCGGAGCAGGTGAGGACGCTGATGAGGACCTGCCCGTATTCGTTACCAACATTGGTAACCCAGGCGGCCGTGTCGAAAGCGGTACCAGCGAGCTTCTTCGTCACCTGGACAGAGAGAGAGATTTCAAATGTGAGTGCATACACAGCGGCTGTAAGAAAAAAATGAAATTGTGACAAACTATACTGACCTTCTTGGTGGAATCCATCTTCAGGATGGAGCCGAAGGTGGACGTGATCATGGCCTTGTACTCATCCAGCCGCGTCAGTACACCGTAACTGTAGACCGTCAGCAGCCAGATGGGTGAGGGCAGAGTGGGCATTTGGGGCGGTGGTGGAAACTGCCCCCTCACGCTGCACAAGGCCAGGAACTGCTTGCACACGCCGAGGTACTGGATCGCTCTCCGCATCCAGGCGTCCGAGTGCTGCTCCCGCAGGGTGTTGCACAGCTGAGTGGCACTGTTGCCTAGAGTGCGGGACTTCAGCTGGGTAACCACCCTATGGTCACAGGACAGCCTGCAGAAACACAAAACAAGCATTATATACAGCTCCGTCATCACATTCATTGCATTTATTTATATATACGGTATGTTGTCAATTCCTCTCACTTGTATGTAAGTACTGCTGGGAACTGGCAGCTGTAGGTGGGGGCCAGCTGCCTGATGATGCCCTGTGACCACCCGCCGACCTTCTTCTTGCATCGACCCTCCGGATGGTCCTGTACAGCCCAGCCTTCGTCATGGACCCGGTGCATGAAGGCTGGGGGCATGTCAGCTGCAGACGCCAGATCTGGTGTGGCATCCAGAGAAACAGCCGACATGCAAAGAAGGGGTCGGGGGACGCGGGAGGCTGGTGGTAGATCGGCCGGGATTGGGGGGGGTTCCACCACAGATTCAAGTCTGTGATGAGGCTCGGCCTCCCCCACTGGTCCCTGGTGAACAGCACCCGACCGATCCACTGCTGCTGCTCCACAGTGAGAGCTGCCCGCCAGGACATGGGCAGCAGCTGGAGAGAGAACCAGAGGAACGTAAAGGGCAGTTATATCTGAGGACATCGCTCCAGGGCAGCAGATGAGCAGCGTTTACTTTGACAGACAGTCTTACCTCACGTGGCGGAGGAGGGAGGAAGGCTGGCCCCGGCAACTCCTCCTGTCCGGGAGCAGCTCCGGGGGCTGCCGTGGCTGCGGGCGGCGGGAGCGAGGAGGGAGCTGGTGACTCTGCAGGCTGGACTACTGCTGGAGGTCGCAGGGGGTGGTGTTGTTCCTGCGTGGCCTCCAGCAGCTCGTCCATGAACTCGCCCAGCACAGCAGAGACACCAGCCCCCTTCTGTGGTGCGGAGGAGGAGGTGGCGGGAGGTGGATGGAGCGAGAGAGGGGCCTGTACATCTGAGGCTTAAAGAGAAATCAAAGTCAACTTTATGTCAATCTCAAAATATGTTTGTACACACAGAAAGATTGAAATGTTTCCCACAGCCCAGAGGTATAAAAAAAAGACACAAATGTTTAATTAACATGAAAGAATTAGATGTTAGTTGTGTTAATATTGAGCCACAGAAAACTAAAACCTAGTGGAGCACAGAAGGTTTTTTAAAGAGAGAAAGTGACGACGAGACAAAACAACGACACCAGATTAGAATTGTTGAGGGAGCGATGCAGGCAGCGAGCGGTTGGAGGGGTTACACAGGTCTACGAGGGAGAGGATGATGAGCTTACTCTACATCTACAAGCACTCGTTAGTGATGATCTGACAGGCGATTGGTCGGCGTGAAGCTTGGTGATTTGAGACTTGCAACAGGCGGATAGTTTTTCATTAAAGCAAACTTACCTGCCAGGTCATATCCTTCTGAATACGGACATATTTATAGAGCAAAATGAAGGGAGAAGGGTCAAAAATGAAGTCAAACTTTCAGTTATCAACAACATGTTGCATGAATGCTACTTGAGTTTTTACTTACACTCCTCCATGTCAACTACCGTCCTGATCAGCTCTTCATCGGAAGGCTCCTGCGATGGCTTGGAGGGAAGAGCTGATCCGAGGGAGGCTGTAATTGCAACGTGAGTGAGAAGAAAATATACAGTGAACATGAGAAATACAAATAGGGTTAAAATGTGCATTTCATTTAAGCTGGACTTGCCTGGAAATGCAGGCTTAGGGACCACCAGCTTCTTGATCTTTGCCTGCATTTCCACCGCAGACAGAGAACGCCGCCCGGACACGAAGGCCGCAAACGCTGAACCAAGAGGCCTATGAGACAGAACAACATCTAGAATGCACAGCATGAAAAACACCAACGTGTCTTCAGAAAGGTCATCCAGGTACGTCAAACTCAGACAGCTTTAAAATAAGACACATACTTTGATGCAGTCCTCGTTCTCTGGCCAGAGACTGTGCTGCTGGTGGTGCTGCTGCTGGTGCTGGATGCACATGTGTGTATATATTATATATATATATATATATATATATATATATATATATATATATATATATATATATATATATATATATATATATATATATATATATATATATATATATATATATATATATATATATATATATATATATATATATATATATATATGAGGGCCCCTAACGGGACCCTCATCTTGAAGGCCACGGCCGAAGCCAGCACCCTCGCCCCCCGGCAGGCAGCCGGCCAAGCCCTGTACAGACTATATATCTACACACAAATGACCTAACGACCCAGGGTCGTAACATAAGGTTAAAACTGTTGTCAGTCTTTTAATGGTATTGTGAATCAGACTGAAGGACTCCACCTTGTTGACCATCAGGAGCCAGTGGAAGATCTTTCCCTGGTACTGGCTGAACTGGACCTTCCACCAGCTCAGGACGAGGGTGGCGTTGGTGGTGGAGCCACCCTCGGACGTGAGACGTGGGCCCAGGCCTCCGCGTCCACCTCCTCTGGCTTCTTTGCCCTGTACAGGGCTTGGCCGGCTGCCTGCCGGGGGGCGAGGGTGCTGGCTTCGGCCGTGGCCTTCAAGATGAGGGTCCCATTAAGGGCCCTCCTAAATACTGGATGTTCCATCTACACAGAGTTGGACTCAGTAAGACCACTACCACAAATACAATGAAGTACTTTACTGTTCGACTCAGTAATAGTTGGACTTCTACCACAAGTAGGCTACTATGAAGTTATTTGACTGTGTACTTTTTCAGTTATTCTCTGTCAAACTCCTGTGGCAGAAAATCATTTTATCTCTCATCAAATATGGCAGAAAACATTTATTATTGTACTCAGGAGGGGAGTTTGACAGAGGATTAAAACTGTAATCAGAGCCCTCTCATCTGAGCTCCGTTACACACACACAGGAGCGGTACATCCTCCTCAACCTGTCCGCCATAAATGCCTCAGAGGGCGGATACCTGAGCACCGTAGCGTCCCGCTAGCTTAGCGATAAATACACACAGCGTTGCGGGACATTCTCCTCCCCCTGTCGGATACCTGAGCACCGTAACGTCCCTCTAGCTTAGCCGCTAGCTTAGCGATAAATACACACAGCATTGCGGGACATTCACCTTCCCCTGTCGGATACCTGAGCACCGTAACGTTCCGCTAGCTTAGCCGCTAGCTTAGCGATAAATACACACAGCACGGTTAACTCAGTATGACTAATCTCAGACATAAAAGTGCGTTTGTAACAGTTTTTACTCGCGTATTTGCTAATAATTAATGCACATTTTACTCACAGTGTCGCTTGGTTGAAGTCAGTCAGTGTAAAGACCCGTGAAAAACAATGGCAGAGGGAGGAGAGATTGCTGACAATTCGGAACGAAATCCGCCTCACCGATTGGACGCCAAAGAGCCCCAAAAGTTTGATTCTCTCACTCGGAACATATCCCGACCTCCCATTGGCGAACAATGGAACCAACCCTGGACAGCCATTGGTCAGAATTTTGGAACATGCATAGAGATGAACAGCTCTCCGGTAGCGCAGCCATTGGTCAGAACATGTAGAGATGAAGAGCTCTCCGGTGGCGCAAGGATGACACGCAAATTCGTGAAGCGTTCCTTATTGTTTCCTTCCCGTAGCTCTTTTCTGTGATTTAATATGATTTTTTTAAAGATTTGATATGATTTGGGATGATTTTGGTGAAACAGCGCCCCCATGGCCCCCTGTGGTACTGCGGCTGCAGAGCCTGCTCTGATCTCCTCTGCACTCTGCTCCTCTTCACTCCTCTGCCTTTCTTTCTACCACTTAAACATTTAGTTCACTAGTTTCACTTCGAATAGTGGGTTATGCTTTTAACTTGCGGTGGAGAGACACCACCTCTGAGCTCTGTGCCTTCATGACTTCTTCTGTTTGCATCTCACATTTCCGTTATTATACAATAAGCAGGATTTCATCTAACAGGAGTCATCTGTGCATGTAAACAGAGCAGCATCTGATCACAGTAAATACAGACCTGAGAGGTTTAGAAATCTGGATGCTGCACAGAGTCTAAAGTGCCACTTTAGCGGGACGTTACGGAGCTCAGGAGGAGCATGTTCCGCTCCGCTGTGTGTGTTTCCCTGGATGCTGCACAGCGGAGCGGGACATCATGATACTCCTCACCTGTCCGCCCTAAATGCATCAGATGGCGGATACCTGAGCTCCGTAACGTCCCGCTCACATGGCTCTCCGCTGTGTGAGAGACACACAGCGGAGCGGGACATCCTCCTCACCCTGTCAGCACTAAATGCATGAGAGGGCGGACTCCTGAGCACCAGCAAGACCCCTTAAACACTTCCACCTCCGTAACCTGGCACAGTCCAAGTGTTTCCAAGTGTAGAGCTCGTAAAGCTCCGTTGTACTAACATCGATTACTTCATCAGCGTTTCACAAAGTAGCATACAAACAGCACGGTTAGCTCAGTATGACTAATGTCGGACATAAAAGTGTGTTTGTAACAGTTTTTACACGCGTATTTGCTAACAATTAATGCACATTTTACTCACAGTGTCGCTTGGTTGAAGTCAGTGAGTGTAAAGACCCGTGAGAAACAATGGCGGAGGGAGGAGAGATTGCTGAGAATTTGGAACGAAATCCGCCTCACCGATTGGACGCCAAAAGAGCCCCAAAAGTTTGATTCTCTCACTTGGAACATATCCCGGCCTCCCATTGGCGAACAATGGAACCAACCCTGGACAGCCATCGGGGGAAAGGAGAGGAAAGTGGGCCCTGGAAGGTCCGCGGTTCGATCCCCAGCTGTGGCAGAGATGAGGAAGAGCTCCCCTGTCAGCCATGACAGCCAGCACTGACTGACACATAGTGACTCTAAAACAGGGGGTTTTGGTAAATGATGATGATTGTAATAAACTACAAAGAGTACGGATATAGTATATGTAAAGTGCTGTGAGATAACATCTGAATCAATACAACTGATTTGATTTGATTAAAGAAAGGTTTGTACTACAGAGCTGTATTATGATGCATGTTATATTTTATATATATATATATATATATATATATATATATGTGTGTATCATCTCATCATCTCTACTGTGCTTATTTATGCACCATGTTGTGTTTTATTGACCCGTGTTGCAGTAAAATATAAGAAGTTGTGTAATGAATTATAAATAAAGTTTCCACACAAAGTTCAGTCCAGAGTTTTTATTTTAACAAAAATAATAACCATAATAATACAATATTTTGAAAAGAAATGTGCATAACGAGTACTTTTACTTATTGTACATTTAGCTGATAATACTTCTGTAGTTTGTTATTCTGAAATGGGTCATATTGCAGAGTACTTTCTACATTATGTACTTTAATTTATCCTGACACTTTTTTACTTTTACTGAAGTAATATTTTAAAAACAGGACTTTTACTTTGTGGAGTCTATTAAGATCAAAGTATTTGTATTTATACAAATCAGAAACACCGGAGGCATTCAACCAGAAAAAAACAATCCCAGGTAACCAAGAAACTAACCAAATACAAACAGAATTACCTGGTCACTACGGGATAGACCAAAGTCGTCATAGCAACAGCTGCTATGGCTGAGTAGAATACAACAGTTACCATTAAAATATCAGATTGACAGTAAACATATATATATATATATAAACATGCATATTTAATACAAATATAAATACACAATTGACTGGTTGGTGACTTTGCTTGAGCCCAGGCTTCCAAGAGTTCAAGGTTATATAAAGAGGCAATTTATCCCAGGATAATTAGGAGTTATAATATGTGTTTGCACCATAGTATATACACATTTACACCAAGTTTCACTCGCATTTGCTAAATATAAATAAAATAAAATGGCGGGCTTTGCTCCAGGGCGGCGACCCACCCCTTGCAGCATCAGCCTCCGCCGCCTTCCTCTTCCTATAGAGGCTTTGCATATGACGTCACGGGTAACGTGACGTCAGCGCAACGGCCATACTGGAGTACCAAAACAGACAGCGTAATACGTCATACCTGTTCAATCTTTTTTTTTTACCGGACATACAATGGTTAACTTCTGTGCCATTGTTGGCTGCGGCAACAGAGGTGATCGAAAAAAGGGGCCGAAGTCATTTTACAGGCTGCCGGCGGTTATAACACACCAGATTGAAGCAACACACAAACTTTCGAAGCGTCGCCGGGAAAAATGGCTCATTAGGATCGGACGGGAGGATCTCAAACCATCCAACCACAACTATACTCGCGTTTGTGGGGATCATTTCACGTCAGTAAGTGTCGGGTTTTACATACAAACATTCAAAATGAACATATAACCCACGTACTAAGACATGTATCTTAACAAGGAAATAGGAATCCTGGAGTCTGTGTCATCAATTGACATATCAGATTGTGGAGTATCTACAAAGTAAAGTCATCCCTTGGCTCACGTCATCTTCACACCAGTCTGTCAATCCCCTGCTGTAGCCAGTGCTTCGTTTAACTGTAATTTAAAGTAATTCCTCTCCCTACTGGCCATTTGATTATATGTAAACAGTAAAGGCTGGACAGTCCCTGGCACCTTTTTAGAGGCGTTTGGTTTACTCAATTATTTGTCATGTTCCTATGTCTTGACACCAGCATTTTAAATATATCTAAAGTCTGACTTGTCCTGCAAAAGAGGTCAAATTTGTATTAATTAACAGTTCACCCAGGATATAACTGACCTACAATCTGATTTATTTGCAGGTGAACCAGTGGCACTTTTTGACAAAAATCATCCTGACTGGCACCGTCTGTCAAATTGGGCCACGAGAAAATTACAGCACCTTCCCCTGCTACACATGGCAGGTATAAACGCGCCAGAAAAAGGTCATCCGTCGCACTACTTGATCTCTACAGCATGGTATCTGATATACCATCTCTAGAAGAGCCCGCACCAGTCCTGGGAGCCACTGGGGAAGAAGAAGGACTGATTGAACCAGAGACTGGCACTGCAACTCAGACTGATTTGACTGGTGAAATGATTGCCAAAATGTAATTTGAAATTAATAATGTAACAACAGAAAACGTTAACTTAAAAGAAAAGCTTGTAAAGTCCATGTAGAGTAATGTAGAGTACATTTAAGGGCGATGATGACCGTGTGCGGTTCTACACGGGACTTCCTACTTTTGCCATTCTAATGATGGTATACAATCTTGTGGAACTGCACATCAGTGTGAACGCTAAGAGTTCACTGTCTACATTTCAACAGTTTATACTGACACTAATGAAATTAAGATTAAACCAACCCCTGCAAGAGCTGGCTTATGAATTCAACACATCCACGTCTACAGTATCCTGTGTGTTTACCTTGATTATCGACGTCATGTTCAAACGTATGAGTTTCCTTTTGAAGTGGCCATCTCGGGAGGAACTCCAACTGACAATGCCTATGGATTTCCGCACTCAATTTTGGTACTAAAGTGGATGTTATAATAGACTGCTTTGAAGTTTTCATTGACAGGCCATCAAATGTAATGGCACGGGCTCAGAGTTGGTTTTACAAAATGTCTTGTACTATGAATGAAGTGTGTGCCATTTGGTGCAAAAGTTTGGTTTTGGTAAGTGTTTATGTAGTTTTGGGTGTTTTGCACTTTGTGTGTATGGTTTTGTGAATTGTGTTTAGTGTTTTGAGAAAATAAGCCCTGCTTTCAAAAAATGTGTTTTAGCATTGAAAAAAACTGTAATATGGACATAATGTTAATCTATCTCTGTTATGTGAAGTGATCTCTGCAGCTTACAGTTAAAGGAGCGTGTACTTGTTTTTCACCCTTTTTCAATGGGTAAATCGGAAACCTGTAATAAATATAATACTTTGCCCTTTCAATTGTTTTTTTCAAAAATGAATTTACCCAAGCTTAAATATTCTACCAGTACTATTACAGTGCGCAGTGCAGGTCTGAAACCGTCAAGCGATTTGGGATGTGTCCAATCTGACAATAGAAAACTTGAGAGAAAAACATATTAATCTTCCATGCCTGAAAACAGCTTCAATCATTTTTCAAACATTCCCCTACACAACCAAACCCCAAATCACTGCTCTGATTATCAAGACATTTAATTTACCAAGTACAACATTGACAATAATGCAATAATAATTGTAATACAAACATGTAATATTTTTAAATCTCATATGGGTTGATTGGGGTGTAAAAGATTGTAAAGGTTTAATCAACGGGTATTACAGTATCACACAAATTATTAAGGTCACAGCACACTTCAGCTATTTTATCCATCAATGTAATCCCATCTACATCTTTAGAAAGTAAAAAATCTATAGGAATTGGTCCTCCCAAAATGGTATTTCGCTGCCTTACACATCCTATGACACGTTCAACATGAATTCGCACGTTAGCAATTTCCTTGTGTCAATAAAATCTTTCATTGACATTGTTTCCGGCCTTTCATGAATGCAGGCACCTTAACCTCAGCACACATGAAACCCAATGAGTCACTTAGGCCTATATTGAAACCTCGGTCTGCCAAAATCAAATCACCAGGCAAAAAGTTATCTAAGAAGCCACAATTTTCTGTAATATGTTTATCACTGGACCTGCCACCCCATGCCCTTGAAATTAATAATATAACACCCTGCGGACAGATTCCCATCAGAAATGTTATGGTGAAAAACCCGAGTTTTACGGGGCGTGGTTTGCAATTCGCCCAGCCAATAGAAATTGGAACTTTTTTCTCCCCAGGATAGTACCACGTCTCTAGCAGGCACTAAAAAGGGGGGAAAAGTTCCCGGCACTAAGTACACTTTTTGGTGTGAACGCAAAATAAGAGGTACTAACAGAACTAAACGGGAAAAGTACGGGGAAAAGTACTCCGGTGTGAACGCGCCCAATGGCTGTACGACAACCCAAGAGGACATTTTACACGGCCAAATTCCGCGAAGAATATTAAAAAATAACAATCGACAGTGAATGTATGTTAGTGGACTGTGTCAGGAAAGTGAAGTGTTAATTAAGGAATGTTAATGAAGAACTGAAATGCATAAAATAGAAAGTTGATATGTAGCATATCCCTCCGAAATATGGTCGTAGACTTTACTGATGATTTAGAATGTATTGAAACTCCAGACTCAACGTAAGAGCTTGTGTCATTTTATTTATGAATATGGAATTATAACACTGGAGTTTGTTATTATTTACTATAACTTGATCATTCTATTTCAGTTCGTGGGCTACAGCCAGTTTATGGTAGCAGCACGTTAACAGCTTCATCCTCTGAACGTGTGTACTGTCTGTTCAAAAAACAGCAGGAACCCAGAACACAGACAAAAAACATAACCCCCTTCACATCTCAACTATTGTAAGTGTTAGGGGTCCCCCATATGACCACAGTAGCAGTGATGTTACTTTCGTTGCAGTTGTATGTCTCTTAAATGTAATTTAGGTTAACTTCCTGTTTTATTTAGATGCTTTTATTTTGAAGGCAAGTTTACGCTGTTGACAGGAAGTTGTTGTTGCTATGGAAACAACATGACGGAGAAAAGTTATATCCCTGCTGAAAAAAACAGCACAGACCAGCATGGATTTCATGCTGGTCTTTGCTGGTTTATGCTGTTTCATGCTGGTTTATGCTGGTGAAGCTGGTTGTTATGCTGGTCTGCCGGCGCAAAAGGCTGGTAGATAATGTACCTGTGTTCAAGTTTTAGCTATAGTGTTATAGCAGAAAAGTTTAATCCAGCGTATTTTCTATATTCATTTAAAGATTCCATAAATGCATGTGTATGCCTTAAACCTGTTTAGATGAAATGTGTGTGTGCTCATTGCAGTGCCTATAGGCTGTATGATTGTTGCTACTGTTAGGCTGCTGGGGTAGTAGGGGATGTAACTTCTCATTATTGTTTGATTGTTGTACAACGAAATAATAATTGATCAACTATACCTGATAGGTGCATCATATAGTGAAACATCTGTTATGGGAATTATGAGATCAAATGTATTAACATTTAGGATTCTTGATATAACGCACACACATTTTATCATGTAGCCTACCACACAAATGTCACATGTTTTTCTCTCTGAAAGCTATACTTGTATATGTTTAAACATCATCATCCCATGACATCTTTAGGAGTAGTTAACTAACAAAGGTTGACTCATCTTATAGCCTAAAGCCTTCTCTGAACTTCCTCTAAACTCGAAGACAGCTCACTTTAAATGTATACATTTATTAGAAGGACCATTGTCTCTCACTCTGTTAGTCAATAGGTGTTATCTTTTATCTGCTGTTCTGTTTAGTGTGTAAGTTTTTGAATATATGGTGCAAGGGGGTCTCAGCTGACTTAATCAAATGTTATCTTGAGAGACTGTTTCACTCAGAACAGGACGTGCTCTTAGTTCATACTTGCACACACACACTGTAAAGAGAGGGGAAGGACCAGATGAAATCAACACCAGCTGACTCACTGCTTGGGGGTCGTCCAGGATGTATAACTACTGTAACATTTCAATACTGTAGGACTCACTTCTGACTGACTGTCCGGATAACTTGTATCCCACGGTGGTAGAATTGAGTCCAGAGTACTCTGTGAGAATTGGACTGTCTGTTTTGCTAATAAACTAGTTGATTTAACATAGCCTTTTATTTTGTAGTTTTCTTTTGTGCTGCTTTCAACGACCTCTTCTTCTCATCAACAAACGCGCTGAAGTAGGGCCGTCCCTCTTGACGGCCGCCTGAGGGTGCCACTACAACAAACTTGGTGACCCTGACGTGATGAGAGAAGGGTCCTGAACAGCGGCACATCTGACGAAACAGCGGACGCAGTGGTCCAGGGTCAAACACCTCCGAGCGCCAGTGACAACTAAAAAACCCGGGTTTCTAAAAACAGAGGTAAGCAGATACTGGTTACATTCAAAATCTGTGATTGGAGATTCACCAAATTTTAGAGTTGTCACTGCGGTCTCTCAGTGTTGTAGTTTCTATATAAGGCAGACAGTACCGTCTCATTTTTTTAACGAGATTTCAGTGGTTATAAATTGGTAAAGGAAGTCCAGCTGCAATCATCGTCCGAGATTTCAGTGGTTATAAATTGTTAAAGGAAGCCCAGCTGCAAATACTCAGAGAAATAAGATGACACACACACAGTAATTCTTAGACGAATTCTGGGGTTTGGGCTCATCGACTAACGTACACAGGCAACCCTTAGACGGATCTGGGGCTACGTTACGTATATTTATTTTGAGTGTGATTAACTGTGTTTGTATATTATATGTGAAAAATACGCAGTAAGGGACGCAATTTTCAACATCAATTTGAAAGGACCGTCCCTGAAAGTATTGTAGAATCTTATTTGTATCTGATAGCGACGATCAAAGGTTATTGTAGACTGGGTTTCGAGTCCGTGCCTTGGGCCGCATCCTCGTAAGAGGGTGTCGAAGCGCTCTTGGAAGTCTCAGTAACTGGTTGAAATACACCTCGCACCGAAAACTATACTAGACTGTATACCTGTGGGAATAAAACTGCAATATTTAGTAAATTATAGTACGCAGAAGTACCTGGTATTTTTTATAAAAACTAAAACCTTTAGGAGAAGCAGATACGAACGAAGTCAAAATGGAAGGAGAATTTAAATGTGAAGAGAGAGAATTAGGAGTCCCTGTTCCGGGTAGTTTAAGGGAACAGTGGGGACAAGCAGAGAGATTGATATTTAGCGGACTTAAGTCCGGAGATCGTAAAAAGGCGAGCAGGGATCTCCGTTTCTTACACGATCGGATGATCGCAGAGAATAGAGTAGAGGGTGACGAGGCAATAAGTCTCCTAGCCACAGCACTCAATACATACGAGCGACAGTTGGTTCAGAAATTAGAAACTCTCAACAAGCAGAAGGCAGGATTTATCAGGGCTTCTAAACTTAACAAAGAAAGGGAGCTAGTCGCCAAGCTAAGGAGAATAGGCCATAACGCAGCCTTAGCTATGAACGGAGTGGCAGTAGCCTGCCCTGAGCAAATCTCCCGCAAAAAATCTGCCCGCCATAGCAGCCCCACCCAGTCCTGCACCAGCCCCTCCCGCAGAAGTGATAGAGACAGTCAGGAAGGAGAAGCCGTATGGTGGGCCCCTCCCAGACATCCCAGAGGGCAGTCCCCTCCTCTATCCAGATCTGTACAACCCTTTTAATTTACCCCATTCATGCACTGGTTGACAGAATGCCCCTACCTACGGAGGGAGGGAGAAATTGGATGAGGAAGTTTGCTGATATCACAACAGGCATTGGGGATTTCAGGCGAATTTTGTCTCAGCAGACGAGTGCGTATGAAGTTCAGCGAGTTGAAGCTAGGATGGGAACAGGAAATTATCGGGACGATCTTCCCATCACCACGAACAACATACACAGCCAATTGAGCACCGCCATGAGAGAGCATTTCCCACAAACAGGGGACGGGTATGGGTCTCTAGCATTCACATTCACTCCTGGAGAGGCTGCAGCAACCATGTTGCTCAGATCCAGGGAGCAGTACACTACAGCCACTGATTGTAGTCCAGACAATAATGATCAACACAAACAGATGTTCCGCAAAGCAATTCTTGCTGCAGTTCCAGCAGAGATTAAGGCTCTTATGGAAGACAATCCAGAGGCAGACCATCTGCCTACACAGACGTGGGAAAGGCACTTGGCCCACCACATGGGTAAATACAATAAGGTACTTACCAAGACAAAGACAGAGGAGGAAGAGTTAAGAGTCCAGCTCCTCCGCACACAGCTAGAATTAGCCCGTAAGGCAGTACAGACCGAGAAGAAAAGTGCCAAACAGCTTGTTGTCCGCTCAGATAGTGATGTGCCGAAAGCCCCGTGGCCCGGCCCAACAGCCGGCTCCGTTCTGGCCTTTCCCTGGGGTGTATCCGCCTCCGGCTCCTGCTTACAATATGGCTCCGTATGTCTTTAATCCTGCTACGCAGACACAGAGGGGTGGTGGGGGTAGGGGAGCTCCCAGAAGGGCGTTCCAAGGACCAACAGCCCAGAGGGTGTGCTTCACGTGTGGTCAGTCTGACCATTGGTGGAGGGAGTGCCCGCATGGCGCACCACCACCACAAAGAGGAAGGGGACAAGGGGGACAAAGAGGCGGACAAGGAACCAGAAAGACATGCAGTATTACCAGCAGAACCATGGGGTAGCCAACAGGGTCAAGCTCAGAATGGACATATGGCTCCGAACGCATGGCGGTCCCTGGTGGACAGTACGTGCAGTATGATCCGGAGCAGGGGTATTACCCACAATGAGGAGGCCCAGGGAACCCAGAATGTACGGGCCTGGCGGATCCTTACATGAACATGACTGTTAAGCAGATTTCACTGCCGTTTTTGGTCGATTCTGGGGCTCGATATTCTACTATCAACACTCCTAAATTCGACAAATCCAGTTCAGATGATACTGTCGCAGTCATAGGGTTTTCGGGACATATAGAACATGTACCGCTCTCAACACCTCTGACCACTAAGATAGCAGGCCAGGTCTTTTTCCATCAGTACATCCTTGCACCCCAAAGTCCGGCCAACCTCATGGGCAGAGACGTTTTGATCAAAGCCAATGCCTCTATCCTCTGTTCCCCTGATGGTCTCATCATTTCATTTCCCGATGGTACTAAGTTGAACTGTTCATTGTCCACAATCAGAACAGGCTCCCAGATGATGATATCCCAGTCTACAGCCGCAGAGGCTACCCAGTATGCAACTATATACTGGGGCCTGCTAGACCGGCCACAGGAGAACCACGGACTTTTTTCTATCTTTCAACAGTGGAAGCCCTGGATCAATCTCCTCCGCCCTTACGGCCCTCCTCCTGACCCTCCCCATCTTACTCTGTACTATGATAGACAGGATGACCAAACCTACGCCTATGCCTTTGATGCAGAGGTAGCAATGGCTAAGTGGGAGGTAGATGCAGTAAAGTTATATATTGGCCAAGCAGGGGTAGCCGCAGCGATTGATCTAACTGACGAACAACAATATTGGTACCGTATGTCTTCTGAAGCCACCCCACACATTTCCCTAGCCATTAGGAAAGGTTACGAAGCCAAAGAACTGGGTCCCATGGTCAAAGCACTGTTAGAGGTCGATGACTGGGAGCCCACGCAGATAGCATCACTTACCTTCTCTCCTTCGCACAGCGCCTATGCACTTAAGATTCAGAAACAGGAATGCATCTTTATGGAAAGGCACGAGGTAGACAGACATCATGGTAGGGAGAAAACAGATCATCCATTTACAGCAGACATGATACGTGACCTCCCTCCTGACTTGTGGTCAAGCGACTCTCATGACGTGGGTTTTTGTTCAAAAGCTACTCCAATTACCTTCACAGTTGATACGGAACTTCAGGTCCAATGTCCCAGCAAATTCGGGTCCTGATGACTGGGGATACACGCCATCTTACCGATCGGCGGAAATTGTTAGATCCCTCAAATATAGAATGAACGTGGTCAGGAGAAACCCAGACGTCCCGTGCTCCGCCATGTTTTGTAATCGCGGTTACATGTCCTTTATGTCCTCGCGGTAAATGCAGGAAAGGGTTCGCCACAAGGCCTCTTCAAAATTAAAGTTATACCAAAGATAGAGCAAAACCTTCTTCATGGAGCATCTAATGTTAAATACATGTCTAAAGTCACATGTACGGATAAATGTACGGGGGATTATAGCCAACTTCAACCTCTAGACATCATCCAAATGGCCACAGGATACATAGATGACAATCTATGGCTAAAATGGGTTGTCCGAACAGCCCAAGAACAAATGGCAGGGGATTGCCTAGCCTGTGCTACAGCCCGCCCGCAATTAGTCACTGACCCTGCGCCCCTGTTTTCCACAGATACCTGGGGTTACAACTGTATGTTACAACTGACCAAGATGGCTAGTCCTCCTAACTGCACCACCCTGGCCAATGTTTTCCCTCCAATTGACAATGGTACCAGGACAGGCCCATTCACGCCTAACAGAGGCGCCGGTGGGTACACATGTTTCGCCATGGTCCAAAAATCTCCGCGTTTTGACCTAGGAAATGTCTCTGCGGATTGGTGTAACCACACCGTGTCTAGTACTAGTATAGGACATTGGGCCAGGGCTGGTCTCTACTATTATTGTGGGGGCCACCGCCTGTTCACCCGTATCCCCGAACTATCTGTAGGGTTGTGTGCTATGGTGCGCCTCCATGCACCCCTAATGTTACTAGGCGAAAAACTGGTGCACACGGACCCTAAAGCCTCCCTCAACATCAACCTAATCACTCAACGTAGGGGACACGTGTTGTCCAAGCGCTACGCCCCAGACTCCTTTGATTTATCTGTCAACTCTCCCACTTACATGGACTCCATAGGGGTGCCACGGGGTGTTCCCAATGAGTATAAACTCACTGATCAAGTTGCCGCAGGTTTTGAGAACATTCCCTTCTTCGCAGCTATCTTCCCCATCACCCCTAACAAGAATGTAGACAGGATCAACTATGTACATTACAACGTACTCCGATTGGCCAATCTCACTAGGGACGCGGTAGAAGGCCTGGCTGAACAATTGGGTCCAACGTCTCTTATGGCTGTGCAAAATAGGATGGCGTTGGATATGCTTCTGGCGGAGAAGGGGGTGTTAATGTTCGGTGATATGTGCTGCACGTTTATTCTTCGCACCCTATCTAAAACAATGCATGAACACTCAGGGGTCAACAATTTTATGGAGGAATGGATGACAAACATGTTTGGTCAATGGAAAGGTTTAATAATGTCTTTTCTAATTTCTATTGCTACATTCATGGCTATTTTGGTAACATGTGGGTGTTGTTGTGTGCCCTGTATTCGCTCGTTGTGTGTTCGACTCATCAGTTCCACCATTGAAGGGAAAGCCGCGACTCCCCCTCCCTATCAGATGCCCTTGTTGGCGTATTCCTATGAGGGGGAGGAGGGCCCTGATGATTCACCACACAAAGATGCTGCTTTTTAGAACTCAGGTTACCCCTTCTAATAGTTCCTTCACTGCCATGAAAAGTTGTGTTCTGGCCCCATGAAGGTTTCAAATATTCTAGATCTCAGTTTCTGATAGATCTATACAATGGCGTAGGGCAGACACTGTATAGAAGTTTTAAAAAAATAGTATGAACAAAGCATGTTTGAAGGTTCTGGGTAAACGGTGTGGATCTCTTGATTAGAGATCCAAAGGGGGAATTAATGTACCTGTGTTCACAGTTTTAGCTATAGTGTTATACAGTGCATGACATTAAGGATTTTGGGAGATGGCCCTGTGGGCCATCTAAGCTAATTTACAGATGGCCCTGAGCAGCGGCGCCGGATTCATTTCAGAAGTGGGGGGGCCAAAAAGTGCGTGTGTATGTGACATACTTGCCAACCCTCCCGAGTTTCGCGGGAGACTCCCGATTTCCTCCCGGTCCCGGGGTCATATTTATCCCGCATTTCTCCCGATTTCTGACTAAATCTGATTTGTGAGTCACGACCTGTTTCATTCTAACATAACGCTCCAAATGTTACTGTTTCCACTCGGACTTCAATACAGCTACAACATTGTTTGGTTTCCATGGTAACGCGTCTCTTTAGTAGCGCGCGCAACTGAAAGTCTGAGAGGGTGTTCAGCATGGGGAGGAAGACAACTCTACCCTCTGCTCACTCCTTTCCTGTAAATTAAACTATACAGGTCCAGCCCACATATGACAGCGCAGTTGCTCCATCATTCCATCTCTCCTTTTTTCCTGCTCAATACGCTCTTGTTTGACAAGCTGAATGTTGACTGGTGTTTGACTGAAGTAAGCGCACTTTTTTGAACACACTCTGTGAAAAGTTCCAGTTATTAACTCCGGTATTTACAAAGCTGTCATCTCCACATTTGGATTTGATGGATATCCATCGATCTGATTGATTATTATCGGAGCAAATGATCAAAGTAGTAACGGAGGGAAAATATTTTCGTTTGGATTACTGGTCTGGGGGAGCTCGCGAGTGTGTGTTGTATATACGTGTGTGTGTTTGTGTATTTTTGCCTTTGTGTGTATTGTGTTTGTTTCCCGGGGAAAACACTAACGAGAAACACCGGCTGTTGTTATGCCTGCTGTGACGTAAAGTTACTCCGTTCTCCGCTTGTAATTATGCCGTTACAAGCTTCAAAGTTGTATTTATCATCTGAATTTGCCGAAACAAGTTTAATATTCTGAAAGCCAAGACTTTGTTTATTTGAAATCAGATGAAAACAAACTGTAACGGACCCTGCCGTGTTATCTATGATTACTATACGCCTTACATTCATAATTTCAGCGGAGGGAGGGGGAGCGGCGCTGTGGAAGAGCAGAGTGGCGAGTGAGAGCTGTCATCTTCCCTTTACAAGCTTCAAAAATGCCTGTAGCTAATGAGATTGAATATAACAATCAAAAATAACAAACATATACAGCTAGATCAGATGGCGTTCTTTTTAGATGCGACTTTAGAGTAGAGGGGAATTATTGAAACGGGATGTGTACAGTGTTCCGCGGCATCCGCTGCTGCGAGAATGTGGGGCAGGGCTGTAAAGTGGGGGGGCCAATGGCCCCCTGGCCCCCCTGCTTCCGGCGCCCTTGGCCCTGAGACCAATAGAGATTGCCCTGAAAAATGCGCGCGGACGAAATGACGCAGTGTGCCTCCCCCAAGAAAATTTAGATTTTTGCAGGTCTTAGATGCTGTCTGGTGCATTTTCTAGACTGAATTATAAGATGAACCACCACAATATTATATTGTACAATTTCAATTTTATTCTTCATTTCACTTGTTTGTTTGCATGAGTTCTTGTTTGTGTTTGCTCGCTTGCATGCCCTGCATTCAACGACTAACAGTCTTTCAAGAAAGTGTCAATGTCTGGATTGCTTCTCATTCAAAATTCAAAGTACACAGAGTTACATTCAAATAGCTGTACTTTACAAACATATCACATTTCTCTATTTAAGTTATCCGTCTATGTCACAGTCAATTACTGTATTTCAAGGAGAAATTCAACATAGTCAATATAAACACATAACGCTAACACTGTCAGTGTTAATAAACAAAAAAAGACAAGGCGATGTGCCTGCAAGACTCCACTCAGGTGAACAAAACATATTACCCGTGCGCAGCAGCTAACCGGCCTGCGAGCCTTCGCTCAGGTCACATTTACACACGGCGCGACTGAAGCCCGCGAAAACGGCATCTATAGTTGCCGACAGTTTAGTATTTTTAAAATACCGTTACTATGTCAAACTATGACGTCCATGAAGAACGACTTTTGGCAACTTTTTCATCGTTTTCCAACCGATTTGACCGCTGTCAGGCACTGACACGTCTCCACAAGACACGTCTCCACAATTGCCATAATAGATTGCCCGATCGATCGGGCAACCAGCAGGTGAGGCTTCATTGCCCGAGCTAAATACTAGATTGCCTCGGGCCATCGGGCAATCGTTAATGTCGAGGGCTGGTTATAGCAGAAAAGTTTAATCCAGCGTATTTTCTATATTCATTTAAAGATTCCATAAATGAATGTGTATGCCTTAAACCTGTTTAGATGAAATGTGTGTGTGCTCATTGCAGTGCCTATAGGCTGTATGATTGTTGCTACTGTTAGGCTTCTGGGGTAGTAGGGGATGTAACTTCTCATTATTGTTTGATTGTTGTACAACGAAATAATAATTGATCAACTATACCTGATAGGTGCATCATATAGTGAAACATCTGTTATGGGAATTATGAGATCAAATGTATTAACATTTAGGATTCTTGATATAACGCACACACATTTTATCATGTAGCCTACCACACAAATGTCACATGTTTTTCTCTCTGAAAGCTATACTTGTATATGTTTATACATATATATATCATCATCCCATGACATCTTTAGGAGTAGTTAACTAACAAAGGTTGACTGTTCTTATAGCCTAAAGCCCTCTCTGAACTTCCTCTAAACTCGAAGACAGCTCACTTTAAATGTATACATTTATTAGAAGGACCATTGTCTCTCACTCTGTTAGTCAATAAGGTGTTATCTTTTATCTGCTGTTCTGTTTAGTGTGTGATTTTTTGAATATATGGTGCAAGGGGGTCTCAGCTGACCTAATCAAATGTTATCTTGAGAGACTGTTTCACTCAGAACAGGACGTGCTCTTAGTTCATACTTGCACACACACACTGTAAAGAGAGGGGACGGACCAGATGAAATCAACACCAGCTGACTCACTGCTTGGGGGTCGTCCAGGATGTATAACTACTGTAACATTTCAATACTGTAGGACTCACTTCTGACTGACTGTCCGGATAACTTGTATCCCACGGTGGTAGAATTGAGTCCAGAGTACTCTGTGAGAATTGGACTGTCTGTTTTGCTAATAAACTAGTTGATTTAACATAGCCTTTTATTTTGTAGTTTTCTTTTGTGCTGCTTTCAACGACCTCTTCTTCTCATCAATAAACGCGCTGAAGTAGGGCCGGCCCTCTTGACGGCCGCCTGAGGGTGCCACTACAACATAGACCAGCATGGTGTTGCTGGTGAAGCTGGCATACCAGCATGGCGTGACAGTGAATACTTTACAGCGGCCGCTGCCGTGTGAGCTAACCCGGAGCTAACGGGAGAATAAACTCCGGTGGAAGAGCTGCACTGCAGCGGTCGGTAAATGCCGCTGAAACACATTAATAAACAATGAACCACGGCACTCTGGAGAAAAGTATAAGCTTGGAGAAGTCGTTATTTAATTTAATCTGGCTTCGTATGATTAAAAGCAACACGATCATCGACCCGACGCAGTCCCCCATTGTCTTCTTGTAGTGAACGCCGTTGGGGAGAAAATCAACGACGTAAACGGTGACGTCATGACGCAGCAGCGGCAGCACCAGTCGGGCTTTGGGCGGTGTGAACAAAACGGGGGCTGAAAAGAAAAAACGGTTCCGAACCAGAAAAGCTCTAGCACGGAGCTAGAACGGGAATCGCGTTGGTGTGAAAGCCCTATGACAGCTCTCTCTAGTCTCTTCTGGGAAACAGCTAAAAGTCCTTCTGGAGGTAAGCAACGCTACACAATTACACCCAGTCTGAGAGTAAAAGCTTTCTCGAAGGTTCATTTTGCTTTCTTACAACGTAACCTTAAGTTTGCTAGGAGGCTATTGTTACGAGCTAGCCGTCTTAGCTAACAACAGTTAGCAGCTAACGTTTTCTGCAGTTTGTGTTGCCCCTGAAAAACGTGATGTAGTTATTTAAGGGTAAGTTAAATTAACGTTATTTTACAAGTTGAGAGAGTTAAAGGTCCCATGTCATGCTTTTCCGGTTATTACCCGTCCCCTTGTGTTATGAAGGTTTTTCTGCATGTAAACGGTCTGCAAAGTCACAAACCCTCAAAGTACACCCTGTAGCAAGTAAAACTCTAACACAGAAAATACCTGTCTATGCTGCCCCAGAACGCCTCGTTGGACATTTCTCTTTTTCCATTGTTTTCTTCCTGGGTACAGTGACGTGCCCATGCCCAAAAGGACCCAAATGGACCAATCCGTGGAGCCGTTACGTTACGTCCGCGGAGCCATTACGTTAAGTCCGGACTTCCTCACACACACACTCAATCTTTTCACTGCGGTCAACTCAGCCGTCTCTCAAATTTGCTTGGTCAAATGAGCAGCTCTTCATTTTTGAGTGCGCGATTAATAGCGTCTTTACGGTAATCGCCGAGAAGCGGCACTGACGCTAGTACAAAAATAAAATAATGCATGTTTTTGTGCTATATTTTTCGATAAAAATATGTTTTACCATAAGTTCTTAATAAAATTGGTACTGTTGGACTCAGTACTTGTTAAACTACTACCACAAGTACAATCAAGTACTTTTATCGTGTACTTTTTGAGTAATACCCTGTCAAACTCCCCTCCAGAGTACAATCATGTATGTTTTCTGCCATCTTTGATGAGAGATAAAATGATTTCTTGCCATAAGTTCTCAGTGAAAGTGTTACTGCTGGACAGAGTACTACTTGGACTACTACCACAAGTACAATCAAGTACTTTTATCGTGTACTTTTTGAGTAATACCCTGTCAAACCCCCCTCCAGAGTACAATAATGTATGTTTTCTGCCATCTTTGATGAGAGATAAAATGATTTTTTGCCATAAGTTCTCAGTGAAAGTGGTACTGCTGGACCCAGTACTACTTGGACTACTACCACAAGTACAATCAGGTACTTTTATCGTGTACTTTTTGAGTAATACCCTGTCAAACTCCCCTCCAGAGTACAATAATTATGTTTTCTGCCATCTTTGATGAGAGATAAAATGATTTTTTGCCATAAGCCAGGAAGCATTTGAAACACATACATCTAAAACAGCTTGGAATCTACAGCTTAATGTTGCATTTTCTATTAGTATAGGTAATGATAGAAGAACTGAAGATTCAAATTGTGTGATGAAGTGATTAACTATGACATGCACTTAACAACACATATTGGACAATGTGAAAGGCAATGTTGATGTTTCGGCTTCTATACAGGATCCAAAAGACAAGGCAAGACAAGGTCAATCTTCATCCACATCAAAAATGACGGAGCATGCTGAGGATGACGCACAGGGAGGTAAAGTGGATGCTTCATCAGAGGTAAGAAACTGTAAGGACACATCATCAGGGAGTTCATCAGAGGGACCAGATAAAAATAGTAAAATAATTGATTAACTAAAAAGTTAAAATGCAGATTTTAATGTTTAAGGAATGCTAAAGGAACGTTATAAAATAATACATTTCAATTTACAATGTGTATCTCATGCTCTGTTAACAATCTAGCTTTGGGACATAAAAATGATATAGTATTTTTTTTGTGACCCCCAGCTGACCGCGTTGTGGAAAAAAAAGACACTGAGGTGGTGTGTCTGTAGTCCCCACTCAAATAAGAGGCAACAGTTTTACCATCCGTCACTCTGACATGCGGACCCTTAGACCACACCAGTGGCTTACAGGCGAGGTATTTCATCCATATCATAGGACAGAACCAGTGCTCATACCAAGTCTCTTCACTACACATGAATCCAATATTCATGTAACGCTAGCGTCATGGCACACCACTGAAGTCTTGTTAGCACCCAAAGCCTAAAATGTATAAAATTGTTTTAAAAAGTGAATCTTAAAAGGCATCCACAGTTGAATATTTAACTTTTATTGTACACTAGAAGAAGTAGTCAAATGTGGTCACTCACTGTTATAATTTTCTGTTTTTATCAACAAAGCTTAACACCTGTCAACTACATTATTATTTAATATAATTGTATTTCTTATTAATGTCTGCTTGTCGACATTCTCTCCAGATCGAGTGTCTTTTCCATATACATGCACATAAATGTGAACTGGGGACAAGGATTTATATTCTCAACCACTACACAGCTGGTGTGATCCTCTTTGGGGAAAGAGAAGAGGTCAGGAGGCACACTTTGTCAAAGGTAACTTGTGTTTCTATTGAGGATAACTACAAAGGTTTTCATTATGTCTTTGTCTAAATATAAACATACTCTATCAAGCTATTTGACTCTACTGTATAAAGAAAAATAAATACAGCCTGATGGGAAATGGAAGTTGTTTTGTTCTTATGTATTACAGATACACTTTGACAGCTATGGAGCCATTGTGTCCTTTGTACATGTAGACGGTATACACTGGACATTTCTGGTTAGTAGTGTCTATATCATATCATTGTATATTTCTTGATCAGCCAAGTTTTTGGAGATGTTGTGTTTATTTCAAAAATATATATTTCTTTTTCTGTGTCCACAGTACATCAATGCTGAAGAAAGCACAGTGTATTTGGCAGATCCTGCACGCAACTCTGCAGAGCAGGCAGAGTCAGACAATGCTGCCAACAAATTCCGGTACTAACTGCATACAATTTCACCTATTTTTCAAAAATATTTATTTCATTCTATTCCCTCATATATAATGTTTATATTTATTGTTATATTTATGTTGGAATAGATGGATCAGCTATATTGCCACAACCAGCCCTTTTGTTTTTTTATTTTATGTGCTACTACACCAGAACATATAATGTGTGAAAAATGTGTGCATGTTTGACTTTGGTCCATACCGATTATACCATAACACCCAATCCACTGAATAAACAACCTGTCCTTAGAGTGAACAATTGTCAATTCAGTTTGATATCAGACTAGGTGTCTGCATGTTACATCTTAAAATATACATTTGGGAAACATGCATTAACATCACTTCAAATTGTGTTACTCGACTGCTGAGACACAGTGTGACAAGGATTTATTTCATTATGTGAGTATTGTATTTTTACAGTATGCATTGTACGTTAATAATATATCTTATCTCACGCAGTGATTACTTCAAAATGAGGAGGACCTGCTGCAGTAAGACAGACTGGGTAGACATAAAATGGAAGGGAGGAGTAATGAAACACCCAGTACAGCAGGATGGCAATAGCTGTGGGGTAGTTGTCTGCATGGTAAGTGGAATATTTATTTTCATATATGCTTTTTGCTAATACAACATTCTTTCAGCTTTTAGGATTAAGTCTGTTTTACTGCCTTTCACAAAAACACATTTGGGGTAGTTGGATAGTTATTTTAAGAACATAACATGGTGTATCACTTTAAGATGGCAAAGGAGGTCATGGAAGTGTTTCCTAAAACACCAACAATGGCCTTTGGGACCACAAAAAAGGAGATGGCGCATCAAAGAAAAGTGTTGGCCATGGAAATACTGACAGCATCAGGTGCGTGCTACATTTTCAAAATTTCAATTCAATTGTGATATTGTTGTACTTGAGATGTAACATTAGCATTTTTTTTTCATCAGTGTTTGACAAAGAAGTCAACTGTGCCATGTGCGCCGGCATAAAACCACCCGGCTCAGTGCCACATCACACCACACTGACTGGGTAAGGTTTAATGAATATTGAGACTTCAGATATTTCACAATTTAGATTTGTAGAAAAGCATTAAATGAAAGCAGAAACTAAATACAAACACTTGAGGGATGCAGTTGACCATTGCTCGAAGCTGTTATAAGCAGGGCTTTACTCTCATTTGTCTCCACTCCTTCTATTGCAGATTCAGTGTGACAGCTGTTTCCGGTGGTGCCACACACAGTGCCTGCATATGGACCAAAAGTCTCTTGAAGAGGCACAAGTTGGGGACTGGGTTTGCTCTCTGTGTAACAAATAATGTATGTGCATGAACATGCGGTTGCTGTATGTCCTATATTTAAAAAAAAAGGCACCAGATGGGGACTGGGACTCCAGACTTTTCCAAAAAGCAGGGGATGTGGATGCTGTGAAATAGTTCACTGAGAACTTATGGCAAAAAATCATTTTATCTCTCATCAAAGATGGCAGAAAACATACATTATTGTACTCTGGAGGGGGGTTTGACAGGGTATTACTCAAAAAGTACACGATAAAAGTACTTGATTGTACTTGTGGTAGTAGTCCAAGTAGTACTCTGTCCAGCAGTAACACTTTCACTGAGAACTTATGGCAAGAAATCATTTTATCTCTCATCAAAGATGGCGGAAAACATACATTATTGTACTCTGGAGGGGAGTTTGACAGGGTATTACTCAAAAAGTACACGATAAAAGTACTTGATTGTACTTGTGGTAGTAGTCCTAGTAGTACTGAGTCCAACAGTACCACTTTCACTGAGAACTTATGGCAAAAAATCATTTTATCTCTCATCAAAGATGGCAGAAAACATACATTATTGTACTCTGGAGGGGAGTTTGACAGGGTATTACTCAAAAAGTACACGATAAAAGTACCTGATTGTACTTGTGGTAGTAGTCCAAGTAGTACTCTGTCCAGCAGTACCACTTTCACTGAGAACTTATGGCAAAAAATCATTTTATCTCTCATCAAAGATGGCAGAAAACATGCATTATTGTACTCTGGAGGGGAGTTTGACAGGGTATTACTCAAAAAGTACACGATAAAAGTACTTGATTGTACTTGTGGTAGTAGTCCTAGTAGTACTGAGTCCAACAGTACCACTTTCACTGAGAACTTATGGCAAAAAATCATTTTATCCTTCATCAAAGATGGCAGAAAACATACATTATTGTACTCTGGAGGGGAGTTTGACAGGGTATTACTCAAAAAGTACACGATAAAAGTACCTGATTGTACTTGTGGTAGTAGTCCAAGTAGTACTCTGTCCAGCAGTACCACTTTCACTGAGAACTTATGGCAAAAAATCATTTTATCTCTCATCAAAGATGGCAGAAAACATGCATTATTGTACTCTGGAGGGGGGTTTGACAGGGTATTACTCGAAAGTACACGATAAAAGTACTTGATTGTACTTGTGGTAGTAGTCTAACAAGTACTGAGTCCAACAGTACCAATTTTATTAAGAACTTATGGTAAAACATATTTGTATCGAAAAAATATAGCACAAAAACATGCATTATTTTATTCTTGTACTAGCGTCAGTGCCGCTTCTCGTCAATTACCGTAAAGACGCTATTAATCGCGCACTCAAAAATGAAGAGCTGCTCATTTGACCAAGCAAATTTGAGAGACGGCTGAGTTGACCGCAGTATCTTTTCTCAGCTGCAGCTCCGCCGATTTCGCCTCCGAGACGGCGGGATGCGGCGAGGCTGTGAGTCGGTGTGTGAGCACACACACAAACTCCCAGCCAGGCTGTGGGTGTGTGTGTGTGTTCGGGCTGGGTTTCGCTGTGTCTCGCTGTCTCGCAGACGGCCACTGGGCTCATAGGGAGGGGGGGGCAGGAGCTCCAACAAGCCGTTTAGGACAGAGAGTGAATACACATACTATACAGAGATGCTGTATGAGAAACCAATGTGAGTTTGGAAAATTGCACAATATAAATCTATTTTAGTATACCTCAACAATGGAATTATGATCAGTAGAAATGGCCATGACATGGCCCTTTAAGTTTTCTTTAAAATCGTGAATGTAAGGCACGTTAGAGGTTTTGTGTTGGACATGAAGTTAGCTAACGTTAGCTAACTCTACCAAAGGTTAGCATGCTAAGCTGTAATTTATGTGGCAGCTCGCTTAATACAAAGAGGGGTTTTGTGCTTCATTGTAAACTTTTCTTACAAATGTGTGTTAATCTACTTGAAACTGTAGAGACAGTTTGTTTCTACTCAACTATACAGACCATTATTGAGGAGATGCAAAACATACTGTACATGAGTTGGGTCCGACATATACTTTGAGTAATGTTACTTTGCTGCTAAAAATGAAACATCATTATCAGATGAGGACATCACCAAAGTGTGTGAGTCTGTCAGGGATTTGATCTGTTCTCTGCAAGTCGTACACACTGCTCTGGTTTTATTTATCTTGTAAAATGTAAGTCTCTTGCTCTTGTCATCGTTCAGGCTTTGCATTTGAACTCCTATGACTGGTTGTGGACTTGAAGGGAACGACTTCCTGGCCTTCCTGACATCCAGGAAAAAGGTGAGATTCTAATCCATTTGAATGCCAAAAGTTATTGTTTTTAACTTTTTAAATATGATTTTTTTTGGGGGCATTTCTGTTTTATTGGACAGACGCAGTAGAGATCTACTGGAAACGTTGGAGAGGGAGGAGATGATATGCAGCAAAAGCCCAGCCGGATGGTTGCTGCTCCGTGTGGAACGTGTTCTATCAGGTAAAGCACTTTGGTACCCAGTTATTTATGGTATTGAGTTTGAATTTAGCCTTTGGAATATAATTTCCAACAGCGCATTGTAAAGACTGAAAGATTTAAAGCTTGACTGGATTTGGTCTTTTACTTAAGAGGATGTTTGTCCTCCTGTCTTCTCTTATTTCCTTATCTTTCTTTCAGGTGCAACATCTACCAATGGTTGTACATGACAGAGACCTCCTCCACCTCTTTGCTGTCCTACTAGTCAACCCTTCTGATCAGAGCCTTTCCTAAATAGTGGTAAGTTTTACAGTTCAGTGTACGTTAATTTAGCAACTTAATGCTTTTCCGCTGTTGAATAAATCCTATATTGCTAGTGATTTTATTACAACTATGATTTGTAAACTTTTTGATTCCAATTACAATAATATTTTTGTTATAATTGTAAAACACATCTTAACATCCACCAGCAATCAATAAAACAAATCATCCAACACAAAATAGAAGAAATCTGGACCTATTCTATTTCTTTTTATACAACAGCATCTATTGGGACTGCTCATTGATGTCATCAAGAGCCATTGAGTCTAGCTTTTGTAGTCGGCCTCTCAGAATGTTTATCATTTCTTTGTCTCTTAACTTCTTTAATGCTTAGTTTTTGTATTGTTGATATTGTGTTGTTCTTTATTTTTGTTGTGAGAATCACTTTGCAATTGTGTAAGTGCTATATTATAGTTATATTAATATTATTGTTGTTACCATCATTACTATTATAAAAAATGTTTTCTTTGTTTTCTTTATTCATCGCTGCAGAAAGGATCATGCCAGCCCACATCAAACACCTGATCAAGAACTTGTGAATCTTGAGGCAGAAAAGATGAAAACACCTGTTCAAAGTTCCAGTTTCCTGAACATGGAACCATGCCTGTCTGGGACTCTGTTGCACATGTCTTCAGTCAGTTCTGGCCCCTATGACTCGGACACTAGTTCTACCAAGGCTTATTAGAGGTAAGAGTGGTAGGAGAGGAGTGGAGTTATCTTTGTATTTAGGCTGCAAGTCGACAAAGGTGATCAAATGCTGATGCTAATAACGATCCGAGTAACTTGATATTGATTGTCTGCCAATACCGAATCCTGATCCGATTCTTCTATTTCCCAGATAATACAGCTGCACAATTACAGCAGGAACTCATTTGTATGACACTGAACATCTTTAGACGGTTAATACAGAAGGTACATTTAATGTTTGTGTTTTTACCAGTCATAGGGTAACAACAGATTTGACTGGTGGTAGGCTAAAAGGCTGTTTCGTTGATAATTTTCTTTTTCATTATATTATAAAGATCTGCTAAATTGGAGGATTCCAAAGCTGAGCTGGAAGGGGAAGTCTCCACCTACAGGACAGCAAATCTAAAAATGTATTTGGATAAACTATTAAACCAGGTATTTTCACAAAGTAAGTACATTTGTTTTTAAATTGCAAGCAAATAATAATGTCAGTTTGATTTTGCATTTTAACTTTCATCAGCAACTGCAATAAAAGAAACCGACAAGATGGCAGTGAAATGTGTAAACAATCAGCCCATCAAGATATACAAATATGAATTTATACTATTGTTGAAATGTTTTTGCTACCCTTTCTTTGTGTCTTATTCACATTCTGTAGAAGAACAATCTGAGACACCTGAACAGTGTGAGCCTGCACCCTGGACACCCACACACCCCAATAATCCCCCTTCAAAGAGTGAGCCGCATGGGAAGGTATAGTGGAGCCTTTTTATTTTTGCTCCTCAGTCACATATTGGTGTCAAAACTGGGGTCAAAAATAAAAAACAACACAAGGGACTCCATGTTCGTGAAGGAGTTGGCTGTGGCGTTTTGGGGCACCGAAACCTTAGGGGAAAGGAGCCTGACTGGAAAGGAATGCCCCACCACCAAGACCACCAGGCAGCCTCTAACCCCGCAGAAGCTATCGGTTTTGAAAGGTATGTTCTTAGCAGCACTAGCCACTTGCTCTTGGTGAGATACCAAGTAGTTGGTTATTTGAAATGTAATATTGATGATGTAATAATTAAAACTAGGGATGGGTACCGAGCCCCGGTATTAACGGGGCCCCGGGGCTGAATTATTAAAGACCGTGGTACCGTTAAGGTCCAACGTTATCGATCTTTTTATCGGTACTGGAGACATTTAAAAAATTAGATGTCATATGTATTATTGCTACATAAACATTATATCGCAGTCTTACAGTCGCCAACTCCGTTTCTAATATGCAATAAGACTACAAAATGCGTCTATGATGTATTTTCGAGTCTCATTCTTTCCTATGAGAGCTGCTCATTGGAGCATGAAGTCAAAATAGCCCAACTTTTGAGAGAGCGAAACGTCACAGATTACCCGTCATGCCTGGCTGTCGGAGCAGAAGAACCGGTATGTGCGCTCACAGAGCATAAGCCCCTTAAGCCCCGCCTCCTGTCATTAAGCCCCGCCCCCCGAGCACCCACTCTCGGCTCACTAGAATGAATGGGGAGAGAAAATAAATCTAGATTCGGCTTTTAGTGCATTTTACAACTTTAAGGACCGAATGATTCTAATAAGGGCTATAAAATAGTTCATACTGGGTAGTTTGGACACAACGAATATTTTCCTCAGAGTCCGGCGCACTTCCTGGGGGCTTGGTCTTGAGGTGGAAAATGCTCGTTGCCAAAAGTGCAATAAGAATTTAGCATGTAAGGGCGGTAACACGAGCAATTTGTCTAAACATTTAGCAAAAGTGCACCACATCCAGACGGAGAAATGCACCGGGTTCGACTGTCTTTCTAGTAACTCTGTAGCCACATCCACGAGTAACGTTTCCACGTCAGGTATTATGTATGCTAGCAGCAACACACAGAGTTAACTCAATTATACAAACATGGGTTAATGATTAGAGGTAACTGAGTTATTTATTTTGTTAAAGTTTCAGCTATTCTGTTTCTGTTAACAGTTATGTCATCACATAATTTAATACGATTTGTTAAAACATTGTTGTTTCTTTTGATGTGAAATATTATTTATTTACTTTAAATAAAAAGCAATGTTAATTTTGTTCACAATATGTTTAGTTCATTTACCTTTTTTTTTTCAAAAGAACCGATAAGAGTACCGTTAAAGGACCGGATCGATAAGCGGTATCAATAAAAGTAGTAGTACCGTACATTTTTAGACGATATTTGATACTCTGATCTTTTCATTTATTTTCAGTTTGCTTCAAGCAGTGGCTGTACGAGAAAGACGTGGAGGACCAAGAAATGCTGGCCAGATTGGCAAAGACCGGAAGATATATAACAGAGAAGATAATGGATATTAACAAGAAAAATATATTTTTTTTAATTATATTTGTTATTTTTAAATCAAATGCATCTATTTTAGATTATATATTTATTTAGATGTAAGTTTTTTTTGTAATATTATTGTATTGTTAATGTATAATTTATTAAATAAAAATACTGTTATGAACACTATACAATGTCTTTATTTTGATAGTTACCAGAATACATTGTATATTTAATACTAACATAAGCTGGTGATAAATAGATACCCTGCTGAAAAAACCAGCATAGACCAGCCTAGTTGACATATGTTGTGTTTTGGTCACTTCTAGCATAGACCAGCATAGACCAGCATACAAGTGACCAAAACACAACACATTCGGGTTTTGCTGGTCAACTATGCTGGTCAACACCATGCTGGTTTTTATTCAGCAGGGTTTTCTCTCCAAAAAAGAATAGTTTAGTTGTGTTTCCAACATGCTGCATGACTGGAAGAATACTGTGCAGTCCACAGGACTCTGTTTCTGATGTGAACTGAAGAAGAGCTTCGCTCAAGCAGCATGTAGTCTGACAATTCAAAAATAATGTTAGAATATATTTAACAATTAATCCTTTTTAATTTTGAAGTCAAACAACATACGAGCACAATACATACATAAAATATAAATATACTATTTTTTAATGACATTATGGTACAGTGACCTCATCTTGTTGAAAATGGTCTAAAGTTCTCTTTCTCTAATAGCTTTTAAATACTTCTGTGACATGTCAGAATGTATTGTTATCTAATTTGTATAGTAGTTTTCCCCCCTTTATTTAAGAAAATATATATACATCAAACATTACACACCAAACATTGACATCAGGGGTGCACAGGTACATACACAGAATACAAAAATATAGAGAATTTTTTTGGGAAAAATCAAGAAAATAGTGATAAAAACTAATAATTTGTTTAGTGTATAGTTGTTGATACCATTGACTCGCAAGCAGCTGAGGCGCTGTACCGTAGTGAGAGAATAGAGGCGCAGCCTGGATCTGAGCTCGGCTGCAGGGACTGTCTCTCCGGAGGGTTCTGGTTCCTGGGCCGCCGGGACCGAGTCACCGAAAGACGACAAACGTCCAGATCGGGCATTTGATAAAGCAGAAGGTAGAACCCAGAACCTCGGAGCTGGTGTACCGATGGACTCGACCGATTTCCGGGTCACGTGGGGGATGCATAATAAGCCAACCACAGACCTTAATATAGCCTGCACCGACCGTATATGAAACAATACACGCGCACTGAAACCTAACCGAGGCTGGCCTTGGTTCGGATGACCGCAGTGGTGCTGCCTCCCTGAGCTCCACAGCCGTGCAGGTGCCGAGCCGAGCAGGTGCCGAGCCGAGCGGCACACCGGGCCCAGCGGCTCTGAGAGGGGGGACACGACATGCCGGAGCCGGGGGGATATCTCATGTGATCCGTTGTGTCAGGTTCGTTAAAGAGTGTGAGAGGGTCCGAGAATCCCTATAGGGTGTCGATGTGCTCATGATGTAGGCCGATCATCCTGCTGGAGGTGAGTGATCGATGATTGCTTGATATTGCTTTGTTTAAGGGCCGATATGATCGTTAGTGCTCAGGGATGTACAGTCTCGTGAGGATTGTACACAGAATGTGGGCCCGCTGCACCCTGTACTGACTGTTCTGACTGAACAGACTGTACTGAGACACAGCCTGACTGATCTGGTTATGTTCTGATGGGCTCACACAGAGCTGCTTGTATGCAGGAACACCTGTTCTGTAAAGCTGCTGCAGGTGAATGGGCTTTCATTGTCTGACATTAGCTTGCTTACTAACTCCAGGGTCCCACTGTAATCTTCATTGTTACACATCCTGACTGATGCTGTGGTAGATGCACACACATCAATCTAGTGTATATACAATAACCATCTTAAGGTTCTAAAGCGGTGCACTTCCTATGTTCATTAACATAAAATGAGCTGCTGCCATTAATTTAAAGCTATAACTGTAGATGATCACTTCATCCAGAGGGGGCTTTAGCAGAGCAGTAGGCTATATGTGTGAAAACTAAGATGCTGTGCAGCCCCATTCGTCAGGTTCCATGTCAGTGCACTGGGGCAAGACTGGCTAAAGGGCAGCTCCCCCTGTGAAGCAGCAGACCTTAAAGGATGTGGCAGGTTGCTGCTGGACAGATGTCCAGACCCCAGGCCGCATACTAGAGGACATGCACTTATACTAACAAACTGTATTCTTCGAACAATAAAACAATGTGCAATGATGTGGCTTTGATAGTACTTTGAACAGAGGAGAAGAGAAGTTATAGAGTAGAGAGTACAAGTTAAAGCAACTGGTATCCAGAAAGATTATTAATTTCAAATATGAACAAAATAAAGAGATGATCATTTATTTAAAGACACTCCTCTCTGTCCCATATAATTAAAACCATTATAAGTGTACAGTAGTAACAGTAGCTGGGCACTATAATTGATAGCAAACTGAGTGTGTATCATACTATAGGGAAGCTGAGCAGCTTAGATGTGGACGGATACCCTTATTGTATAGTCCGCTCACAGTGCTAAAGGAGGCTTCATGTTCATTGTCCTGCGCAGTACTCAGCTGCTTAACAACCTGCATGTCTTTGAATCCTGAACCTTTTCAAACGTCCACCCTGGTTTCCCATAATGATATTATTTTCATGTTTTACTGATACAAAACTTGACCTTAGTTTGCCCATTATATTCTTCTTGAAACAACCTTTTTAATTAACAAATAAGCCACATTTCTCAGAGCGTTGTTTTTCAACTAAAACAATAACAATGTTGACTAAATAAATTAAATTAATATGCAATCATTTATTATGTGTTGACAGTTTGTTCAAGTTAGCTGATCAGGTTGGATTATTTTCTTCTTTATGAATCTTTATATTTAATTTGTTGGGTAGTTTGTTGTGCTTCTACATCATGTTGTGTTGCTGTTTTCAGGCAATTGGACGTGCAATACTGTGTCTTAATCCTAAAATATTAATGAAACATTGAATGTCTTATACAGAGCCAGTTAGGCTGTGCTTGTTTGAAGCATCATCCTTGTCATGAAACTCACCAGACAGAACATTGAATATTGAACAGAACATTTTTTGTTTCTGCAGATGAACTGTTGGTGTATTTTTTGCACTCTCATTTATTCAAAAATATTTTTTAAACCTGACTTGACTCCTCTTTTCCAGGACAGAGCGTTGGAATTTAGAGTGAGTCAAAGGTCAAGAAAAAGGCTTCGGTGTTCCATGTGCCCGTTAGCGTCTTCTTGTCAAGATGAGTACGGACAGACCCAAACGGAACATCATCAAAAAGAAATATGTAAGTGAAATGTCTTTCCTCTTTGTACACAATGCTCCATCTTAACTAGCTAATGTAATCAGGATGTTCGAAAATCCCTTTCAAAAGAAAAAAATATATAAACTGAAATTCCGATTTTTTTTTTATAAAGATTGAACTAAATAAACAATCATAAAATGTACTGTCAACATTTAGAAGAAGAATCAGCAGGGGTCGGCAAGTAAGTTTATTTTTTTCTGAGCCACTAGATGGCGGGCCGGAACATAATCAAAGGCTTATTTAAGTAATTGATTGTTCAAACATTTGACACGTTCGAATGCTTGGGGGGGGGGGAATGCTAGTGAACTGTCAACGGGGGGGGGATTCTACAGATGGCCAGATTCTACAGATGGCCAGTCCGCCACTGCTCACAAGTTTATTAAGATCCAAAGCTTTAGTGCGTTTTAATCAATGCTGAGTACAGCCATACTCTTCTCTGTCATTGTAGACCGAATGCTTCTCGTTTTGCGCCGTCCCGTTCAAATGACAATCACATTTCCATGCTCGCGCCAGGGCCGGGGGAGGGGTTACAAGGCTCGCGTCTCGTGCTGCATTCACTTGCACTCGGACATTAGGGATTTTCTCTCATAAATGTCCGATGAGCCAAAACCTTTCTTTCAAAACAAAGCTGCCAACTGGGGTGGCAGCATATGCACCACCACCCCTCGCCCTCCATGATCAAGCGGCTTCTCCGATTTTGTTGCCAATGTTTTGACTGAACTGTGTTACTGTTCACATATAAGTAAACATTACGTTTGAATGATTTAGTGAGCTGGTGTTATTTTTTTCAAACCACAAACCGCATGTTGGCTATTTCAGCACCACGCGCTGTCCACCTACTTATTGATCCACTATCAGCGTCAGTGCACCCCGCTGCCAGATTGTGCCTGTGCTGTGTGTCATTCACTCTCAACATGGATAGAAGTACAATAAGCATTCTTCAGGTGTAGGTAGATTCTCTATTCGGACATTATAGCCTATATGTGCGACTGTCGGTCCGATATTGTAAAAAAAAAAGAATAAAAAAAAAAAAAGATTATTTTATTTTTATTCTCCAAATAATTTTCCGGGCCAAATATTATTGCTGGCGGGCCACCAATGGTATTGCCGAACCATGACCTAGAGTGTCAATTTTATTTTATGCATGTGTTCCGGTTTAACACAAACTACAACCAAAGGAACACATGCATGCACATGGTCAGGGGCGGACTGGCCATTGGGAATACCGAGAGTTTTCCCGGTGGGCCGGTACCGAAGTGGACCGGTCGGACAATTCACTAGCACCCACCCCCCCCCCCCCCCCACGTTGACAATTGACTAGCGGTACCGAGTTGGGCCGGTCGGCCGGTCGAGTTTCCCGGGCTGATTTTTAGTCCCAGTCCGCCCCTGCACATGGTCTTGCATCACATGTGGTCTTGGATCTGCATCAGTACATGATGACTCCATGACATAAATATTCTTTGATTATTAGTTTCTCTATTTTATTTTACTTTTCCCCTGTTCCAAATGTATAACTTTACATTAGACTCATGATCCGGCCCTTTAACAGGCTTTAACATTCAGGCCCAGATTGAACACCATGGGTACACAGTTTGTTGGATTTTGTGTGGTTGTTTTTTTTTACAAAGGGGAGCGGCCAAGATGGTTTAGGTCCAGTAAATAACCTTATTGTTACATTACATTACATTGCATTTAGCTGAGGCTTTTATCCAAAGCGACTTACAATAAGTGCATTCGACCAACAAGATACAAACTTGAAGAAAAAACAGAATCATATAAGTACATCAGGTTTCATAGAGCCAAAACATTTCAAGTGCTACTCAACTGGCTTTAGATAAGCCAGTCCTTTTATTAGTATATAAGTGCTATTGTTACCCAGAACCTGTTATCTCCCCAAATCTGAAAGCGAGGATGCAGCTTCTTCCATGCTTAAAAGCTTCAGAAAGTCCTCCAGACATTTTTTTTAAGTTGAAACAGTTGGGCTTTCTGACTTTCCAATTCATGAGAATAATGCGTTTAGTTGAGGCATGCTAGAGCTATGAGTTGTAGATGTAGGATTCATATTGCAGAGCAGCATGTTGATAACATGGATAAATACAGGTAATATGGTGGATAAAGACAGGAACACGTCTGCATCTGCTTCCATGCGTCCTCTATCATTCTGGCAAGAAGAAGGTGTGTATTCTCTCTGATGCTTCTTGGACACAGTTACATAAACCTGTCTGATCTGGCCTAAAGGCATAGCAGTGTGGCTGAGCATAAAGTAAAGCTGGACTCATACTGAGTTTAAAAGCTGATAACTCTCTAGATACGTCTTTAAAAACGCTCATAATGAGCATATTGACAGGCTGTTGTTTTCCATGTTCATCATCTTACTTTAACATAATGTAGTGTTAGCCATTGTAAGAACAGCTGATTTGTACTGTAAACTAACAATTATTCAGATTGAAATTGTAACCAATGGTCGTACATGAGTGCCCTCTATATTTGCAGGGATCGACTGCATAAATAAACTCTGTTCATACTGTAGTCCTTCACATTTCTGTTTTTATTCCAGTGAGATGTATTTATTTAGGATAAACCCCTTGAGATTAACCATTTCGTTTTTAAGGGGCTCCTAGCATATAGTACAAACGTAAAAAAAAATGACAAAAACAAAATTAAGTAACAAATAAAAGACAGACAAGGCTGCTACAATCACAACACAAAGATTAGAGATTACAAATTCAAACATTCCCACAATATGGCCACAGAGAGGTCATGAACAAATACATTTGCCCAGCAATAAAATAAATACAAAATCAGTGTTTTGCACTATATATCATCGATAGATAGATGATAGATAAAAGTTTAGACTACTGCCTCAAATGATATGTGGAGGACTGTGGTACTAATAACTGTTGTAGATTTTCAAATGGTTTGAATGTGTACTTTCATTTTGGCATTTCCTGTGGATAATCAATTTGAGTATGTTCTGTTTTTAATAGTTGATGGTATTGTGTTTGTGACTTTCTGCAGGACATCAGTGACGGGATGCCGTGGTGTGAAGAACGTCTCGTCCGCAAAGTCCTCTTCCTGTCCCTCAGGGAATTCAGAGACACACACCGTGCCACACAAAAACATTCACACATACACACGCGTGCACACAAGCACACAACTAAAAATACTCTCCTTCATGCTCAGCGAAAGACACGGACACTGCCAAAAACCCACAAGCAGCAAAACACACGCACAAGACAGAGTGTGCACACGCCACGACAAAGACCACCTATCACACACACACAGAAAAACACACAAAATATGCACATTTCAAAACCCCCTCATGGAGACTCCAATAAAGGGCGAAAAAATAACGTGTCTCAGGACTCATGCACACCAAGAAATAAATGTACGTCCACCCTACAGAACATGCAAACACAATCAGGGAGAATGACACACACTGTACAACCCACACAAGATAATACACACACACTCCAGAGGAATTCTGCATCCACCAGGACACTACGCTCGCATAAAACACATAAAACACTGCCGCTGCTCAACTCAAACGCAGAAAGTGACACACACATGTTGCTCAGCACAAACACTCAGTGAAGAACACACAGACGCTGCTGAAGGCTGCTACCCCCCCGAGGACGCTGCGCTCACACCTCCCCACACGCCTCAGGGGTCAGTACGCTCTTCTTCTCTTCTATTAGTCACAGCTGTTCATTTAGTAGTAGCAAAGCCAATGTCAGAAACACTTTAAAGATTATTCCAGTTCATTACCCAGTTTGGTCCATCGGTAAGAGTAGCATGTGGAGGTCAGACTGAATGTGAATGTTACCCAGAATCCCTGACTGCACAGGAACGTTGCATGCCGGCTACAGTGATCAGACTACGTCCAAGCTGAAGCAGGAAGTGTGCCTGGAATTTGTGATGGAGTTTTCTTTTCTAATCTTTCCTTTCACCTTCAGTTGGAACCCTTGTCTTATTGTCTGAATGCTCGTTCTCCCTGTATTCTGAGCAAATGTTTTTGATTTATTTTAAGTGTCATTGCATTTCATATTTCCTGCCACACCAGACACATTCATTGCGTTTATAATAATCTCTGGAACTAAGGAAGAGCCTCATATAAGTTCTTCCTGTTGCCTTCAGGCTCCCTGGTTAATGGCAGCATCAGCGGCTGTCAGTCCCTGCTGTCGGCCCGCTGGAGCCTCTCCCTGCAGACGCAGCTCCGCCCGGCCAGCCTCCACCGCCACAGGGACGACTCGTCCAGCAAGAGGTCAGCTGCAGGGTCATCACTGTGTGTGTTTTTGCATGTTCAGGTTCATGACAGAAAATGAATAGCAATACTATTTTTTCATGACAGAGGGTGCTACCTACTTTTGTATACGTCTTTCACACCCTCAGTGTGTAGCCTCGGGCTCTCTGCAGCTATAGATACATACAATCTTACTTGGTATTGTAAATTAAATATACAGAGAGTGATTTTGCCTCCTCATTAAATGGGGTTACCAAAATAACAAACGCATGTCATATATATAAATATATATATATATATATATATATATATATGTATGTGCAATACAATTTCAAATCACTGCAAACCATAAGCTCTGAAATGACTAAGGAGAGGATCATCAGCTTCATCAGTAGCTCTGTAACTTCCCCATGGGTCTTGTTTTTAGTGTTGTTCTGATTTGTCAGAGGAATTAGCTTTAAGCTAACTCTGGTACAATACATAAAACGGTAAGGCTAATGTTTAATAATGTACATGGTCCCTTGTATATTCTGTGATTATGTTGAGCGTGGATAAGGGCCTGTCATAACAGTGTGCACTGGGGGCCTATTAGAGCACAAGCCACTAACATATTCACTTCTTAAGAGTATAATAATCCTATTTTTGGACAAACTCAGAAACATGTCCACTTTTTTATAATCAAACAATTTCCCACCTTCTTTTTCCCTTTTAAAAAGAATGGAATTTTTTGTATTGTGTTTACAAATTAAGCCTTCTAGCTAGATAATATCTTCTTCTTCTAACCATTATTAATTCAGTTTCAACTCAAAAATGATATCTGTCATTCATATATTCATGGTTTTGATGCTGTTGTCCACTGTGTGTGCAGACCACGGCTGCAGGCGCAGAGGAAGTTTGCTCAGTCCCCTCCCAGCTCTCCAGGGCCGCCAGCAATGATGTCATCAGCACGAGGTAAGCACGCACACAACCTGGCGGTGGTCACCTGTCTGACGAGGAGGCGACCCAAGACCGAGGACTTCCTGTCCTTTCTCTGTCTGAGAGGTAAGCTAAAAGGAGAAGAAGTATGTTGTCAACCCTGCAGCACTGACCTGGTTCTTTTGGATTGTGGATTATTGCAGAAAATAAGCTCTGTGGCATAAAATGTCTATGATGCTGCACACTTCTATGTTTTTTGAAGTGTAAATTCCATCCCAGATATTTTATCTTGTAAAACTTTTCTTCTAAGAATGACCGGATGTAGCTGGGTTCATGGTTTTGTCAATTGGCAGTCTCGCATCCTTTTAAAATTCTAACACAATGAGGCAGTCTAGTGAGTGGATGAGTTATCCTTATTGTGAGGTATCCTGCTCACCCAGTTAAAGAAGGACAGAAGGAGAAGAGGGTTTGTGGAAACCAACACGTTTTATTGATTCTGCTCAGGTATCTGGTCTACAGCTTTGTCACTCCCATCTCTTCAGCCAGCACCATAACCACACACCGCTGCAACATTCATATAATGGGGTATTTACTGATGTGCTTAATGTGGTAGAACCATTTAATAAAATACGTAAAAACATTTACTTTGAGAGAAGGGAACATTAAGTGCAAAAACACTCACTCAGTCATTCGTGTGCTTTAGGACTCATTCCTGCAGCAATATAAAAACTATAGGTATATCGGTCTGAACTGATGTGTGGCTGTTAATGCCAGGAGCTCAGCTCCATGTTGTCATATTACATACTACTGTGTATTCTGTGTTACCAATGCTGAACAAAGAGCACTGCACTGCAGTGTTTAAATTCATCTGCAATCCGTGGAGCCTTTCTCAGGGTTTGAAGATCTGGATCAGTTTTAGTGTTATCTGATATGCTTCCAAATCTAAGTGTAAAATCATGTGGCTGAAACCCTGGTTTTATGAAGGAGAGTGTTTTGCTGAATAACGGAAAAAAAGAGTTGAGTATGTCTGCCACAGTTTTTTATGGCAGACATACTGTATCTCCTCCAGCATCAATTAAGGCGTTTCCTCTTTTACTTCAGGTTCAGCAGCGTTGCCTAGCAACATGGCCTTCTTAGCGAGTGGACGAGCGAAGGAGCCAGCTGGCACTCAGCATCTTACTTCCTGTCTCCCAACCAATCACAAGACTGCAGCGCAGGGGAATAACATGAGCCTCTTCAGCAGAACAACAGGTACTCCTCCTCTCAGCTGCCTGTATGCTGCTGTCGTTTCTGAAATACAGACACATCAGTCTCTGTACGTGTGGTTTTAAAGGTCAGTAACGTTTTTTTCATCAAGCATATTAACACAAAGGAGTCTTCATGAAAGTTTATTATCATTGTCATCAATTAACCCCAGGCCCATTAAAAGTGACACCCTAACGAAATGACAAAATTCATATTCATACATATAGACTCATTGTGTCATGAAAGATTCCATTTCTGACACACCAAGCCCATTTGGCCATGTTGTTGCGGTTTGTCCCGCACTCAGCATTTTTTCACGTTTCTGTAATCTTCTATAAACACACCACACCGACTCACAAATATATTTTTATTCAAAATGATTGGACAAGATGAAGCTGAAAAATGATAAGAGATTCTGTGTATGCCCTCTTCACTTTCTTCGGGTCCATCTTCTTCCTTTAAACTGAACAGCCAATCTGAGTGAATTATTTCGCTCACAGCTCCGCCATCCATTCTACATGTTGAATCTCTTTTCATTTTTCTACTTTATCTTTCAGAGTGGTGTGTACAACGGTTGGCAAACACTGCTTGGTTTTAATGTGTGTATTGCTGTGTCAGGGCCATTATACACACAGCTTTGAATAACATGGTAGGTTAATGTATTCCATAAAATGCTTTATTCATATTTTTCTCTTTTGTCTTTGTGCCTCTGTGTGTGTGTTGCTGTCCCACAGTGCAGCGGGACTCTCGCTCTCTGAGGGGGGGGCCTGCCGGCTATGCAGCGGGGGGCTCCTTCTGCCCTCTGAGCGCCCGGGCACAGAGGAGGAGGGAGAGAGAGAGGAGGAGTAGAGAGGGGGGAGCTGAGAGACACCTGCTGAGACCCCGGCAGCTCCCCCTGCAGGTCAGGAGGACAGACCAGGTCTGACCATCTTTCTACATGCTGCTCTGTCTAAAGCTGTCCTCATTGTTTCTCAGTCTGAAGGGACCTGGTCAAGTTTCCCAACAGACCCCAGTGTGGACCGGTACTTTGAGAGGGGCCTGTTCACCTGACACACTGTCCCCCGAGCGCTGGGTATATAGTAGCTGACCTCTGCCTCTAATACTATAACTGGTACAATGTGGAGTCTAAAGTTCACTGTATGTGATAGATATACAGTATAAGTATAAGTATATTAGATTGGAGAAAAAGAGAGATATAGAAAAGTTCCTTTCTTCCATCAGGAGAGCTGGCCAATCCCAGTGTGATGGGCCAGCCCCCCATAAGACATGACCGATCTGAAGAATAATACCAGCAGCTCATGTCATGGCCACCTTTGATCATATCTTCATTGATGTCTCCTTTACTGAATCCCGTTCCACAAGCTGAGTGCTGCTGTGTCACTGGCCTCACATCTTTTTTATGCTGATATCATTATATTCATGTCTTGACACAGCCATCAAGCTCTCTTTTATCATGATCTCAATAAAAACATTTTGTCACTTTCACCAACGAATAATCATGATAAATAATTGTGATCTCAATATCTATCAACATAATCGTGATTATCGAGTACACATCAATTACTTTTTCTTCACATCAATTATTTTTACTTTTTCTCTAACAAGATTACAAGGAAGGGGTAATTGAAAATGGCAGCTTACATGTGGAAGTTTCAGCCAGATACTGAACCCAATGGTGTGTGACCTGTGTATGTACACTTGACACTGAGGTGCTCCGGAGGTCTTTTTGGATACAAGTATCAGCTAAATTAAAGTTCTCTTTCTATTGCAGGTTTCTATGGTGACTGGACTCTCTGATCAAAGAGCTTCCTGTGTCAGGTCAGTTCCCATCTTAAAGCCGAGCTCCGGGGGAGCCAGCAGACGTTCCCCCAGGCCCTCCCCCAGGCCCTCCCCCAGGCCCTCCCCCAGGCCTAGCAATACTTGCAAACCCAGACTCCAGGAAGCCAAAAACAAACACCTCACCCAGCGCAGCAAACACCAGCTGCCTCGCAACCACCGCCTTCCTCCACAACCCCGCACCACCCCAGACAAATCCAGAAACCCCAAGACCTTCAGCAGTGTGCAGAACTCAGGAAGACGTCCCAGCAGGACTCAAACCCCAGTGACTAATGGCTCAGCGATTAGAGCGCTCACTGAGAACCCTGAGGTTCTGAGGTCATCCAGGAGAAGGAGAGGCCTCCCCCCCGACACCAGCCCCACCCCTCTGAACAACAAGAACTCAAAGAAGGCCAGGACAGTGCAGTGCAGCCATGCTGATGTCCCAGAGGAGAGGGAATGCCATGTTGGGGAGATCCCTCGGAGGGAGGCCAGCTGTGATGCATATGTAAGAGAAGCGTCTGAAGGCCACATAAGTGAAATCACTGAAGACCTTCCACAGGACACATGTGGCTGTGTTGGAGAGATGACAGTAGAGAGGGGTTGTGGCGTTAGTGAAGACAAACATGTTGAAAGTTTGTCCGCCGTCTCTTCTCAAGAAGAGGTCAACCTTTCCACCATGATCGCAAACTCTGAGCTAGGCCCCGTCAGTGAGGTCATCAGCAGACAGGTGAGAGACAGAAGGCTCCAGAGAAATCAGACTGTCCCCAGACTAATGACCAGGACTGCTGATTCCAGGAGGAGGACTACTGCCATTAAAGTTGCTATGAACTCATTGACTTCTACACACACACACAGTAACCCACCAGCCAGTGTTTTTGCCAAGCACACTGCTAAGGGCACTAACACATGTACTAGCAAGGACATGACCAAGTGTACTTCACCAGCCAGCAGATGCTCCACAATCCTGAATTCCAAAGGTGCTGTAAAAGACTCTTCTAAGGGTACCACAGAGGACTCGACAGAGGACTGTTCAGCTGTCAGTAGTTATTCCAACACTTCCAGGGGCTCTGGAAAGGGCCCCACCCAGACCAAGTCTACTACCTCAGCCATTAAGACCAGAAGCAGCCCTAGAATCCTTCAGAAGCGCTAACAACACCTGATTAACTATATTAAGAAATTGATGATTAGCAAAATGTTCTAAATAACATTGGATACTGTAATGTACTGATACTGTAAACACAGCATGGTCATGGTTTTTGGCTGCTTGGATAGTGATATGTGTACTGTTCACTACACATGTCAATAACTTTGGGATCATTTTAATTATTGAATGGTTTAGAGTGTGAAGGCTCATGAACACCTTCCGTTTCGCGCAGACAGGTCCGTAGGAGGAAATGTCCATAAGCGAGTGAAGACAGACTTCCCACACAGTCCTTTACTTGCATAGAACTTTATTTATAAAAACAATGTTCCAACCCAAGATCTACATGAGGTTAAGCTTAAAGCTGAGGTTTTACCTGACAATGATCTTATGACAAACACATTTCTCAATAAAGTAAATAGCAAGTTAAAGGACAGTGTGTTTCCAACACTTTTCACAGCCTAATGGCAGACAAGTTGTGTAAGGGATTGATCAGTATGTCACCGGCAGTGGTTCAGTCAGTAGGGGCTTGGACTGGGAGCTGTAGGGTCGCTGGTTCAAGTCCCCGACCAGACCTAAAATATGGAGTGTGGACTGCTAATTGGAGAGGTCCCAGTTCACCTCCTGCCCTGCCGTGGTGCCCTTGAGCAAGGCACCGGACACCCCCCTTCCCCCCTCACTCCCATTGCTCCCCGGGCGCTGTACAATAGCTGCCCACTGCTCCTAGTACTAGACTCCTGGTACTAGGATGGGTTAAATGCAGAGAACAACTTTCACTGTGTTCTCTGCATGTGACCATTAAAAGAGGGTTTCATCCTTCCCAATTCTTCTTAATTCTTCTCAGATACTGCCCATTGCATTCAGAAAGGAATAATCTGTTCAGAACTGTTTAGATTCTGAGGTGTCCTTTACTCTGGGGACATGCCCACCCCACATGGCATTCACACTATAGGATAAATGACTGGCCCACAAACATCATGAGTACTGATACTGAAATGTCAGCAGGTTTCAGGATGACATCAGGTGCTATAGGTGCTATTAGCTTCCCCATGAGCTATTTTGGGAGGTTGAGTAAAATAGAGTTCAAATGTTAAACCTTTTATTAATTAATGTTTCCCTTGACCTCACAGTAAAGCCCCTGTGTGTGAAGGGTCAACATATTACCATAGACTGTATATATAAAGCATATTACACCTGTTTGAGTGACTCCAAAATAAAAATAGTGATAAAATACACAGTGGGAGAGGCTTATCTTTCTGTTTTTCCAACATAAACTGGCCATCTAAGTAATTAAGTTGGACAACAATAACATGATATTCTTACACGGGGAAGTGTTTGTATGGGGTTCATATTTCTTTTTTCCATATAATGTGTTTTATCAGTTCAAATCAGAGGAACGTTTGTTAATTTATGTTCAGCACAAGGTAAACTTAGTTTGCTTAGAGACATAATTCAGTTTCATGTTATAACCCCTCTCAGCTGTGGAACTTTAAGAATCCATAAACTGACATTATGTATAATTGTTAGAATATGATTAAAGAAAATGTACAGTAAACTGCGTTCATTATAATTGACTTTAAAGGACGTGTATTAATAGATTTGTCGATGAAGTGAAAGCTCTTTATGTCAATGTGAAGCATTGCTCAAAGGTTCTATAACACTAGGGCATCAAAGGATAAAACTAATTCCATACTACATTTTTTTTTGTACACTAAAACATACCATGTTTGTTGTAGTTACTAATTTATTTATAACTAAATTATGGAAATGCCTTATTCTAGACTGTTTGCTAATAACAGTTTTTAGTATCAGGAATTGTGTCCTGGTTGGTATTTTAAAAACTGTATTGATTCTCTCCATTCTAGGCGTTTGTACCCTTTGTGAACTCATGGTTAATCATTATTACATATTCAGCCATTCTCTGTAGCTATAGACAAAGTAGAAACACAACATCATCTACTTCCTAAAGCAGGTTCATCCTGTATGACTCTGGAGAATTCCCACTAACATTTGATGAATGTTTCATTAAGGACCTGTACATGTTTCTATGACTCTGTTGGCTGAATGGCCATAACTCCCATGTGCTGGGACGCCCCCAGTTTTTCATGTATTTTCTCTACAGCCTTGGAGCTTGCTCCTTTGACCAGTGGGAGAGTTCTCACACTTACAAACAAATGGAGTCATGTCTTTGTTCCCGACCATGGATATTATTGATCTCATTCTAGTTAATGCAACATTTTTTTGAAGTTGTCAGTCAGTTGTTTATTGTGTATTCATGAAGTTTAAGTAAAATGAGCAAACTCTTACAGCCCCAAGGGATTAAGAACGTGAAAAACACCTGAATTTGTGCAACTACATCAAACTAACTGTATACAGTCTGTAAATGTGAATCATTTTAATGGAATTTGCAATAAATTCTTTTTGCATATTTATCAGAAGGATTGATTTACCTTCCAAGGGATCTTCTCAGGATATCACAATTCCTTATTTAAAACCTACAATTCCAAGTGTTCTAATTCATGATTCAGATAATGTGTTAGGCTGATAGAAGCACATGTGATGTCATTCATTTTCAGTCAAAATAAAATACCCCCTTTTCCAAAACTAGATAGTAAAACATTGATTTGATGTTATTGCATTTTAGAAGAAATGTGTAAAACCATTACGGAAAACAGCAAGACTATTACTTTTTTGTAAAAATGTTGAGCAGGTGTGTTCCTTTAAACGTGTCTTTACTCACACTGTCTGACTCTGCACACCATATATCCTGTAAGATTTTTTTTATTAGCTTAGAATTTATAATGTCCCTCATTAACTATTCACTACATGCTTATACAAACTCAATCACATGCTGGGTATGGTTACGTGCAACTCAGGTAACCTCTGACTTAGGAAACATATTTTTGTTGATTCATTTGTTTTATAATCACATGGCAAAGTAATAATAATAGAATGAGCTGAAAAGAAAGGATGCAGTTTGGCTGCAGTGGGTTTAATGCAGGGACCTGCACAGACATTTGGAGGGGCTATTGCTCTAAACTGGAAAAAGGGCCTCCCCCCGAAAAAAAACATAAGACCTTTTGAAAATTGTAACTTGTTTTTAATGTAAAAGAAACCAAACGATTATTACATCAACTAAATTGAACAGTAATTCACATCTCATAACAAAATAAGCTAAGGTGACTACTTGCATTCGGTGACTTAATTTTAAAAATGAAAACCAGGGAAATTTTTTGTTTTGTGGTCCATATCTCATTAAAATATCTAATGTTAGTAACTATTAAAGACAAAATGGGGACAATTCTGTTCTAATGTAGTTTGACCATTGTAACTGCTGTGCAGTCCAGACATACTGATAAAATAGGGCCTCTAACTAATTACCTTAAATAAACTCACTAATTAATGAAACCAGTTCAATACGCATTATTCTTATTCTTATCATTCTTTATGAGCGCAGTAACGGTAAGGTATCTAATTACTTATTTATTTAGTATTCCATAACTTAATAACAGAGATGGTCAAACTAAAGTGGAGACATGGCAGAAATCCTACAATGAAGCGGGACAGTGAACTGTTCACCCGTGAGAGGGCGATCAAGAAAAGTGCGAGCGGCCCGTTGAGGGAGTTTACAGATGAAAAGACACAGAAAGACAGAAGCACAATAACAAGTAGGCTATATTTAGTAGTTTTTTTGTAAATAACCGACGGTATCAAGAGGAAGTAAAGTCCCCTGGTTTGTCCCTTATACCCTAACTGCCATGAGACAACTCAAAATCAAGTTTCCAAAATCCGACACTGAGGTGGTCTTAACGCACCGGCAGATGACAGCGCTGACAAAGTGTGTTTCCCGCAGCGAGACGCTACAATACTTGTGGGCTTATCATGTTGATTCGGCCACAACAGAAAAAAGAAAAGCAAACTCTCGCTCTCTCCAGAGGGGCAGGTCAGCCAAAAAGGCCAAAAGGGCCGTTGCCCGGGCAACATTAGCCCGTACCTGTGCACGTCCCTGGTGTAATGATATGTGGATGTTTATAAAAATAAATGTTTGATAAATCGCTTCATTATAAATAACGTGGACTATAATGATCTCACTAGGGGGCAGTGCACTATTCCCTTCACACAACCTACAGTAGAAGAGAGGAACCTGTTATTCTCTTCCTGAGCTAAGACTTTCAGGCAGACAAGTAGGTCTTTCTGGAGACTCACAGACAGTAGCTTTGTTTCGGTTTTGGTAAAGATGTCTGAGTGGCGGGGTATCGTATAGGGAGGTCCAGGCAGACTCTGTCGGGCTGTATATCCGTACACCAGCTGAAAATTCCTTCTCTCAGACCCTGCTGTGTAGGAACGTCGATTCTGAGGAGTCGAGTGTTTGCCTGTGAGACTCAGCTCAGGAAAAATTATCACACGCTTTAAACAACGAAATAAACATTCTCCAGCAAACAGTCTCCAGCTAGCTGCCTGTGCACAGCAGCAGTGTGACAGCAGGTTAAAGCTCTTTCATGAGAAACGTGAGACTAACTGCGAGGAATCATGTTCGAAAACTTCAGAGAAAGACTCCACATGGTCCAACAAGATTTCACTACGGGGTTGGTCCTCTTCTCTCATGCCGTTCCGAGCTGCTTTAGCTAGCTGAGATAACTTCCTGCATCAGATAGCGTTATGTTAGCTTTACCAGATGTGCTTACACTTGACATATTGAAACATGTACACTTAATGATACACGAACATCTATGACATGGTTTACACATACCCATGATATGATATGGTATACATATGACATGATATGGTTGATAAGTTTAGCTAACTCCAGCTTTCATTCTGCTCTATCTCTTTTCTAAAACTACGGTTATTTCATAGCACACATTTCCATGATTTAAACAGTAGTTTATTGTTGTTAATGTTGCTCGTCACTACGTTACAAGTCGCAGTGTTACGTGCTAACTAGCTCGGTGCTACTGGAGCTGCTGCTGGAGATCACTCAGCTGACAGTCATGTGATGAGCTGTTCTCTATAACAGTGAACACTGTTAGTCCACATCCAGTCTGCGATACAAGGACTAATAATGATAAATAAAGATGAAAAACAAATGATGCTATTTATTAAAAAGACGCAAAGAAAACAGGAAATGTTATTTGACACACCGTCTGACTGTCAAAGTCCCTCTTAGTCATAATGTCAAACTCAAGCAGATACATTCATATACATACTTGAGTGTAAAGATAGACCTTCTGCTATTGTGCTATGTGTGGTACCCATAAGTACTCAGATCATCTACCTAAATAAAAGTAGAAGTACCAGAGTGTAGCAATACTCTGTTACAAGTAAAAGTCCTGCATTCAAAATGTTACTCAATACAAGTACAAAAGTATTAAAGGTCCCATGTCATGGCCATTTCTACTGATCATAATTCCATTGTTGAGGTCTACTAGAATAGATTTATATTGTGTAATTTTCCAAACTCACATTGGTTTCTCATACAGCATCTCTGTATAGTATGTGTATTCACTCTCTGTCCTACACGCTTGTTGGAGCTCCTGCCCCCCCCTCCCTGTGAGCCCACTGTGCTCTGATTGGTCAGCTCGCCCACTCTGTTCTGATGAGTCAACCACCGTTACAGCGGAACATCAGTGATTATGTGTTACAATGGCGTTAGCAACCAGAAAATGACACCAGTAATGACAAACAGATGAGAATGCTGCGTGGGGTCTGGGTGCCGTGGGGTCTGGGTGCCGTGTTGGCGGGACGTTGTGGGGCTCGCTGCTGGAGCGGACAGTGTGAGCTGGCTTGCTGGTGTTGTTTCCTGGTTGCTGTGTGGGGTCTGCGGGACGGCGAGGCCCGGCCCGAGGTCGGCCGGAGAACACACACACCCGCAGCCTGGCTGTGGGTGTGTGTGTGTGCTCGGACCGGGCCCGGGCTGGGCCTCGCCGTGTCCCGCTGTCTCAGGCTGAGTCCAGGCTGAGAAATCCGCGGAGCTGCAGCTGAGAAAAATAAGGCTGAGTGTGTGCGTGTGTGAGGAGCTCCGCGGATTGGTCCATTTGGGACGGGTAATAACCGGAAAAGCATGACATGGGACCTTTAACATCAAAATATGCTTAAAGTACCGAATGAAAAAGTTCTCATTATGCATAATGGTATATGTTAGTATATGTTTTGATAATAATGATTGATCATTAAAGTGTTCTCAAAGCTGGTAAAGGTGCAGCTAGTTTGAATGACTTTGTATACTGCAGGGTAGCTTGTGAATTTACTCCAGGTGGAACTAAAGTCTGATTTAACAGGTTATTATATTTCACACCATTCATCCAAATCTGTAAAGTAACTAAAGATATTAAATACATGTAGTGGATTTAAGTGCAGTACTTGAGGAAATGTACTTAGTTACTTTACACCACTGGTGCTACCACATTGACTATATATATATATAAGTATTTGCACATTATAGCAGACAACAGTGGGATGCTGTTGCTCAGAGGCTCTTTCTGTCTATGTATCAAGTGAAAAAATCCCACTGCCATGCGTTGGGATAGTTGAATGAGAAACATACTGAGTCCATTTTCAATGTTTTTTATCTTGGTGTTCAAAGACATGTGTACATCCCTGATTGTCTTCAGTTATCTCCTCTTTTCCTCCCTTCAGTTTCAAGACCCTTGGAGACAAATCAAGAGACACCAAAGTCAGGAGAAGACCCAGGTGTGTGTGCGTGCGTGCGTGGCAACCTGTTGGAAGATGACAGATGAATAAAGTGTTAACATATGTTGACTTTGGGATTGCTAGTGTATACATTTTCTTACAAAACGGGTAATAATACAGTGAGGGATGTAACAACCGATAATTGTAAATGCATATTATATTATTATGTATTATTGGTACAATAAAATCACAGCCAATACATTATTATCCAATAATACAAAGCCAGATTGCTTTCATTGACCTCTCATGTGCAGCTGTGACCAGTACGTGGTGGTATTCACCTTAAAGTTGGTTTGCAATCCAACAATACGTTCAGAGAAGAAGAGCTACACGCTCACCAAAGAGCCAATCATGTTGTTGCTTCAGAGGAAGACGATAGGACTCTTATTTTATTACAATAAATACAATTGGTTTTGAAGAGCCTGAACTGTTTGTTTTGTTGTTTAAAACAGTGTTTAGCTTACAGTAGGTCACAGCTATGAGATGTGAAATCATCCGTCCTCTACATGTGATTCTTTCCATTACTCACTTATTGTCCTTCTGTCAGGTTTGAAGAAAGCCTTCCTCATTTCAGTGCTGGACTGGACATCCTCAGCAGGTACACACACACACACACACACACACACACACACATCACACCTTTTCACACACACCACCCGCACACCTACAAGCATCACAGCACACACAACTGTAGAAACACACTTTACCCTGCACGACTACACACACACATACACACATATACACAAACATACATACACAGACACACGAACAAAACCACACACACGCGCTCACACTTATGTGTTTCTGTATGTGTCTCTTCAGGTATGAGGAGAGCTGGTTTCTGCTCCACAGAAGAACTAAGGACTGTGCTCAGGCTGCAGAGGTAGGATCTGATCACACACACTGATCACACACACTGATCACACACACTACTTCAGACACCGTGAATGATTGACTCTAGAGAAAAGCCTGTTGAGCCTGTGCTTATGGATCTTGAAGATAATATGAGAATACTTTGAGAAAATGAAAAGAACAGGTTCATCGTGTTGTGGTGGAAGCAGCTTCAAAGAATGCTGTCAGATACCAGTTGGAACTTTTCATTAGCTACAGTAAAGTGATGGAAAAACTGGATTTTATACTCAAACTTGGACATTTCAGAGAAACACACTCCGCACATACTTTTAGATAAGGCAAGTTTATTTATAAGGCACACTTCAAAAACACGCAATTCAAAGAGCTTTAAAAAAACCCATCAAAAGCTTTAGGCATCCTGCAAAAGAAACACATTATAAAATGACATCCTTAAATCGAATGAGACAAGTATAAAATTAAAATAAAAGTGAAAGTGCAGTGTAGGAAATGAGTCGTTGTTTGACTTAATAAAAAGCCTCAGCACATGGAAAAGCCTTCAGCCTTGATTCAAAAGCAGTGAGAGTTGCAGCCGACCTGCATTTTTGTTGGAGTTTATTCCAGATATATTGAGCATTAAAACACAATGCTGCTTCTACATGTTTTAACAAAATAAGCTAGTGTTGAATTGACTCATGAATTGAACAATCGATGTAACGTTATTGGCAATAATTTAGAGAATCAACATACTATTTAAGTTACATTTGCTAATTGCTAAGTCCTTCTTTCATGCTCATTTCATATTAAAAGGTGGAGCAGTTTTGTTTTTAAAGCGCTAGACAAACACTTGTACTTGTAGTATTGCAATAATGTAGAACACTCAAAGTCACAGATGTAAGTGTGTGTGTGTGTGTGTGTGTGTGTGTGTGTGTGTGTGTGTGTGTGTGTGTGTGTGTGTGTGTGTGTGTGTGTGTGTGTGTGTGTGTGTGGTGGTGTGTGTGTGTGTTAGGCAGTAGATGGGGACATGGTGATGCTGTCTGCTCACTGGGAGAGGAAGAGAGCGGCTCTGACCCAGCTGCAGGAGCAGCTGCAGAGCGTGCCGGCCTTCATCGGCGATTTGGACGCCATGACCGCTAACATCGGTGTGTTTCATTCCTGTACGATAACGCCTGTCTCCACCAATAACTAAGAGAATGTCCGACAGTGGACCTCAGTGGTGGAAGAAGTACTCAGATCCTTCACTTTAGTAAAAGTAACGACACAACAGTGTAAAAATACGCTGATACAAATTCATGTCCATCCAGATTATACTTGAGGAAAAGTTCAATATTTCCAGCAAAGTTTACTTAAATTATAAAAGTACTCAATATATAAAATGAATAAGTATGTGTTCAGTTAAAGCTACTGACGTTTTTCATCATTGTTTTGGATCTTATGCACACAAGATAATCATTCAAGTTATTATCACGTGCAGCAAGATGGAAGCAATTATATGTTTCATTAAAGGCCTACAAGTACATGATATTCTTACAAAAACGATCAGCAATAACTGAAATCACCTTTTAATACATAACGATGTATTATATTTTATAAATTGATCACTGTTTTCTGTGTTAAAAAACAAATACAAACATAGCAGTTAAATAAATGTAATGAAGTGTTCACAATGTTTCCGTTCAAAATGTAGTGAATTTGATTTATATAGTTCCATTAAATAGTAATACCTAAGTTAAAAACAAATACAATTGTACAATACTTGAGTAAATGTACTTTCCACCACTGTACCTCAGTATGTGCTGCCTGTATAGCTTTAATAATACAGTATTGACATCCTGAACTAAGATGGATATGGAACCCCACATATAAAATGAATTAAGAAAATTATGGAAATACATTTTGTAAAATATATAAATGAAGAAATTGTCAAAACTCTAGTTATAATTATGAAAGGTAATTTCATCATTCATTTTATTTTAATTATTGAATAACACATGATTATTTAATACACCTGTGTTGCTTGTGTAAAAGTGAAGGAACATGCAGTATGTCAAATACTTTTGTGTGTGTGTGTGTGTGTGTGTGTGTGTGTGTGTGTGTGTGTGTGTGTGTGTGTGTGTGTGTGTGTGTGTGTGTGTGTGTGTGTGTGTGTGTGTGTGTGTGTGTGTGTGTGTGTGTGTGTGTGTGTGTGTGTGTGTGTGTGTGTGTGTAGCTCATTTGGAGGGAGACTTTGAGGAGATGGAGAGCAGGCTGGTGTACCTGGAGACGTTGTGCTGTCAGTGTGAACAACAGACAGTCCAACAGCAGCATATCAACCAACTAGAAGCCTATAAGACAAAGAAGAGGTATGACCAGCAGATGACTTATTATTCACTCTCCTATGAGTTTAATCATTCATAAATGTGCGCTAGTTATTGACCCTTAACACTTTCTGAGTATCATTGAATAGTGTTTTTACATCTAGTGTCAGAGGCTGTCAGGTATTAAACTTTGTCAGATTTCCTTTTGTTGTTCCATATAACTTCTCAAAGTGACAAGCTGTGGTCATGACAAGATAAACACATTTCTTTTTGTCCCTGGATGGGTAAAGTGTTTGTTTAGCAGCCAGAGATATACTGTAACATGATGCTAACCTGTCTGATGTTTGTCTTGTAACAGGAAGGAGGTGGAGGCCCTGGAAGGTGAGATGCTGCTGTACTCTAATCAGGGATTACACAGAAGTACTCAGATTATTTACCTAAGTAAAAGTAGCAATACTACAGTGTAAAAATACTCGGATAAAAATGTAAAGTTCTGCATTCAAAAAGCATTAGCATTAAAAAGTACTCGTTATGCCAAAATAGCCAGTTAAAGCACCGTGTATTTGAAATGACTTTAGAAAAGTATTTTTGCATTCATTACTTCAATGTTGCACTTGGTAACGGTTGGGTTTCTTTGAATGACTTTATACACTACTGGGTGGCTTAACTTTTAATATAATGTGTTTAGATTTTTGTATGAATAACCTAAAAACCTTAAATCTGCAAAGAAACTAGTAACTCAATATGTACAATAAATGTGTTGAAGTAAAAAGAACAACATTTGCCTGAGAAAATGTAATAAAGTAAAAGTATAAAGTTGCTTTATGTGGAAATACTCAAGTAAAGTACAAGTACTTGAGTAAATGTACGTAGTTACATTACACCACTGGGGATTACACATTGTTATTACTGCTCAACAATGACTAAATGACTGCCTTAGTACACTGCTCCTTTCTTAATGTCTCTATTGTTGCCTATGCGTCATGGCATAGGATGTATAGACTAAAGCATCCCGAGGAAACGCATGCAATTCGTTTTTACTATCATTTCACTTTCAATTTCTAAGGAGACTATCCAACACCCACACCAGCTATGTGAAAAATACTGTTTCCTGTAGTTATTACGAAGCGTGTTTGTGTAATTTCTTACACTGCTCATAATGGTATGATGTGAAACTCTTGGTATGATGTGAAACTCTTGGTATGATGTGAAACTCTTGGTATGATGTGAAACTCTTGGTATGATGTGAAACTCTTGGTATGATGTGAAACTCTTGAGATTAGAGGACTAACATGTCTTCTGTTTGTAGTGGAACTGAACTCTGAGCATGCTCAGAAGGTGGCAGAGCTGGAGCAGACCATGAAGCAGAAACTGAGAGAACGACAGAAAGTGTACGAGGAAGCCTTCAACCAAGACGTGCAGCAATACCTGTCCACTGGATACCTGCAGCACAGAGGTACCCACACAGAATACCTCCTTTAATGATCACAACTATTGAGCAGATCAGTGGAGACGTGGACTATTTTATTTTCTGCACTAGAATGTGTCAATATTAGCCTATTATTCTAACAATGGGTTTTACAAACACGTAGAAGAGAGGCAAGAATATAATGTTTCTTTTATTGACAAGCAATGATGAAATAAACTTGAAATTCAGTGAATGGAAACAACCCTGGTGCTAGGGTCGTTTTTGACAGGACAGTGTGGAAACAGGGAGAGAGCAGGGTGCAGCATGCAACATGGGTGCCCAAGCTGTGTGCTTATTACAAGATTTAGGTTTAATACTACAGTGTAGTTGTGTAATGAAAAACCTGTTCCTCAACAATGCAATACAAAGATATACTAGACATAAACAAAGTGTGTGTGTGTGTGTGTGTGTGTGTGTGTGCGCGCAGAGTGCGCAGAGCAAGCAGGAACAGACGTGCGTGTTCTGGATCAGATGACAGTCACCAACATATCAGACCAGGAGGCTTTGGATGACTTCCTCAACTCCACTGGTGATGACATCAGCACAGGGTCCTCCCTGACCTCAGGTAACCCCAACGCACTTTCTCTACAGGCTTCCAAAGGCTAAAGTAAATGTCCCTGCTGCGGGATGAATAAAGGAATTCTCACTCAAGGCATGCATATATTGTAGATATTGGTATTTTATGTTGCTAAACCTTTTAAAATCAGAATCAGAATCAGAAACGGGTTTATTGCCAGGTAGGTTCACACATACGAGGAATTTGACTTGATGTCATGGTGCATACATAAAATATAAAACAAAGAATCTCCATATAAAACAAAAAATCTTTAAGGACACTGTAATAAAATATAGTAAGATAGCAATAAAATAAAGCAGTAATTTACAGCGAAATAGAATGTAGTGAATTATAGAATATCAAATAGGAAATATGTGCAGTAAGCAGTATTTGAACATTGTGTGCATTAATGTAATGCATATAGAGTATACGTTGTGTCAGTGGGGGGGCCGGGCCTTGTTTAAGAGGCCGGTAGCGGAGGGGAAGAAACTGTTCAGGTGGCGAGAGGTTTTGGTCCTGATGGAGCGCAGCCTCCTGCCAGAGGGGAGGGGGGTGAACAGTTTGTGTCCAGGGTGGCAGGGGTCGGCCACTATCTTCCCTGCCCGCCTCAGGCTCCTGGAGGCGTGCAGGTCGTGGAGGGATGGCAGATTACAGCCGATCACCTTCTCTGCAGAGCGGATGACACGTTGCAGCCTGCCCTTATCCTTGGCTGTGGCTGCAGTGTACCAGATGGTGATGGAGGAGGTGAGGATGGACTCGATGATGGAGGTGTAGAAGTTCACCATCATCGTCTTTGGCAGGTTGAAATTCTTCCGCTGCCTCAGGAAGAACATCCTCTGCTGGGCTTTCTGCTACCTTTTATTACTTTTTTGGCAACTTTTGAGCAGAAAAACCTCTGGCTGAAGAAGTTGGCATGGAACAACATCTGCATTATTTTATTTTTGTGTTACTGGTCACCTGGTGTATGTAGGTGTAATTATGTAGCATTATTTGGCCATTAGCTCTTTAGCTACTGGGTGCTGGGTGTGCACATCAGACAGTAACTTAGTCAGTCTAACATATGAATTTCTCACAAGATATGGCAACAATGATGGGAGGATGAATGAGTACAATGAAAACAGCAGGTCAATGGTTCTACATTATCGCATGTGTAAAAATCAAAGAGCATAAAAGAAAGAATATAATACGAACCTGCCCTGGAGAAAAAGCCTGAAGCTGATCCAACTGCTGTGTGATTGTACCACACAGGGTTGAACTTAAATGATTCACTTCCAGTGAGAGTAAACTTTAGTGGTCTTCTCTCACAGGTCCAGATCTCGAGTCCTGCTCTTCTGAATCTGAAATGAAAAGCCAAATTATACAAGCCCCTCCCACAAAGAACCAAGCGTCCAACCAGGCTGCAGAGTGGGAGCAGGAAGAGGAAGAAGCTGCCAGTGAGGAGAGCTACAAGCCTCTGGTGCAGTCAGACGAGGAGGACGTCCAGCGGACATGTCCCTGGTTGCTCTGCAGGACGTTGGCACATTAAGGGGCTCTGATGAGAGTGACCCTGCAGAGGACCTGCCATCTGGGTAACTTAGCAACCAAGCCCTTGAAACTTCTTGATAACTATGCATCACTAACTACCGTCCCCCTCTGCTCTGACCTGCCACAGTTCCTCTCTGCAGCAACATGAGCACCAGTCACGGCTTTCTGAACATTTGACAACATGACACACATTACCTTCTATGCGCATAGAGACAAATCTATCCTTTCTATCATTTGGTATAAGGCGTCATCCAGAAAGCAGCTACCACGGCGACCATACTGTAGATGGAGCAGCTGGTGCGACTGTACAACATGTGCAGTAAGGCAGTGGTGGTGACAATGATAAATGCATTGAAATCACATTAAGATGCTCTTGAAGCCACAGGACTTCTTGACACTCCTACTTCATTTATAAGAAAAGAGGGGGCTGACTGATATCTAAACTGGCAGTCAACAATTCTTAATTTATTAGGCTGGTGATACTTTATATTGTTCATGAAAAGCAACAATAAAATGACCCTACTAACCTGAGATATCATAATCGTCTACTATATCTAAAAATATCAAAACGGTTGTGTTAAAAATCCTAAAGGCCGACTTTTGAAACACAAAAACCTTTGTCAGAAAAAAATATGTTTGTATTTGTGTCCTCACTCAATAAAAACATCTCTCTTTATATCATATATCTATTTCTCGTCAAGTTTATTTGTAGAACGATGTTAACAACCTGGCTATGTTTTTTCCAAAGTAAAAAATACAAAGCAAGACTCACATGCAACAAGACAACCAGTTTTGAAACAAAATTCAAGTTGTAGTAAGTAATGCAATTGGCTTGATAACTTAATTGTTCTACACCTTGAGTTAAGGATTTCCAGTCCACTCCCACTTAACATGCCTGGACAAGTTCCGACAGTTAAGACTGTGTGTTCGAGGACATAGGCTGAAGAAATACTATACGACAGGGTTGCCAACTCTCACCATCTGGCGTGTGACACACGCTTTCACTCTCAATCTCACGCTCTCACGCTGCCCAAACTATTCACGCCAAAAACAAGATGAACCGGCGATCGTTTTTGGCTGGTTATTTACAATGTTGAGTTGACAGCTGCTCAAGCTGTCGATCCGCCCCCACCACTCTTAACAACGTTAACAGACAGCAGAGCAGAGGGAGCCGGTTGGTCAATCCCCGACCCGTATTGCGCATGCGCAGATCTAAGATCAGTAGAAATGATAAAAAGTAAAAGTCTGCTGCTTATTGTTCTACTAGGCCAAAATAGAGTCAAAGAGTATATGAGAGTGAGAGTGTGTTAATTAATATATTTGGCAGTTTGGAGTAAGTCTGTAGATTTGTTTGTGTCTGTGTGTTTCATGTATAGGCCTCTCACGATAATTAATTTTGTTGGATACATTTTCCCGGAAATTATTGCGATAAACGATAATATTGTCGGCACCGTTGTACGACCATTTTAGACCACTGACATAATGATAATATATAATAATAATTCAAGTACATCCTTTCAAACTGCTAGTCACATCCTCATGTAAATGGCAATTTATCGAGGTCAGAAAAATTATCGAGTTCATTTTTATTTATCGTACGATGAGTCAATGAATTGCTTATCGCGACAGGCACACAATAAAACAGTGGAAACAAACATGTGTTTGACTTTCATTACTGAATGAAACGTTGTGCCCTTTATAGTCTGTGTCCAATATTGTGTATTTGTATATATTGTATATATATCCTATATATATGCTAAGGTCCCGCTATTGACACGATAGCAGTCATTTAGTGCGCATATGTGTAATTAAACCCATGATATCAAAATCTCACTCCAGCCAGGTACCCAAAGTTGGCAACCCTGCTATACGAAGGACATTTTTAAGGTGAGTGTCATCTTTTGTCTTCAAATACAGTAGATAGCCTTGTAGTTGCACTGTATAGGCAAATTGCTGTTTGACCAAAATGAACAGCCTTTGAACTGTGGATAGTTCTGTGAGAGGGTACAAGGTAGTAGAGGCAGAGTGTTTCTTTTCTGTGTTTCTTGCTCATTTCATGCATTGTTGCTTTTATATCTAGAAAAGGTATTTGTATTGTAAAAATACTTTGGTTATATTGTGATATAACTTTTTATTAAAAAAAAAATCTTGGTGAAGCAGATCAAGGACATGCTTCTTGAGGTAGGATCGTTATTTAGTGGGAATGCTGTTAACAGCATTCCAACTATGTTATTCAAAATCTTGATTCCGCCCGTTATTTTGTCCGTCTTCTTCTCCCACATTCCACATCGTAGAAACTCCGTTCAAACATCAAAACGTTCAGCTCAGTCGGGAATCGATTGCTATTACTTTTCTCATTCATAACTTTCATAATTCCCGAGATATATCCCATAATTCATCACATTTTTAACCATTGAAGTCAATGGAGAAAATCTTCAGACTTGAACAATCTTCATGCGACTTCAACTGCTAACTGTTCCTTCATACTTTCACTCAGAAACCTCATTCCAACTTAAAAATGTTACACATCTTTCTGACATTATTTGTGTAACACAACTTTTAAATCTGATTCTTACTTTTAGAGATATTAAACATTGTTCAGACCTTGGTACAGAGGCCTTCTTCAGATTTTAACATTAACTAGAGTGCGTGATGTCACAGCTAGAGTGTAGCTTGAAATTTGCCTTCATATTTTTCTTTTAAACCTGCCATAATTCCCAAACCCTACATTCCTGAGACATCATTTTTCATGACAAACGTAGGAAAACATCTCGTAGCTTGAAAAATGACAAATAATTAGGCAAAAATAATTAAACAAAATGCCTCTTGAGGGCATGAAGTGACAAAACCTTTCAAGATGTGTCCATTAAAGCCCATTGTAATTTCAGGCTGATATTTCCTCACAGCAGCAGCCGCACACCTTTTTAATCTGTTAAAGTTAATCTGCAAAGAAGGCCACATTATTAACCCGAAAGTACACAAAAATTACACTTCAGATACTCAACTTCCTTGACATGCTTCACGTTTTGAAATTTCACAGATATCTGTTACGGTTCTTCAACAAAACGTTCACATGTAAGAGGTTTATCTCTCATTCAGAACAATGGAAACCTCTGATCTCTGGACACCTCGTTAGCTCAAATATAAACACCTGTTTCATGGAACACGATGATGTCATAACTCCAACTGACATGCTCAGAGCAGCAGACTTCAGATAATGGTTAATGGTCCTGCCCTCAACAGCTCTACGTCAATTATGGGGTGTCATATGCCGTTTCCATGGAAACATCAAGAGAAGAGAGAGAGGCCGATAGAAAAGTGAGAGGGCAACCAAGAGAAGAGAGAGAGGGCGATCAAGAGGAGAGAGAGAGGGTGATCAAGAGAAGAGAGAGAGGGCGATCAAGAGAAGAGAGAGAGGGCGATCAAGAAGAGAGAGAGGGCGATCAAGAGAAGAGAGAGAGGGCGATCAGAGAGGAGAGAGAGAGAGGGCGATCAAGAGAAGAGAGAGGGCGATCAAGAGAAGAGAGAGAGGGTGATAGAAGAGTGAGAGGGTGATCAAGAGAAGAGAGAGAGGACGATCAAGAGAAGAGAGAGAGGACGATCAAGAGAAGAGAGAGGGTGATAGAAGAGTGAGAGGGTGATCAAGAGAAGAGAGAGAGGGCGATCAAGAGAAGAGAGAGAGGGTGATCAAGAGAAGAGAGAGGGCGATCAAGAGAAGAGAGAGAGGGCGAGCAAGAGAAGAGAAAAGAGAGAGGGCGATCAAGAGAGGAGAGAGAGGGCGATCAAGAGAAGAGAGAGAGTCAAACTAAAGTGGAGACATGGCAGAAACCCTACAGTGAAGTGTTCTCCTGTGAGAGGGCGATCAAGAGAAGAGAGAGAGGGCGATCAAGAGAAGAGAGAGGGCGATCAAGAGGAGAGAGAGAGGGCGATCAAGAGAAGAGAGAGAGGGCGATCAAGAGAAGAGAGAGGGTGATAGAACAGTGAGAGGGTGATCAAGAGAAGAGAGAGAGGGCGATCAAGAGAAGAGAGAGAGGGCGATCAAGAGAAGAGAGAGAGGGTGATAGAAGAGTGAGAGGGTGATCAAGAGAAGAGAGAGAGGGCGATCAAGAGACAGTCCAGCCGTGAAGACATCTACGGGACAGTTTTGAGATTTCTTCAAATGCCGTTGCCATGGTAACACAAGGCTCGCCATGAAACACGGTTTTCTCATAACTTCAGTGAAAATGCTCCAAATGGCCCAAAACTTCACAGGTTTGGTAACGATGCAGCCATCAACAAATCTAAGCGTATTATGGGGTGTCATCAAATGCCGTTGGCATGGCGACAGATCATTCACCATCACGTTAGTTCAAAAGTTTGCGGTTCAAATATTCTGCTGCTTTTCCAAGCCTTTTTACTTTCTTTTCTTCTCTCATCACACATTCAAGCCCCCAGTGTTCATGTATCATTTCAATCTAAATTCTTCACTTTCTTCTTACACATTACATTTCAGCATAGCAGTTTAGCGTCAGCTTTTCAGCATATAGCATTCCCACTAGCAATTTCTTCAGGAATTGCATTCTCTAGTTTAGAATTGTCATTGAAATGCAAGTTGTTAGGTAATTTCTCTTTTTTTCCTTTTTCATAAATAGCACAATACAATTGAAGTACGCAGAGAACTAGCCGCCTTTTCAAGGAGTTTAGCGAAGTAATTAAACATCTTGAAAGAAAAGAAAATCCATGGGCAACGCGGCACAAACACAGGACAAAAGCACTGCTCTCTGTCAGTTACATTTTGAAGCATATTGCACTTTTGGCCACACCCCAATCAATAATATCTTAGCAACGTTCAGCATGGATAGGTGTTGACAGCCATCATCAGTGACCGGTCCACCCCAGGATCTGACCATACGATGGCAACCATCGTGGTCGAGGGAAACTTTAATTTGTTCATACTGTTTAAAATAATGACTGTCGGCAGTGTAAACATTTTTGTTACATCTTTTGTAAAATGGATGTGTGTGATCTGCAGATTGGTGGCCATTGAGAGTTTGTTACTGTAGTTTTACAAAAAGTTTACAGATTTTACACATTTGGCACTGGTTTAAATATGCAAAGGCCTCTAACTTCGATGTGATGGCAGAATGTATTTGCTGTGCCCCCATGTCCCATGGTAATATGGCTAATGTGTTTATTTATTATTTGTGGGGCGATTTAAATGTGTTATTTATCTTTTTTTTCTCAAGATTGAAATATCATGTGTTGAAATAAACAACTGCAGTTCAAAATAAAAAAGTGAATTGCTTAACATTTTTGTTGTGGAATTAATTAATTTCTTAAAAGGCAAAAACATGAAAAAGCTAAAAAATAATAATATATTGAATCAAATATATTTGGAGCAACTTAATTTATAAATGGTTGTCAACTTAAAAACTTGTGTTCACAATGATGGTAATTAAGTAAATACAACCTAAGATTCCTTTTAAATAATGTGGTAAAACTAGATGGAACAACTTCATTTTTGGAGTAATCAACTTAAAAACTTGTGTTTATGCTACCAATTATTAAGTAAGTGGTAATTAAAAACACCTCTGACTGTAGAGGAAAAGCCTTCTCCCCTAACTTAAATAAGTTTGTTGGTTTAACACAATTTCATTAGAAGTTGTCATAACTCAATAAACATTGATGCAAACTGTTGCGTTGATTGTCTTTGTTGAGCCAAAGCATTTGTTTTTAGAGTGAATGATGATACGAATATATTGATGTATGTCTTTTTTTCTGCATTTATTCTTGTAATGTTTTTTTATTGTGAGTGGCAGTGTTGAAAGGCGGAGACGGACTCAAACCTGCTTCACTGAAAACATTGATACTTTGGACTAACTTAAAAAATGTTCGCTTATTTGTTACACCTAATTTTTTTAGTTTATTCCAACTTGATTTTTCAACCTAAAACAATTAAGTTGAGTTAAGTAAAAAATATTGCTTCTGTCTAAGATATATATTTACATTCACACAAAGTAATAAGATGATTCATTCTGAAGACCGCACAACATTTATTACTTTGTTATAACTTAATTTTTCCTTTTGGACTAACCTCATATTTATATTAGATCTAAGAGTTTTTAAGTTTGTGAAAACAAATTAAAAAAAATACTTCATTTTGTAGCAGGCAATATCTTTTATTATAGCTTAAAATTTTTTCTTTTATTACAAAGCAAAAACTTGAATGTACATCAATACAATACTGTTTTGTTTACTAAACAAATTACATTTTGACTTAAACTTATAACACTTTGTTTAGCTCAGTTCACAAAGACAGGAATATTCTCTTCAAAAGACCTTAACATTTATTGGGATGTCTTTAAAATATGCATCACCTATTCTGTTTTATAAAATACAATATCTTTTTAATTAAAAATAAATACATCAATAAATTAAAACAATTAATTGAGTAAATTATGCAACCAATTTGCACTTATGTAAAAAATAAATTAAAGTATAAAGTAAATAAAGATCACTGACTTGTTTTTTTTTACAAAACTCTCCTGTAGCCTTAACCATATCCATCAAAAATATGCATATGAACATGTTAAACTAGCTTGCATATCTCTCCTTTAAAATGTAAATATGTAATGCGTTTAAACCTGGCTGCCTTTTAATAAAAGACTAGAATGTATGCATGACATCTTGTTTTTTTTTACATTTTTAAACACTTCAACAATATTTTCTGCAGCTCTTAATTACAACTTCAGATAAACATGTATTAGCCATTAAGAAGGGTTTAAGTAGCATTACCAGAATCTGTGAAGTCACATTCTTTTTTAATTTCAAATGAAACATACAGAGGCCAAAACAATTAAGCAACGAAAAATGCAGTTCAATCCCTAGCATTGCAATCTTTGAACAAGGTTGGCCTTTTGTGTTATGGGCTCAGAACAGTCTCATAATACACACATGCACACAGAAGGATTCACACTTGTATTTCATGATCCACAAAAGGATTCACACTTGTATTTCCGGATCCACACTTGTGTTTTTCAATGCACACACAAATGTGTTCCGTTTCATATACATGTAAATAAAATCCAAATACAGAAAAAAGTTGTACATATGTATTTTTGATCCTCACATATTTGTTTTCCGTTTGAAACCTCTGAACCTGCAAACACAAACCGCTTTCTGTGCACGGATCGCTGTGCATTCGTGTGTGGGTTTTTTGAGACTCCCCTGACGGTCACCCGATTCGTACTTGTAATTTGTTCTATCTATAGCCAATCAGATGTCTCCTCAATTCTAAGCCAATCACATGAGCGCGCCCCCACGAGGGTATGATTTCTTGCGTTCATGACGTAGCGCTTCATGTACGCATTTTGCGCTGTCCGGAGCTGACAGGTCCATGGAGCCGGCCTGCAGGCGCTAATCTCAGGACACCTCCACTCTCAGTACATTGCCACTTTCCGAACAGGAAATGCACGCAAATACAAGCTTTTATATTATTAAGGTACAGCGCCACTTTCCGTGGGTGCTAGACAGTGAACTGTCAACGGGGGGAGCCTCGCTGCGGGGAAACGGTGGACCTCTGTCGCCTGTCAAAGCAACTTCAGATGGCCAGTCCGCCCCTGCCGGTACCGAAGTGGGCCGATCGGAGTGGCCCAACCGGCCCACTTCGGTATGTCCCGATGGCCAGTCCGCCACTGCTTCGGCATACAGTATAAGTGTTGCACGGCCAGATACGGCTCGAGAAGCTGACTCAGATGAATGACGCGAGTAAACACAGCTGACGCATCGCGTCCGGTGTGAACGCACCATTATTACAAGTATTATATCATTATATAATTACAAAATAAAATCGCCACTCTCAGTACAGCGCCACTTTCCGAACAGGTAATGCACGCAAATAAAATATTTTATATTATTATTAATAATAATATATATAAATAAAAACATCTTGTGTTTTAGTCATATACAGTCAATGGTTTTAGTTACACCCGCTATTCATTCATTTTGTAAACATTGGACCTTGATACCGTCCACATAGCTATAGTGAAATAATATAATCGAAAACATTAAGCCTCTTTGATTTAATAATCGGAGCTGAAACCTCTCTGCCATCTCATATAACACACACTTCCTTATTTATCTTTGAATAATAATACCGTAAAAATAAAGACGACTATACTACGGTCCTTCGGTCCTGAGATTAGCGCCTGCAGGCCGGCTCCATGGACCTGTCAGCTCCGGACAGCGCAAAATGCGTACATGAAGCGCTACGTCATGAACGCAAGAAATCATACCCTCGTGGGGGCGCGCTCATGTGATTGGCTTAGAATGAAGGAGACATCTGATTGGCTATAGATAGAACAAATTACAAGTACGAATCGGGTGACCGTCAGGGGAGTCTCAAAAAACCCACACACGAATGCACAGCGATCCGTGCACAGAAAGCGGTTTGTGTTTGCAGGTTCAGAGGTTTCAAACGGAAAACAAATATGTGAGGATCAAAAATACATATGTACAACTTTTTTCTGTATTTGGATTTTATTTACATGTATATGAAACGGAACACATTTGTGTGTGCATTGAAAAACACAAGTGTGGATCATGAAATACAAGTGTGACTCCTTTTGCGGATCATGAAATACAAGTTTGAATCCTTCTGTGTGCATGTGTGTATTATGAGACTGTTCTGAGCCCATATTGTGTCAGTTCAATAATTTCAACCAGATACGAGTTCTTGTAGAGACTGAGCTGGAGGGTGTGGACAAGATGTCCGTATGGTCTGATTGAGCAGACACTGCTTCTTCACAGACGGTAAAGATGTATTCTTGGACACCATCATCAGGTATTGGGATGACCTTGATAGTTGTCAAATCTTCAAGGTCAGCAGTGGATGTCAGGTTGACTAGTGCATCTCCAATGTCTCTGTCTTGATATTGCATTCTAAAACGTCCACCTATAGAGTGCCATAGAGTTTCTCCTCGGCAGAGAATAAAAAGCGCAGAGAGGTGAAATCCCAATTAAACTTTAAACTCAAGACTCTAGAAGAGCAGCATATGCTAGACCCATCCAATTTAGACCTAAGGAACTCACTTCTCACCGCTAGGACTAATTTGCAGAAACTTGTACATGAGGAGACAGCTTTTGCTCTTTTTCGTTTACGAAGAACATACTTTGAATCCGGAGACAAAGCAGGGAAAATGAGATGAGCATGACAGGCTACAGTGTGATGCAGCCAAAATCAATGAATCCTTCAAGAATTATTATTCTAAATTATATAGCACAAAAAATAATTTGAAAGAAGAAGCCTTAGATAGCTTTTTCGGAGGTTTTAACCTCCCTAGCGTCAGCCTGGCTGACAGATCTGCTATGGATGCACCTGTTTCCCAAAATGAAATAGAAAACGCAATCATGAAGATGGCATCAGGAAAAACTCCAGGGGACGATGGTTTTGGAACAGAGTTCTATAAATGTTTTAAAGAACAGCTTTCACCATACTTACTGTTGTTATTCAATGAAATATTAGAATCTGAAGCCATGCCTCCCTCCATGAGCAGGGCCATTATTTCATTGTTGCCTAAACCGGGCAAAGATCCTTCTTTGATGGGTAACCACCGCCCTTTAAGCCTTTTAAACTGTGACTACAAGATTCTAGCCAAGATACTAGCACTCCGTTTGGAGAAGGTGGTTCCATCTATAGTGCATCTAGACCAAGTAGGTTTCATTCCAGGCCGCCAGTCCTCAAATAACATGAGGAGGGTTTTTCAGATTATCCTAGAAGCAAGCTCCAGCAATTTGCCAATGATTGCAGCATCACTAGACACTGAGAAAGCTTTTGACCAAATAGAATGGGCATATCTATTTTACACGCTCAAAAAATATGGCTTTGGGCCCAAATTGATTAGCTGGGTAAAGGCTTTGTATAGCGCTCCCTTCTCTTCTGTTAGAACTAATGGATTAATCTCAAAACCTTTCCCCTTACGTGGCGTGAGGCAAGGGTGTCCAGTTAGTCCCCTACTTTTTATTATGGTTCTAGAACCATTAGCCTGTGCAATTCGCTCTAATGGTGACATACATGGTGTGAACATTCGTGGACACGATTTCAAATGAAATATGTACGCTGACGATATACTTCTTACTTTGAGCAAGCCAGCACTCTCTTTACCCGCAGTTCTTGATATGATACATTTATTTGGCAGCTTCTCTGGATATAAGATAAATTGGAACAAGAGTGAAGCAATCCCACTTAACTCATATACATATAAGCACAACCTAATGAACACCCCCTTTATTTGGAAAACAAATGGAATGAGGTTGCTATTTTCCAGTCCATTAAGGAGGACATTAACAGATGGATGGCCATACCACTTTCTCTATGGGGCAGAGCAGAAACCTTGAAAATGAATGTTCTCCCAAGACTTTCTCATATTATCTCCTCTATCCCTCTTGAATTCCCACTAAAATGGTTTAAGGATATCAAATCCCTCTTCACTCAGTTCCTTTGGAATAATAAAAAACCCAGAATCGCACATAATAAATTGATCATTCCAAGATCAATGGGAGGTTTGGGAGTCCCGGATGTATTCCAGTATTATCTGTCCTTCAATGCAAAGTATCCATTATCGTGGGCGTACAAAAGTGCCTCTCCGGTAGGCAGTTGGCAATGGCTGGAGCAATCCATCATGTCTGTAAACCAAAACATATCTCTGGCATCAATGTGGTACTGCCCAAAACCACCACCCTCAATGGAATACCATCATCCGTTTTTCATGCTCTATTGTAAAGCAACTGCACAGGAGACTCAATATAGAGGGGCTCTCTTTACCATCTTGCCCTATTTGGAGTAACCCCTGTCTTTCTGCAGGAGGAGGCACCTTAAGTAATAATATCTGGCAGAAGGCTGGTATTACTACAATTGGACAGATATATAGAGACCAAACCCTTCCATTTCAACACCTCAAAAATCAGTATGGTCTTTCAGACTCATCTTTTCTATCATATGCACAAATAGCATCTATTATTAGTACAAAATGTAAGGAGGGAGCCATGCCTGCTTCATGTATGGAAGAGGACCAGCGCCTCAAGAAAGCAATCATATCATCAGGTGTGGTCTCTAATATTTATAAATTATTATCTAGGGCTGCCCCGAATACCTATTCTCCTGTCCAACTGTCCTGGGAGCACGACTTGAATATCTCTCTGTCTGCTTTGCAATGGAACTCCATTTGGAGGTCAGCTATGTTCTCTCTAAATGTGTAAGATTCAGGATCATACAGTTCAAAATTCTCAATAGAGCATACATCACCCCTGTTACAAAATCCAAGATGGACAACAAACACAGAGACCTATGCTGGCATGAATGTGGCAAGCGAGGTACATTGTTGCACCTATTCTGGGAATGCCCAGCGGTAAAAAAACTTTGGTCAGAAGTAATATCATTAATGTCTGAATCTTTAAAAGTTCATTTCCCTACATGTCCCATTGCATGCCTACTGGGTCTCAAGCCAGATGGCAATGTTGCAAGGACTGCCGATCGGCTCTGGACATTGGGCTGTTTAGCCACAAAAAGACTCGTCCTACTAAACTGGAAGGAACGCAAACCAGCCTGCTTTACTAGGGACTCATGGCTGAGGGAGTATCTGGACCTACTGAATATGGAGCGTGCAGCTTCTCTGCTGGGGGATTTTGAGGGGAGACAGGATCACGGTTCACTGTCCGCAGCTCTCCTATCTGACCCTGTCAATATGGCATCTCCTGTGTAATGTATTGTGTATGTAATGTCCTGTGTATGTCACAATCAGCTGTCTTAGGAAGTCATCCTTGCATCCCCCCCCCCGTCATGTTTTGTTTAGTTGTTTGTTGTTACGTGTTTTGTTGTTTTTTCGGTTATCTGGAGCAATGTCTGTTTATTTTATAACTGAAAAATAAAAATATTAAAAAAACACCTAAAGAGTGCCACAGTGACGCGTCATAAAACCCGGAAGTATGTCAGCATTTTACCTTCGACAAAAAACCAACGCAATTTCTCCATAGGATTTTGGAAAATAGCTGGAAATAAGGTCTGTGGTTGACACACATTCAAGAGACGGATCACGTTTTGTTCAGCCGGATAATATCCACATGTCTACCCTACTTTTATCATTTTCGAATCATAAATCTATTGATCATAAATCTATCAATTCGATTTATGATCCGACTGAACAAAACGTGATCCGTCTCTTAAATGTGTGTCAACCACAGACCTTATTTCGAGCTATTTTCCAAAATGCTATGGAGAAATTGCATTGCTTTTTTGTCGAAGGTAAAATGCTGACTTACTTCCGGGTTTTAGGACGCATCACTGTGGCACTCTATTTCACACACTTTCCTGACTTCATCAGTAAGCTGCGCCATTGTCTCTCGAATTCAATTAGGCAGAACTAGCTTCCTGGTTTCATCGGGATTCAGAAGAATTTGTAACTTGGCTGGCGTTTTCACGGTCATGTCAGGCAACCCAAAAGGAACTAGAAAAAACAAGAACATAAACAATGATATTAGTAATAGTGCAATGATACACTGACAACTGAATGTTAGTGTATGTCTCACAATAGTGACATGCCTGGAATGACAGAGCAAATTATTGCCACAGTAGCTCTTGTTCAATAGACATACAGATGGGAGGATTGATTTTACATGCAACAATATTAATGAAGTGCAGTCTTGTATTTTTCATTTACTTGTACAATACATACTTTTTCTCATTTAATTTAATATTTTAAATTACCTTACTTAACATTTGGGTACCTAACTAGATATATTATCACTTGAGATTAGAGTAGAGTAACGCAGCGTCCACACGGCAGCGTGCGTTGAAGCTTGCTGGCGGGCGTGTCTGAAGCTCGACCAAAATTCAATCACATCAATCTCCCGCCCCGGACACACAAGCACGCGGTTTGATTGGCTAGGGCTTGTACTGGCATATAATTTGATTGGCTGACGCTTCCGTCGAAGCTTGAAAAGTTGAACTTTTCTCAACTCTTGAAGCGAGCAACGGAGGCAAAGTGAAGCGACGGAAGCACAATGCAGTTCGGCAAAGCGTGACGTCAAAGTGAATGGGAAGCTGCGTTGAAGCTTCAACCAGGGTTCAAGTTATAAACTGAGCTCTATGGGGTCTTTAAACAACACACACACACACACACACACACACACACACACACACACACACACACACACACTTGCTACAAACTTAAATATGAAAAGGTTCAACTACGCACACACATCATCTCGGCTCGCGCAGCACGCTCACAGGCATAGATTGCGCAACCTTGGAAGTGCAGTGCAGTCATATTGTCATTCAAGAGATGCGTAGTTCTTTTGGAAAACATGTTTTTCTTTTAGCCTATTTACCTCGTTAGCGTAAATAATACTCATTACATTGACACATGCATTATTTTTGATTAAAATAATGGTTGTTGGTAATGTATTAGCGACCCACACAGATGTATGATTTCACTGCGTCCGTTGGCTCCCACATAACGCTGCCGTGTGGACGGGCCGTAAGTCTCCATTTTGGGTTTTTCAATCCTTTTTAAACGTACATGAAAACTACTTGCAGTTCATTTTGGAACTTACCAAATCAACATACAGTACATTGTGACCTTCAGTGGAAACGGCAAACCTGTAAACACAAAGGAAATAAATAAATAAACAAGGTGTATTTAAACAATCTTAACCCAGCATAAATCACACACCCTCAAAGCATGGTCAACAAGACGGGCAGCGTGTTACAAGGAGATTCGGGTTGTTTCCCCCTCCCCACTGTTTACAGTCCCCTCTCCGGAGCGGCGTGGTCCGAGTGCAGGTTGCTGCAGAGCAGAGATACACCTTCAGCCACATAACTATAGCGGTCCCGGAGCTTTAATAACGGCTCGCCAAAAGTATAAACATCTCTAACGCTGGCTGGGGTCTGGCTGTTAGTGTATTTAATATGCTGCGGGTTTTTTTTATGAGCGGAGCACGCATTGAAAATGACCTGGTTAAACAGCTTAAAAACTAGCTAGCACGTGGCTAAACTTGCTAAACCATAGCCCCATATAAAATACCTTATGTGAAACCAATATAACATTTGCAACTATTTAAACTTTTCACTAGTCAAACCGACACAACAAAAAATCGCCACTTGCATGATAAATGTATGAAAATTATCTGGTTAAGCCATCCTTAAAAAAAATGTTACACGTGGTTAAACTTTGCTAGCTAACACATAGCCAAATACAAAGACAGATGGTAAATTAGTTGATTATCTTGACAAGACACCAAATGGATACACATTTAAAAATAGTTTAAAACAAAAAAAAAAAACATTTCAAATCCTTACCTTATTTAAAAGTGTTTTTGGGTCAGACACTCTCACAGACAGTGGGTCGCGGTGTAATGGCGGCTGCAGCAAATCTTGAAGTCACCTTGCTTTGTACGTCACGTGGTCATGTGACATGCTTTGAAGTGAAAATAACGATTTAGGTTAAATATTGTTTTTAAGTTATTTCAGGGGGGGGTGTGTTTTGCTTCTGGGCAAACGGAAAAAATCATGTCAAAAACGGAAACCATGATTCTTAATTAGACCAATTTAAAAATGTACTTTGATTAAATGACAGTCGTTGCACTTTTTTCAGTGTTGGAACTGTCTCTAAACATGGGCCGCCGCATGACTATAGGATCTTTTGTGTGTGACATCATGCATGATATACTGGAAAGTGTCAGACAGTATGAAACTAAGTTGTTGTTTGAATACTTCAATAAGAATTTCATCTCTAATGAAAACATACTCCAACGTACATATGCATTCAACTGATGGCTTTATGAATACAAATAACCGTCCATCACACATAAATCTGTTTAGCTCTGGCAATAATATTGGACGTAATGCCAGCCAAACATTATGCCTTATGAGAAATCTCCACTAATCGTTGGTGATGTCCCTGACAGTGACAGACATTGGCAGTTGTCGTTGCTTTTATTGCATATAATAAACAAAGTTAATTCAACATGTATTACAGAGGGAATGACTGTTTTTAAAACATCTAATCGAGGAGCCTCACAGTTGTTTACAGTTTTGTATCTTTGAAAGAATTGTGTCATGTCTGGAAAGATTATTTAAAGTTGTATAATTTAAATTAGTTTTTGTCCTGTCCTTTTGTTTCTGTCCCTTCCTGTTTATTTTGAAAGTAATTCTCCCTCTTGTTTCAGGTGCTGTTGTGTGTCTCCTGCGTTTCTGATTGTCTACTCCGCCCTGATTGTTTCCACCTGTTCCCCTTACCTTGTGTGTGTATAGACACGGCTATTGTCCTAGGCCCTTTCTCATTTCACTAATTTCCCCTCCTCGACTCCTCGAATCCTCGGTCCTCCGGTAGTGACCCGGAAATGGAGTATAAGGAAAACACAGACACTCATCACCGAGGTCACAATATCAATCAATCCAGCAGAGCAAGGCCGGATTAGTACCTCCAGGGGCCCCTGGGCACTGAGCGCTCATGGCCCCCCCCCCCAACCCACGTACCAACAAGTAACACCACGCCTACCCAATCCTACCAACATGACCAATATTTAGAATTTTCAGTCAATCTGGCATGTCAAATCGCACACCTATTTGTCAAAAGCAGGGACGCAGCCACATAGTTCAACCAAAGTAGGTCTAGCCTTTTGCCCTTTTAGTCAAAAATCACAAGACAAAGATACAATGGATAAGATCCCAAGACAGTGTATGGCTCAGGAATACCTTGGTAATATCACTCAAAACCTCAGAGCAGCACCCCACTTAATGCCAAAATATGACTGGCTGGCTGTACAAGTACACAAGGAGTTTTATTAGTTACAAACATTGAGAGTTACAAAAGTAAAATATGTAGTGCAATGGTGTGGTTGCTCAACTAAGTGATCAGTATATGTGATGGAAGAGTGTGTGTGTGTTTGTGTGTGTGTGTGTGTGTGTGTGTGAGAGAGAGAGAGAGAGAATGAGTGTGTATGAGAGACAGTGGATCTTACCTTTTAGAAGTGTTTCTTCCTTGCCTTTCTCTTTGAAAAGTCTGTGATTAAGTCATCAAAATCCAGATCCCTCACAAGATCAGACTCGATGGCCATCAAAGAAAGGGCTGAAAGTCTCTTCTGAGCCATGGTTGTCCTAAGTTCATTTTTGATGCGTTTAAGCTGTGAAAAGGACCAAGCCAGTGCTCGTAAGCTTGAATTGGTGCAGTACAGTGTCCCAAAATATTGTCAGCAGAGCAGTCTCTAGTTTCCCAAGTTTGCCACACAGCGCAGAGGCCTCTCGCCGTGTGTCCTGACGCTCTTCGTCATCAGCTGCCAACATTTGTAAAGCCCCTCTTATTGCAGTGTAATTCTCACAAAGAGCTCTTGTGGAGTCTCCTCTGCAGCTCCATCTTGTACAGGAGAGAGATTTTAGCGTCAGTGTGACGTTTTCAGTGAACACTTTATTCCATCGGTGGGTAGAAGCAGAGCAAAAAGCATAAAGTGCTTGAAGTATATCAAAAAACTGTCTTGCTTCACGACAACTATTTTCAACACAGTTGACACCAACCAAATTCAAGGAGTGTGCTGCGCACGGAATGTAATGTATGAGTGGGTTGCTTTTCTTGAGATGAGCTTGCAGCCCATTATATTTTCCTGACATGTTGGATGCGTTGTCATAAGCCTGGCCACGGCAGTTTGAGAGATCCAGCCCCATATCAATGACCATCTTCATCACACAGTCAGCCAGACTTGACCCAGTGTGACTGTGAATGGGTTCAAATCCAATAAATCTCTCAATAACTTTTCCTTTCTCACTCACAAATCGGAAAACAAAAGTTAATTGGTCGACGTGAGACATGTCAGGTGTAGAATCTACGATGACAGAGAAATACCTTGCTCGCTGTAGTTCTGTTGCTATTGCTTCCTTTGTTCTGTCACCCATCAAACCAATAAACTCCTCACAGATAGTTGATGACAAGTATGAAGTCCTACCACGTCCCTTCTGGCCAAACTTCTGCAAATGATCCTTTAAAAATGGATCAAACTGCGCGAGCAGCTCCAGGATTCCCAGGTAGTTCCCGTTATGTGCGGATCCTAAAAGTTGTCATTTCCCCGGAAAGGAAGCCCCCTCTCACTCAAGAATTAATCACCGCAACTACATCTCAATACATCCTTCCAGTACTGACTTTCTGTGTCGACCTGCATCCCTAGAGAAGCATCCACAGTGCCTATGAGTTTAGTGCGATGCTTAAGTGAAAGTATGCATTTTCTGTGCTCACCACTCGTCTCATGTTCCGTTATCCTCTCGGGATGCTTCCAATCACTAAAGCCGAGAACAAATGCATTGCTGTGGCTGTGAGTGGATAAAAGTTTGCAGGCAAAACAATAAATTGTTTTATTGTTTTACATGGAGGCGTGTGGTGCAGTGGGTAGAGCCTTGGTGTTCGGATCAGGGGGTCACAGGTTCAAACCCCACTGCAGTCAGCATGTCGTTGTGTCCCTGGGCAAGACACTTCACCCCAAATTGCTCCTGTGGGGATTGTCCACAGTATTGAGTATGTAAGTCGCTTTGGATAAAAGCGCCTAACAAGTAACATGTAATAATTGCTCCGGTAGATGGAGAATAAATAATCCAATCGCGTGAACGATTTCTCCATTGTGAAGCTGTCTGGTCAGCATATCGTTGGTCAGTGAGCGTGTCCGGCCGCTAGCATCGGTCTCCCTCCGAGATGCTGGATACTTCGTTGCCCGATTATGAAAGTATGAAACCCCTTTCAAAAGTCTCCTCCCGGACATTTCCAGCAATGAATCCCCATTGTGCAGGGTCCTCAGAGACACACGGAACTTCCGATGAACTCGAACCTTCACCCTGCTCTGTGACGTCCTCGTCAGGCTCGTCTTCATCTTTTTCCTCCTCTTCTACCCGCTGCGTTAGCATGCTAGGTTCAAGGCTAACATTGCTCGCTAGCTCAACAACATCCTCCGTGACCGCCGCCACTGTTCCTTGTGGTTGTTGCTGGCCTATTTCGTCACTTTTTGTTTTTTGAAAAAGCTGTTTATTGTTGGCACATTTTTTAATGCAGCCGCCACTCTCTCTTCTTTTTCTTTCTTTTCGCAGCCCCGCTGGGCGTTTGGCTACCGGCACCATCCATTTTTTCTGCTCACGTGACAAAATGTGACATGAGTGAGGGTGGGGCTGTGATTCGGCTATACACCGCCGCCACGTAGTAATAAAGTTGAGCGCATACATAGTGAGACCTACAGTACAGAGACGGTTTAGAAAATATATTAATTTGACCCTATAGAAAAGCTGTGTTATTTATGGCGAAGAGTGAGTAGGACAAAACAATGTATGATGAGTGAGGTTGTGCCCGAAAAGAAATTAAAATTAAAAAAAATTTTTTTTTCATCTTGTCACTGAGGGCCCCCTTTGCTCAAGGGCCCCTGGGCACTTGCCCAGGTTGCCCATATGGTTAATCCGGCCATGCAGCAGAGCAATAGCCTATAGGCATTACAGAGAAGATCAACAAAAGATATGACATAAAATGAAATTACCAAAGCTGAAGTAGATGGTCAACTTCATTCATTTTCTTTCTGTTTTACTGATTTTAATCGCTATACGCTGCTCTCTCTCGTCTCCTCTTCACTACAGGGTGAAAAGTACACTTTTCGCGGCACACGTACTTACAGCCAATCAGCTCTCTGAATTATGAGATGACGTTTGGTAGGTATGTGAGCACTGTGCCCCTATGGTGATACTTTTTTTGCCGGACACGGCCGTGTCTCAATTCAGGTGCTGCACCTTCGGAGGCTGCATTTGTAGACCGCATACGTCACTTCTGCCGAAAGAAGGGTGTCCCAATTAAAAAAAAAAGACGAGACTCCTCCGAATGCGGCCCACGAATGCAGCCTTCTTTTCCCGGATTTGAAGGATACATCTGATGTATCCTTCGCGGTCTACCATATCGCAGGGTGCAATGCGCGCAGGGAAGAGTGAGTTTTTTTCAAATGAAATGGCGGTCCGGTCTCCACAGCAGAGTGGATTTAAAAGCAGCAGCAAGCGAAGGATTCACTAATAAATGTGAGTATTGGGTTTTAACTTACTTTAAATTAACTAACGTCACACACGTCAAACCCAAGGGGCATTAAAACTTACATTTTCGTTAAATAATACGCATAAATATGTGACGCTAGTGACGCTAACTAGCTAGCTGGACGTGCTAGTTAGTAGTAGTACAAAAAGAGCCTATTTAAAAAATTTCCACCAGATCTGATCATCTTTTATTTAGGTTAAAGTTTTTTTAATGTATCCTAATCCCATAATAATAACACAATCAAAAATAGACAGCAGCCTTTAGCTTGATGTTAGTTTGTGCCGTGCTGTCAAAGGGATGCACGTGTGACTGTCATTTCATCTCTTTAGTTTTTTAAAAACCAAAACAGTACATCATTTTAAATGATCCTTTAAGGATTGTTTGTCTGAAATGCTTAGAGTTACATTTTGCAATAATACTTTTGCAACCCTGTGTTTAATATGATTAATTCACATTTTCTTTTTCTCTTGTTTTTCTCTGTAATTAGGACAATTCTGGAGAAATGGATCTGCTGGAGAAGGACCCCTAATCTGAGAAGTGCACAGCGGATCATCAAGACAGAGCTGCCATCCACCTGGACCCCCCGAGGTGCTGGAGAAGGACCCCTAATCTGAGAAGTGCACAGCGGATCATCAGGACAGAGCTGCCATCCACCTGGACCCCCCGAGGTGCTGGAGAAAGCAAAACGGCGATCAGGAACATCCTCCACCCAGACCTCTGCTTACTGCCGTCCTACAGACTTGTGTCTTAGTTTGAGAATTCGGTTTTGTATGTGTCCTTTCTTTTAATAGATATTTAACGATTATAGCTTGAGTCTGTCTGATTCCCCAAACAGCTGCTTCTATATACTTGCTGCACATATAATACAAATAAACAACTCCATAAACACACTTTTGCTGATATTTGTTTTACTGCTGGTGATGTTAAATAACATGATTGATTTCCTCTGTCTCAATGATGAAAGTTATAATAATAGAAGACATGAAGCTGCCGAGAGAGGATGGATATATTCTTACCTCTACTTTGTGATAAGATGAAAATACAAAATTAAATTAAAATAGTAATTGTTAAACACATTGTTTATTTCATTTACTGAGGTTTAACCATTATTTCCAACATGTGTACATAAGCAGTGGAATAATAGGATATCTCTAGGTCATTAAACTGTCTTAAGTTCAGTTTAATTTTATTAACACAAAAAATAGGTCATAGAAAACGGCCCGGCTAAAATAACTGGGTGGCCTACCTGCCTGTCAGCCTTCCATCTGTGCACAAACTTATCTCGTGCCCTCATTGGTCATGTGCGCGTTCGTGTGTGTTGGAGGAGGGGCTCTGTAAGGAAGTAGCAGATTTCTTCCGGCTGTGTATTTTCAAATTCTAGCGCAGTCGAGCTGGTTTCTCCAAAATTACCTACCCCACCTTTAACTTACTAATGCAGTGGTTCTCAACTTTTTCTGTCAGGCCCCCCCTTTGGAGAAAAAAAAAAGTCGGGCCCCCCCAACAAAAATAGTCAGGCTCAGTGGCGGCGCCAGAGATTTATTTTGGGCTGCTGTGGGGTAGCTTGACGTTTCATAGAGGGTGCTCAAACATTTAGGGTTTCCCATTAATGTACCGGTCGCTACAGTGGAATGTTCTACTGCAACACTCCCCACGCAAATACACAGTGTACCCGTGACTGTTACAATGAAGGCTCGATAATCAGCTCACAGCATATAGGTGTAAGCAGGGGTAAAGTGCTATTTTTATAGGTGGTGTGTGCACCTCACAGGGGGGTCCGGGGGCAAGCTCCCCCGGGAAGATTTATTTTTAAATATTGAAGTTAAAAGCATCAATCTGGTGCACTTTGAGAGCAAAATGAAGAGATCTATGGATACCTCTCTCAACACCCATATGAAGCAGAACTGTAAACAGATTTACTTTTTCTTTATGGATATTTTACAACCTGTTTTTCATTTATTCTCTTATTGTTTTATAACTATAATGATCATATAAACGTGTGCCTCGGAAATAATTGTTTACATTAATGGTGACCAAAACGTTTGAGACCCACTGAGATAACTTAGACTAAGTTAAAGGGGACCTATCATGCAAAATGCACTTTGTGATGTCTTTTATTCATAAATATGTGTCCCCGGTGCGTCGGGGAACTCACGCAGCGTCAGAAAATAAAACCCTCTCTCTTTTCCTCCGTACCCAAATATTTTAAAAACGGGTGTACAACGAGCGGATACAGATTCCATCCGACCTGACGTCAAATCGGTGGCGGACCCACGGAAAGTTGCCATCAGAAACAATGCCTGACGTGTTTTGGACGTAATCTCGTCTTTGTTTACATTAGCAAGCCTCGCTAACACTCAGAGCTAACCTGTACTGAATTGCACATGTGTTTAAAAAGCAGGAAATAAAAAAAGAACTCACCTTGTGATAAACCTGCAAGAGAAAAAGCATTTGAGCTCGATACTATTTCAGAAATAATCCTTGACGTGGTTTAAACAGGATGGCGTTTTATCACAACCGAATTTAACTTTATCTCCGGTAGAATTCTGATCAGGCATTAGCTCCGCCTCCTCTTCTTTTTTTTTTTCAAGCTAAGGACCAAAAATCTGCCTTTCTCAGGGCTGCAAAAGAGGGGTTTGAGCAAGCCCCCAGGAAGTGCGCCGGACTCCGAGTAGAATATTCGTTGTGGCCAAACGGCGGTACTACACTTCCTTTAGGTTGCTGGGCCCGGAAAACACTTTTTCCCATTGACTTACATTGGGAAAGAATGGTCTGTAAATCGTTGGATAATTTTTTTTAAACTAAATAAACTACCCAGTATGAACGTTTGTATAGCCCTTATTAAAAACATTCGGTCCTCAAGTTGTAAAATGTGCTAATAACGTTATTCTGAGAGTTATTTTCCTCTGCATTATGAACGCGCATCTAACCCATGGGACCGCGCCGCCCGGCACGTTCATGTTACAGACGGACCCATATCGCTTTACTGCCAGCCCACGGAGCTGTAATAATGGATATATTGCACAAGTTTGCTGTAGTTCATCATTTGTAAATTATTATACTACATGGGCTGTATGATGTAAATCTTGTACCGTAATAATAGTATGTTCATCTTGATGTTTAACTTGTAATATTGTAATCATCTTAGTTAGAAATGCTGTTTCCACCCCAACCTCTGCTGCTGAATGATTTTATATATTGTTACTAAAAGTGCTTGTCTTTGATATTATAATGATTACACCAGAAAGTCACTCTTTGTGAGATTTATTTTTTCACATTTTTCCCAGCCACAAGATGATTTCATTCATTGGAGGCCTCAAAGCTGGGTGAAGGTATTGATGCACGGATCAATGCAATCCTTTACAACAGCATTCCCCTATGGTTGGGGATGTCTTTAAAAAAAGGAGAAATAATCTTAAACAAAACAAGTGTCGCAATATAGGGAAACAAACTGTGACAAAAACATATCAATTATATCAGAATCCGAATACATTTACATTGTTACAGCAGAAAAGAGCCAAAGAAAGCCTAATGTTACTTAAAGTATGCATAAAAAAAGTATTAAAGATTAAAAACAAGAAATGATAATAAAAAAAGTTACACATTTTACAAAATACACGTCCTGTAACAGTTTGGAGGATTTAGCAGCCAGGTATATCACACAGTTTTAGCGGCATATATATATATATATATATATACACATGGTTGGTATTTAACAATAAGGGGTGTTATAGTCTGTGTTGTAGTGTGTGATATTGGTATTTATGGAAACATTTTACACCTTTCCTTCAAGTATTATACGTTTTAGTTACTTGTGGGGTACTTCACATGAATAATCACAGTTACTATCCTTTTACTCCATCACATTTCAAAGAGAAATAGGCTATTGTTATTGTTAACTCCACCACAGTAATCCATCATCAGCTTTACTTTTTAGATAAATATTTAAATCACAATTGATCATAACTCAAAATACATATATTTGTATATATTACCAAGTGGTTTCATGTACAACCCACACAAGTATCATGCTAAATGAAGCTCTGTTGCTTGGATATCACTAGATCCTGCTACATCAGCGTAATATAAAAGTACATAACGACTGATGTGTAATGTAGCATAATTACTAGCTAGCTGCTAGCTGCTAACTGCCGCCTCGTTAATATCAAAATCCATCATAATAACAACCCATTGCCATGCTGTCATGAACGCGCGGTGCTGTTACGTGTACGCAAATTGACGTGCTTGATGTGAACGAGCATTTTTGGGGGCATGGTTAAAGTTGCGCATGCGCTATGAGCGCACATACGGGTACTTCTCAGGCATGCCGGGTAATCTGTGACGTTTCGCTCTCTCAGAAGTTGGGCCATTTTTATCATCATGCGCCAATGAGCAACTCTCATAGGAATGAATGAGGCCCCGCCTCCCACGCTGTATCCAGTTCTTATTATACATCCATGGGTTTGAGCAGTAAGAGGCATGGCTACAATGGGTGATCTGTTTGGTATTTTGAAAAAAAAACTTCACAGACATGTTTTGTATAGGTATGGCCCTACAATATATTTGTCAAATATAGCATGATAGGTCCACTTTAACTATCTAAACCCTGAGAGAGTCCTTTAGTTCACTGAGCCTCTCAGTCTGACAGGAGAGGACTCTCCTCCACTTTGTTGTTGAAGAAACTCCATATATCCGTTAGCGTAGCTCGCTAGCACCAGAAGCTAACAACAACGATCTCCGGTACCGGTGCGCTCTCTCTCTCTCGCTCGTGCACGCACACAAAATGGCTCGTTCCACACACACACAGAGCCGAGCTTTAATGAAACACAGAGACCCAGACGTAATAGTACTGTACTGTATCATATTATTTTCGAATCAATCATTTTTCAAATTATGATTTTCTTTTTTTTAAATCTTTTTTTTTTTTTAATAACCATTTTCCTCCTGGTCTCTCGCGCCCCCCCTGTCATGCCCCCCACTTTGGGAACCACTGAGCTATTGTATTACAAGAATTAGCAGTAATGGATATTCGGCGATTACCTAACCCGAAAGACTGTTAAAAAGGACAGCTATCAAAGTCTATACAAGATGCTCCAGTTGGCACTGACTCTGCCTATCAGAAGTTTTTCTGCAATGAGGAGAATTCGGAACTGGCTGCGGTCAATGGGATGGGAGGAACACGATTTTCCTCACTTGCGATTCTTCACATTGAGGACGACATAACAGCACAGCTGTCACCTGAGGGGATAGTGGACATATATGCGGAACGTAAAAAAAGGCGTCTACTTCTGCACTAAGGTAGGACACTGGTTAATAATATTGTAGCGTGTTCAAGTAACCAAGGGATATAGTAGTTATCAAATAAGTATAAGATGTGCACAGTTATGATAAGTTTTACAGTTATGTAATGCACTGTTGTTGGGGGGAGAGACCGCCCCTTCCATATAAGTGTGTGTGTACGGCGGGCATTAGGCGTGCATGACGGGACGAGTTGTGTTCGTATGTGGAAAAGTCATACTCAGTGCGGTGAACGCTGGCTTTATTGCTACTGTATCCGTAGCACCCCACGCAATAGTTGGGACTGTGTACTGACGTCAGTAAAAAAGGTTTGCCCCCCCAAGCGCAAATGTCAAACTCCGCCTATGGGCGCTGGGCGGGGTGTATGGGCTTAGATATGTCTCATAATTATTTGTGTGAACATAAAAATAATTTGTGTGTAAATATGTGATTTGTAAATGTAAGACACCATCCACAAATGCATTTAAAAGATTTGCAAACTCACAAATACATTTGCAAATGTAAAACGGATCTGCAAATACGCAAAATATTTGTACAAATAAAAAAAAGATCTGTGAATATCTCTTTAACATTGACAACTTTCGATCAGGCATTTGTGAATCCATTTTGTATTTGTCGACCAAAAATGCGCTTGTGGATCTCACATCTCTGCTCGTGAATCTCAAATCTCTGCTTGTGGATCATCTTTTTACACACGGAGTTTTGAGACAAACTTGCCGCCGGTCTCGGCTAAAATCTACTCGTGTCACTCGGTTATTTTCGGAAACCACGTGATGGCCTGCTGATGACGACATTTCCGCATGGTTTTCAAAGTAAGAGCATGATGGTTTGTTTAATGCGCTGTTTTTTTAATGAACAGCGGAACGTTAGATGCATTCTTTATCATCACCATCATCATCATGTTATAGTGATACAGTTAGTTTGTGTTAGTTTATTGGTTCAACTTTCTTCATTGTTTTTTGTGTATTCAGTCAAGCGGGTCAAAGTTATAAAGCACTTCACATCTTATTAATCGGACTAGTTTTACCTTACCAGTGCAGTGGTAAAGTAATCTGTAGAAAAGCACGGTATTAAGGTCAGCCTTCATAGTAAGGCTACATTAAATGTTATAATATTAATCGTGTCCTTTCTATTGTATATGCATATATTCCTGTCTATTGCTTTCATTTGTATTTAATGTTATTATGTTTATACTTGTTTCCACACATTTCACAATTTGGGATGAATGAAGTATCAATCTATCTATCTATCTATATACCTATCTATCTATCTATCTATCTATCTATCTATCTATCTATCTATCTATCTATCTAGGGGGCGGCGCCAGGCGGTAGCTTGCAGTTGCTACAGCAACACCAACCATTGGCCTAGCAACTGCTAAACAATCCCAAGAAATGTATGGGTTTTTTTTATATATGTGAAATTCATAATTTGAAAAATTATTGATTTGAAAATTATATGCTACAGTACAGTACAAGTAGCCTACTTCTGGGTGTTTCATTCAAGCTCGGCTCCGTGTGTGTGGCACGAGCGCACGAGTGAGCGAGCGAGAGCTAGATTGTTGTTGCTGCGCTAACGGATATTAGAAGCTGTTTCTATAACTAAGTGAAAGGAAAGTCCTCTCCTGTCAGATAACGTCAGCTCAGTGAGGTAAAGGACTCTCAGTGTTTAGATAGTTCACTTTAGTCTAAGTTATCTCAGTGGGTCTCAAAACAGTTTGATCACCATTTATGTAAACAAGTATTTCCGAGGCACACCTTCATATGATCATTATAGTTAGGCTATAAAACAATAGGGAATTGAGTGCTGCTGCAAAACCTGAGAGGTAACTGCCTCAAAACCTGACATATATCGAAAATAAACATAACAAAAGAGCAAAACTGAAAAGGGGCTTTAAAAATGGCACCCAAGAAAATTGCAAACCTCCCTGACGAGGTGGAGGAGATTAAGAAATCTCTCGACTTCTTGTCAGCCGAAATCAAAACAGTCGCGGCCCAGCAAAATAAAATCATGGAGCTGATGGGAGAAATACAATCTCTGAAAATACAAAACATTGAAAAGGACAAAAAGATCACTTTTCTGGAGAATCGAGTGGCCGACCTCGAACAATACACCAGGATGAACGATCTGATTATCAGCGGTCTGAAGACCAGACACCGGAGCTATGCCAGGGCGGCAGCGGCCTCAGAGGACACCGCCGCCGGGAGAGGGGGAGCCGACGCTCCGGAGGTGGACCGTGAGTCGCTGGAGCAACAGGTGCTTTGCTTTTTGGAGAGCAAGGGCATATCTGTTGACAGCGGAGATATTGAGGCCTGTCATGCCCTGCGGAGCAAGAACACAACAGCCACACCAGCAATAATAATCCGGTTCATCAACAGGAAAAAGAAATATGCACTCATCAGACAAGGAAGGAAACTAAAAGGGACCAATGTCTACATTAACGAACACCTTACGAAGAAGAACGCGGACATCGCAAGGAGAGCACGTATACTAAAGAAACAAAACAAGATTCAAGCAACATGGTCGACAAATTGTAAAATATTTATCAAACTAAATGGATCAACAGCAGAGATGGCGAAAGTGCTCATTATCCGGGACATCACCGAGCTGGATCAGTTTGAGGAGTGAAACATCAAAATCAACATAAGGTAACTGAATAGCTACACACTGAAATGAACACACTAAGAACACCCATGATAAGCTTGGACAAAAACCACTCACCTGCTGAATATGAAAAACTGGACTTGAAATGTTTCCAATACACGGAACATAAATCACAAGACATTGAAAAGGATATTGACCCTGAAAATAATTTCTACAATAACATCCATAACCAATGTGAATACTACACAGAAGATCAACTCAAAAGAAATGGAATAATGGATGGATCAATATCAATATTACATTTTAATAGCAGAAGCCTCATTTCAAATGTATCAAAGATCAAACACTGTTTAAGGCAACTGGAGAAACAAGTTACAGCCCTAGCAATATCAGAGACCTGGCTTAGTGAGGAGCAAGCTGACATGGTTGAAATCGAGGGATACGAAATGTTTTTTACTAACAGGACTAATTCTAAAGGTGGGGGGACTGCACTTTATATTAACAAAAGTCACAAAAGTAGATCTGTCAGTAATATGTCTTTTGCTATAGACAACATTATGGAATGCATTACAGTAGAAATTGAAATGAAAAAATCTAAAAACCTTCTGATTAGCTGCGTGTATAGAAAACCAGGATCATGTATTGACACATTTGAGAAAAAGCTAGCTGAACTTTATAACTACACAAGCAGCAAGAAAATGCTCTTTGTATGTGGAGATTTTAACATTGATTTGCTGAACCCACAAGAACACAATGCAACTACAGAATTTTAATTCTATGTATAGCAACAGTTTATATCCTACAATCACACGACCAACCAGAATAACATCACACAGTGCTACACTCATTGACAACATATTCACAAATGTTATGGATAGGAAAGTAATAAGTGGAATATTAATAAATGACACAAGTGATCACCTGCCAGTCTTTGCAACGATACAGAACTGTACTAGGATCAAAAAAGACACCAGAACATCACAATTACGAGACACAAAACACCAGAGTCTGTTAATTCTCTTAAAAAAGAATTATCTAAACAAGACTGGAACAAAGTGTATGTACCAGATGTAAATGAAGCCTATGAATCATTTCTACATATTCTATCAGGGCTGTATGAAAAACATTGTCCTCGTGTAAAGAAAATAGTGAAACAAAAATATGCTGAAAAACCATGGATCACTAAGGGAATATTAAATGCATGTAAAACGAAAAATGAATTATATAAAGACTTCTTAAAGAATAGATCAGTAGAGGCTGAACAAAAAACAAGACATACAAAAACAAACTAACAAAGATAATACGATGTAGCAAAATGGATCATTACAACAAATTATTGGAGGATAACAAAAATAACATTAAAAACACATGGAATGTATTAAATACCATTATTAAAAAAGGAAATGGAAAGGCACAATACCCAAACAGTTTTCTGTCAAAAAACGATACAGTAATTTATGACATGACCTCAGTTGCTGAAGATTTCAATAAGTACTTTGTCAATGTTGGTCCTTGTCTAGCTGGGGAAATTCCAAATACTGGTAGTAGTGAAGGCGTAGAAAGTAAAGATATATATGTGAAGGAAACTATATTCTTAAGAGGGACTGATGAAAATGAAATTATTGACACTGTTAAGAAACTTAAGAGTAAAAGGTCTACAGACTGTCATGATATTGACATGTATACAGTTAAAAACATTATTGAATGTATAGCCAAACCACTAACTCACATCTGTAATCAGTCAATACAAACCGGTGTATTTCCAAATAAAATGAAAACTGCTAAAGTCATACCAATACACAAATCTGGAGATAAACATGTACTGTCAAACTATAGACCATTTCATTGCTCTCACAGTTTTCTAAAATACTGGAAAAAATCTACTATACAAGACTAAATGACTTCATCACCAAACATAACATACTCTATGAACAACAATATGGTTTCAGAGCAAACAGAACCACATCATTTGCAGTTATAGAATGTATGGAACACATTACTAAGGCAATAGAAAAGAAAGAATATGCAATAGGGATATTTCTGGACCTTAAAAAAGCATTTGACACGGTTGACCATGAATTATTAATAAAAAACTACAGAGATATGGCATTAGAGGTGTTGCACTATCATGGCTATCCAGCTACCTACATAACAGGGAACAGTATGTTGAACTACAAAGCCATAAATCACAACTACTGCAGGTTACATGTGGGGTGCCTCAGGGCTCTGTCTTGGGGCCATTACTATTTATTCTGTATATTAACAATATATGTGAAGTATCAAAAACTATTAAAACCATTCTTTTTGCAGACGACACAAGTCTACTCTGCTGTGGGGACAATTTAGAACAGCTATTGGTCACAATGGAAAAGGAACTGAGCAGGATGAAGATCTGGTTTGACCAAAATAAATTAACATTGAACGCAAGCAAAACCAAACTCATAATATTTGGGAATCGATCGACCAATACAGAGAAGAAACTCACTATAAATGGCGTCCAATTAGAAAGAGTATCGGAAATAAAATTCCTTGGAGTAATCATAGACAATAAATTAAGTTGGAAACCACATATAAGCTATATCAAAGCCAAAATATCCAAATCAATAGCAATTCTGAATAAAGCCAAATACCTAATTAATCAAGCTTCCTTGTTTATGCTGTACTGCTCCTTCATACTTCCATACATGCTGTACTGCTCCTTCATACTTCCATACATGATGTACTGCTCCTTCATACTTCCATACATGCTGTACTGCTCCTTCATACTTCCATACATGCTGTACTGCTCCTTCATACTTCCATACATGCTGTACTGCTCCTTCATACTTCCATACATGCTGTACTGCTCCTTCATACTTCCATACATGCTGTACTGCTCCTTCATACTTCCATACATGTACTGCTCCTTCATACTTCCATACATGCTGTACTGCTCCTTCATACTTCCATACATGCTGTACTGCTCCTTCATACTTCCATACATGATGTACTGCTTCATACTTCCATACATGATGTACTGCTCCTTCATACTTCCATACATGATGTACTGCTCCTTCATACTTCCATACATGATGTACTGCTCCTTCATACTTCCATACATGCTGTACTGCTCCTTCATACTTCCATACATGATGTACTGCTCCTTCATACTTCCATACATGCTGTACTGCTCTTCATACTTCCATACATGCTGTACTGCTCCTTCATACTTCCATACATGCTGTACTGCTCCTTCATACTTCCATACATGATGTACTGCTCCTTCATACTTCCATACATGATGTACTGCTCCTTCATACTTCCATACATGCTGTACTGCTCCTTCATACTTCCATACATGCTGTACTGCTCCTTCATACTTCCATACATGATGTACTGCTCCTTCATACTTCCATACATGCTGTACTGCTCCTTCATGCTTCCATACATGATGTACTGCTCCTTCATACTTCCATACATGCTGTACTGCTCCTTCATACTTCCATACATGATGTACTGCTCCTTCATACTTCCATACATGATGTACTGCTCCTTCATACTTCCATACATGCTGTACTGCTCCTTCATACTTCCATACATGATGTACTGCTCGTTCATACTTCCATACATGATGTACTGCTCCTTCATACTTCCATACATGCTGTACTGCTCCTTCATACTTCCATACATGCTGTACTGCTCCTTCATGCTTCCATACATGATGTATTGTGTGGAAGTTTGGGGGAACACATATAAAACAAATACACATCCTATCTTCATCCTGCAAAAAAGAGCCATACGAGTTATACATAAAACTACGTACAGAGAACCAACAAATACATTATTTATCAAACTAAAAACACTAAAACTACAAGACCTGGTTGACTATAAAACTATTCAAATTATGTTCAAAGCCGCAAATCAACAATGACCTCATAATATCCAGGGACTTTTCACACGGAGAGAAAGCATGCACATGTTGAGAGGAAACTGCATTTTCAAAAAACCACCCGTACGAACAAATGCCAAACCTCACTGCATCTCATCAAAAGGTGTTAGTCTGTGGAATAACTACTGATGCACTGAAATATTGTACAAGTCTATCTAAACTGAAAGTATTATTTAGGAGCCAAATCATGAATGGATATGAACAGGACCTGTAAAATCCCATTTCTTATTTCTTGGAATTGTAAAAAAATTTCTTTCTGATTGTTTTGTAGAAAAACAAAAAACAAACAAATGAACAAGACAAACATGTCGCTGATGACGATGACCTAATATTTTATTTAAAAGGAAAATGTATGCAGGGGTAGGACCAGAAACGTTTTTTTTTAAGCTTCTTCTTGCCCCTGTTGAACATGACAGAGACTATTTGAGAATTATTATTGTTTTTTGTCTTTTTTTGTTTTTTTTGTATTATTATTTTTTGGTACATTGTTATAATTATTATTATGAGTGAGAAGGGGAGGGAAGGGAAGAAGGAAAAAAAAAAGAAAAGAATATATATATATTATTATTATTATTGTTGTATGTTTTGTTTCTGACATGTTCAATAAATTGACTAAAAAAAAGAGAATAAATGAAAAACAGGTATGAAATACTATATGACAGTAAAACAATACGTTTCTACAATATCAAATACAAATAATTTATAAGAGCAGACATGAGATGTGGAAAAGATCTCTGTAGGGAAATAGATATATAGTGTAGTCTTCTTCACTGAAAGGAGCTCCATGTTTTGTCCTCAGTGACTAAAGCCCTTTCCAGCTGCACATCAGGAGGATGCAACAAATCACACTCTTTTTGATCTGCACAGTGAACATTAGGCCCTCCATTCACACTAAAGGTAACCCCAAACCAAGTCAAAGCACTTTGAGTAACAGTCAAATAATAAATCAAATGAAGTTTTATACGCAGAAAAATACATTTGTACATCAGTGCTTCCCCTTTTTTGTAATAGTCACCTCAAATTTCAAATATTTTCATCTCCTACATGACATGAAAGCGACAGTTTCCTCATGGATGTGAAGTATATAGACGAGTGTAATTCCCCTTCACTGACAGTGGGACCTTTTAATGCTAACACAGTTCCTTACAGACATGACTCAGCAGGTCTCAGGTTGGTGCCCCTCAGTGGAAGCGCAGCCTCTTCTCTGCCACAAACTGTTTCTCTTCCTCCTCCGAGAGCTGGTTTCCTTTCACACTGTGGACACAGGAACACACACCATCACACATTTACTCACAATTTAAAACACATGAATGGCATGTGGCATGACATGTGGCTCTGATGCTGTAAGGGGCTTCTTCAACTACCACAGAGAGAAACTCACATTTATTTACGGAAAAACATCAGCTACTTAAGCTCCCTAATGCACCACCAGTAAATATCACTTTTTATGTTTCTCTTTTCAAACCCATATTTTCCTTTGCGTCGATCACATAATAGAGAGTGACATCATCTGCTGACGAAGACAGGGGAGGGTTAACTCAGTACATGTTGTTTCTTCAACATCTTCCTCTCTGTGTGTGTGTGCTGAGCAGGTGGAGTAACTTCCTGACAGCTGAACAATGAGCTGAGTCTTAAAGGTCTCCTATTATACCATTTTTAGGCATATATTATACGTCTCAGATATATAAAAAGATATAAAAAACATGTCTCTGAAGTGTTTTGCTCAAAATACCAAACAGATCACCCACCTGAGTGGTGCAGGGATGACGTATTTACCCTGAAGTAAGCTGCACATGGGTTCCCTCGACCAAAAAGCAATGGGATTTCTCCATAGGATTTGGGAAAATAGCTCGAAATAAGGTCTGTGGAAAACGAACCTGTTTGATAAATGCACGTTTTGTTCAGCTGGATATTATCCACATGTCTACCCTACTTTTATAATTTACGAATCATACATCTAATCGCCAGAAGCAAAATGCTAACGTTATGCTATAAACGAATTACAGCCGAGTACAGCAGGGTCGCACGACTTCAACGTCACGCCAACTTAAGATCGATATTTAAAAATACAGATTCTAAATTGTACAAGTTGAAGCGTTTGTTTTAATAGTTTGCAGGAGGCAGGTACTTGCTTTCAAGCAGAACAGGGCAAACAAACTTAGCGGGAGTGTTTACCTGTTCGGTGTAATGACGTACAACGTCCTCGACCACTTCTGTAGTCCTATTCAGCCACTTGTTAACAACCATCGTTTTTCAGACACGTAAACTCTTCAAAAATCACCAGTGGGGTCACTGTTGATGTATTTAATGTCGTAGAACAAAACGTGATCCGTCTCTTCAATTTGTGTCAACCACAGACCTTATTTCCAGCTATTTTCCACATATGGAGAAATCCCATTGACTCTGAAAGAGGCGGTACTGGTAAAATGCTAACTCACTTCCGGGTTTTAGGACTCGTCACTGCACCATTCTATTGTAGCCTCATACACCTCTATTTCAGCCCTGTTAGAGAAGTGCTGATTCTGGGTCCATAGCTTTAAATGTTTCCGAGCTGCTACTGGCCACGTCCCTTTGGAGCTGCTGCTGGCCACGCCCCTTTGGAGCTGCTGCTGGCCACGCCCCTTTGGAGCTGCTGCTGGCCACGCCCCTTTGGAGCATGCATGAGAGGAGAGTTCATGCATGCTTATGCAGGAGAATTCTACCGAGATACTCAGCTAAATGCTTCCTTAATTAAACGCCATATCATGTTCCAAACCACATCAAGGATTATGTCTGAAACAGTATGGAGCTCAAATGCTTTCTCTCTCGCGGATTTACCACAAGGTGAGTTTCTTTTTATATCCTGCTTCTTTACACATACTCTCTCCAGTACAGGTTAGCTCTGAGTGTTAGCAACGCTTGCTAATGTAAACAAAGACCATATTACTTCCAAAACACGTCGCGCATTGTTTCTGATAGCAACGTTTCAAAAAGTGCATTTTGCATGATAGGGGACCTTTAAGATAAAGCTGTGTAGATCACTACAAGTAACCCCTTTCATATTCTTCCTTGTTTAGTTGTTTATGTTTTTGGTTTGAGGACGAATAGTCTCTACAACTTTGTTATTATTAAAATATCATTAAAGCAGCCCAATATCAACCTGAAAACCAAACAAAAGCTATCCAACCATAAATACTAATATCCTGATGGTTTGAGAAAGACCTTGTGTTTTGACCTCCTTTGAGTTCCTGTGATGGTCCTCACCAGATCTCTTTGAGGGCTGAGTTGTGAGGGAGGGCCTCGGCCAGCTGCTGGATCCCCTCCACAGAGAACTGGTTGCTGATTAACCTGCAGACACACACACAGAGAGGTGAGTGTGTGACAGGCATGTGTGAGCAGAGTATCCAGCAGAACCCATGGTGTGTGTCATCTTTACCAGAGGTGGCTGAGACCTGTGTCTGCCTGGACCAGGTCAGCAAAGTGTGGCGCTGCGTCATCAGTGAGCTCATTCTGCACCAACCTGCAACAGCACAGACGCATTACACACTTCTATATGACAGATATGAGAATGTGTTTCTCTTAGGAAGGTTTCTAACAGACTGAAATGACCCGGAAGCGCTTTTCCAACTCAGTTTAGATTCAGCCACGCCTACTTCCACATCACTAAAGCATCACTGCAGCGTCAGAGCGTCACCTTTGGAGTTTTCATCCCTCAACATATGAATCTGACAGCTACAGTCACTTCATAGAGCATCTGTTTCTAAGTAGAGTGATGCAAATAGCTCTTTTGATATGAAACAAGATCACAGTTATGTTAATAATTATTTAACATGGATTTCAGAAACATAAATTAGCAAACGTGTTTCAGCATGGCTTACACACGGCTGTCTGATAAAAAGCACATGTGGTTTTTTTCGCAAGCTAATGTAGACTTGATAGGACTTCCGCATTGTTAATGTGGGGACGTTCTCTTTATAAATCAATGACACAATCATGCAGCTTTATGCTAATGCAGAAGTGGGCGTGGTTAAAGATAAGAGTATCAAAAACGATAGACGCGACCTGGAAGCACTAACGTGTTAGTCATGATAAGGGCTTTTCAAATTCTTAAGAGGATAGGAAAGGAGCTTTAATGTTTCCTTTGTTATGTCCTTTAGCTTAGGATACACTGGACTGTCTTTTAAGAAAGAAAAGGAGATAAAGCTGTCCCACAATTCCTGTTGGCCGGAACGTTTAAAGTGAAGCACCATAGACCTGACAAGTTAAGCATATACTGCATAAAAGTGTATTTATTTATATATTTGATCATAGTAATAGGGATTCATGTGAATAAGTATGAGTGCAGGGTGAGTGCAAGCATTTCCTCTCACTCTAGTTATTTTATTTTAATCTAATCCTTGATAACAAAGTGACATATTTTCCACTGTTGCCCATGTTTATAAAACATGATAAGAACGCACTGCCTGAATGAGAAGTTTGCGCTTTTAGTAGTCCATCTAGTTTTCCTACAGCAGACTTCATGAATACATCACCCAGTGTCAGTGCATTCTGTTTTCCTGAATCCTGATAAATCCCCCCCCCCCCCCTTTCCATAACCCCATGACTGAGGTTAAGTAGAAGTGGTTAGAGAAAGACATGGGACCTGAGTTTTTTTGACAATTTGACGGCAGCCTGGGTATGACAGCAGACGGCTGAAACCACTGAAATCAGAGTGAGAGCAGCCTACCAGAATATCCTGAGCACGCTGTTCTCTTTCAGCGCCTCCGACAGGCTCCTCCCACCTCTAGACGTGATGCCATTGGCTGAGAGACTAGAACACAGAACCACCTAATTTAATCAAAGAGTTAAAAGAGTGAGTTTGTATAGTATTTGTAGGCAGCTGCTTCTCACCTGAGGTTGGTGAGGCTCGGGTGGTTCCTCAAGGCTTCTGCGAATGCTTCTGCTCCCTCATCCCCGATGCTGTTCCCCCACATCCTGAGAGCACAGAAAACACACATCTGCATCAGGAGGCATGGAAACACTAAGGGACTCTTAATCAAGCCAGCAGTATCCTACAAGAGAAAGCAAACTACACATGTTGACTGGCCAGTTCCAGTAATACTGGGAAGTGGGAGTATCTGAGTTCCCAGTCGGAAACTTAAACTGGAATGCACCCTGAGGTCAGAATTGCTGCTTGTAAACTCTGAGATACCTCACCATACCCGAGACCATTGTTCAAAATGGAGTCTCCGCATATGAACATTAAGAGAACACTGTATTAATTGTGTCACATTAAATCAAGTGTACATATGGTACTGCTCATCTTCTACCTGTGGATATGTGGTTACAATGTTTGTGTTCAGAAATACAAAATAAAGCTTAGTAATGTATAACCGGTATTGCTCATGGCAACATTCTGACTTGTGCTACTGGAACACAGTTCACTCGGGAGGGACGTTACTCCCGGTTCAGACCTCAGACTTGTAAATGGAACGCAGCATAATGCTTCAATTTCACATTTGTAATATGCACAGACGATCATCAAGTCAAACATGTCCTTTTTAAAGCTTAAACTGTGTGACCTGGTACATTTTGATAGATGATAGATTGATACTAATGATCCCAACTTGGGAAAGGATTTAAATGGTGATGGATGTATTCTAATGGTTTTCTAAATTGGGGATCATATTCAAAAGAAAATAGGTAAATACTAAGAAGGTTATTATTGAGTAAATCAAGTAACATGTGTTTTTTCTCTCAAAAAAAACGATTAAACCGATTTTGTCCTCTTCTGAAACATGTTTGCACCCCTGCTTTGATGAGCACAGCGACACGAATACAGCAGAGAGATGACTGACAGCAGTGAGGTCTCACCCCATCAAATATAGAAGAGCTCCTCTGGATTGCGCTGGCCAGATATCTCCCCCCGACACCAGTGATCCTGTTTTTGCCAACCCTAAGGACAAAGTGATGTAATCATCAGGTTTAGGGACATGAGAAATTATTCGCCACAACAGGTATATTAATTGAGAGGAAACAAATACCAAGATCACAACAGATGTCATTACTTATATCAGTGTTATTGATATAATAGTTATAATATTATCATACTGGTAACAGTTAGAGCATACTTGACGACTCGCAGCTTTGGGCATTCCTGGATGATCTGAGCCACCAGCTTAGCTCCAACATCTGTGATGTGATTGTTGTAAAGGCTGAGGACAGAGAAAGATTCAGTTACTCTGAAACAAGGGGAATTATACTTTATGGAGCGCTAACACTTATTGAGGCAGGAACATATTGGCTACCAGGTTTTTGTACCTCTACTTTTTGTATAGCCAAAAATACAGGTTTGTACCTACCTACATATAGCTTTTGAAAAGAAAACATATTTAGACGTATCGTGACGTTTTGTGTATGTTTTATTATGTATTCGAAAAATACTATAAAACACTTCTGAAAGAAATTTCTCTGTAAGGGATTAATAAAGTGTTCTTCTTCTTCTTCTTCTTCTTCTTCTTCTTCTTCTTCTTCTTCTTCTTCTTCTTCTTCTTCTTCTTCTTCTTCTTCTTCTCCTTCTCCTTCTCCTTCTCCTCCTCCTCCTCCTCCTCCTCCTCCTCCTCCTCCTCCTCCTCCTCCTCCTCAAAAGTCAATGGTAAACATCAAAATCACCATAGCAATGGAAATCTTGTTTGCCTAAACACCTAGCTACGGATATTCATTTAACTTTTCACGTCGAGTAGAACTTGAATGGTGTTTAGAATTATGACTGACAGAAAATGTAAAATTCAAAAGGTGTTGTATTTAGGGGATTGGCAGAAATGGAATATAGTATTACATATATATATTAACTATGTAAAATCACCTTAAACTAAGAATTGTGTAAGCATAGATCTACATATGGAGCAGGTCCTATTCCATGTTGCACGACCATGTTTCTACAGAATGAACATACTAGCTCCAGAGAGGAACTTTCACAATATTACAAAACCCTAAGGCCACTGTATTTCTCAAAGACAAGTTGTTCCACAGCACTAAAATCCAGCACACTGTCCCTTCAGGGAAACAATGTCCCTCCTCTGGTTACAATGTATGAAGTCAAGAATGAGCTTTCAATACATCATCATAAGTCAACATGGACAAAGTCTTCTTCAAGCGCTCAGAAAAAAGTACATTTGATCTAAAAGTCCATGAAGTGAAGTGAGAAAACTAGATTTCTGTCCTATCACCAATCAAGTACTATATGAATGTACATTTTTATACTTTACTTGAGCATTTCTGTTTCCAAGTTACTCAAAATAATTGCTGTGAACTGGCCTTTGAATTAGCAGACAGCAACAACATTCCTGTACCAAACAACTCAGGTTTAAACTTGAAAAACAAATGGTCAATTTACCCCTTGATGCGGATCACCTTACCCCTTAGATTGGGCAAGTTAAACCAAGAGACCACTTTTTTTTTTAGTAGTCATGCTTTCATGGCCCTTTGTGATAGATGCATTATTTTCATTTTGATTGACAGATGACATCCTGAAATAAAGGTTGTTGTTGTCATTTGACTTGTATCTCATGTATCCTTGCTTAGAGGACAACATAAGTAAATATTAGCTCAGCTTACCCCACTCTCCCATACAAGGATGTTTTATTAAGTCTGTACAATGCTGTTTGTAGTCCAGCATTCTCTGCAGCACTACAACACTTTATTTAGAATGATATTATCACATATTTTGCCTTTACCAAATATTGTGCCCACTGTGATTTGGATGTTGGCCTAGTCCAGATTGCTATTTCAGTAAAAAGTGTATTAAATGTGCGGCTCTAGTATGTAGTTAATTTTGAAAGCATAAATATGAATAAATATTCTTATTGTATTGGTACGCTGACTTGAGTAAAGAATGTGAATACTTCTTCCACCACTGGTAGACATGTATCTTTAGATTATATACGTTTACTGTATAACACAGTGTTTACTTTCAGATAAAATTGAATATTTGACAGGGGTACTCACCCCAAGATTTTCACGACTTTGTGCTTACACAGCTCCTCTGCAAGAACCTCGATGCTGCTGTCAGACAGCTGATTCACACTCAGTCTGCGGAGAAAGATCCAATTAGCTTTTGTTTAGAGGAATATTATGTTGGAATATCCTGCAATTGAGAACGGGTTAAGACACTGTTTTTTACCTCACTACTGTCATCTTACTGAAGGAGGGCTTCAGCTGCTTCACCCCATAGTCACTGATGTTGTTGTTGTCCATGTCGAGGCCCAGGACCTTGTGACGGTGCTGCAGCACGAAGTTGATAGCGGTGCAGTCCCCGGAGAACACGTTACAGTAGCCCAGCTTGATGAAGTCCGCCGTGATGCCTCTGGCCGTCGTCTGGGCGATGTCTCTGCTCCCCGTCTCAAAGATGCAGCGCAGCATCCACAGGAAGTTGGGCAGCACATGGACCTTCTTGCCATCCTCACCATCATAGTGGGGTAATCCATGGAGGTGGGACTTCACACTGGTAGAAAGGTAGGATTTGAGCAAGGCCCGTTTTTTCTTTAATAACACAGGAGAAACCAGATGCTCCATCAGGCCGATGTGAGCCTTGGACAGCAGGCCGCACAGGAACAGGTTAGTGAACTGAAGGTGTTCATTTGTCGCAAATGGATTCTTTTCCCTGGACTTTGAGGAGCCACTGATACAGACTTGAAAAGGAACACAAAATGTATTCCTCTTCCTGCTGCACTCTGTGAAGAACTTGAGGATGGAGCCGGCAGGAGCCTGCTCGTCCAACACCAGAGCAAACGCTGCCAGGAAAGACTGCAGGGTGACGTGGAGGACTTCAAATGTAGCGGCGCCCCCGCTGGCGTCGAACTCACCGACAGGCCGCAGGAAGCCCAGCGACAGGTCCTCCTCCGTCAGCCCACACTCACTCATCTGCTCCTGGCTCCAGATGAAGCTTCCTCTCTCCATACCCTGAAGAGCCAGTTTGGCAAACGCTGTGAGGGACCTGAGCCCGGCTCTGAACGTCTCGGAAGCACACCGAGTGCTCTTCTTCAGCAGAGACGGAGCAGGAGCGGCTGAGCGGCTGAGGAACACCTCGGACAGCAGGAGGAAGATGTCTGTGAGCGTGATGCAGGTGTCAGGCAGGTGGAAACTATCATGCATGGTGTGCAGGTGCCTGAAGCTCTTGAATACGATCCAGCAGAAGAGCGGGGTGGAGCAGAGGCCACAGAGGTGGGGGCTAGCATCCAGCTGCACGGACACCAGCTCTCGGTGCTCCTGCTTCTTGAAGTGCAGGTGGATGTAGGTGTTCAGGTGAGCCGGGGAGAAGCCGCGCAGAGCCACCTTCTTCCTGATTACCCTGCTCTGGATCTCGGTGCCTGTGCGGCCGTCAGAACCTTCTGGGAACCCTTGAGCAGTTTCCCACAGAGCAGGCTGATGAGCAGCTGGAGGGGGTGGGCCTTTACATCTGGTGAGCCCACCTCAGCAACATTCATCAGGTCATTCATCTGAATCTCATCGTAGCCGTCAAACGTAAAGATAACCTTCTCAGGGAAGCGCAGGATGAACTCAAACACCTCGTCGTCCGGGTCGTGGTCGGGGCAGCAGTTGTGTTTGAACAGAAGCTCTCTGAGGGACATCTGCTCCGAGTCCTTGAAGAGGCTGAACGTCCTGCAGCGGAACTTAAAGAAGAAGATGGCGTCCGTCTGTAGCTCTTTGTTGGACCAGAGATTCTGGAGCTTCTGCAGCAGGATGGATTTCCCCACCCCGGCATCCCCCATCACAGAGATGGTCTCCCCCTGGGGGTTGAAGACTGCATGGTCTCCCAGCAGCGTGTGCAGACTCTCCAGGAAGCCCAGACTCTCGTTGCAGTCGTTCAGCAGCTCCATCAGCGTGTCGGTGTACAGCTCCTCCAGACGGGTCTCCTCTCGCTGGCCGTACGACATGATGAAGCTGGTGTCCTGGCTCATGCCCCGCCTCAGCTTCTCACTGAACCTGCTGACTGGGGGGGAGCATATGGAGCTAAATCAAAAATGTTTTTGATCATTCAAAGAAATACATTTTATTTGAAAGTTCAAGTTTTTATCCTGAACTTTGAAAAATACAATGATGTATTCAACCGAAAAATAAGTTTCAAATCTTATTTTGGGTTGAATATTATTTTGATTCAGTTTTGTCATATTTCCCTTTTTCTACATATTTTGATATTTGAATCCTTTTTTTTCAATTGCAGATTTTACATTTTCAGTCTCAAATCTAGTTTTTTCAGGTTTCAGATTTGTTTTCACTTTCCATTCCTATTTGTTCACTTTCAGACATTTGGCACTGATGTTGCGTGGGGGAAACAGAAAGCAATAGTAAGCTTTATTATAAGGTTCAGTGATGAAGGATTTTTCTATTTAGGACATTTGATCCATTCTTAAAAATATGTTTTTTGTAATGTCCCTATCTTTTAAAATGTTTAAATCAGTGAAGGCCAAAGGTTTTTTTTCTTCAATAAACTGTATTTTTTGGATTACTCGTACTCAAGTTCATCCACAATAAAATATATGAAGTACATAACATAACATTGAATACATTTCAGCTCAGACGCACCATACAACACACGCACACTTTAAAGAAAGCATGCATGCATATCCCTCTTAACTTAAATAGTTATTTGTGGTAAGTTACAGTTTGATATATCTGCATGGACTAAGAGCGTGTAATGTACAGAGGAGATATTGTATATTGAATGTAGGATTTATTTTTAAATGTGGTTGATTTACATATTCTACACTCATTGATATACATGGGGTGGGTAGAAAAGCAATGCAAAAGGAACAGTGTGAGTGATTGAAACACTTACTGGGATCTGTGTTCACCACGTCCAACAGCGCTACTTCACTGCTTGGGTTGAAGTTGATGTCTTTCAGCCATGGCTGGAGGTCTACGTATGCATCACATACTTTGTAAATGATGTAAATGAAGTATTCACAGGCCTCCTCACCTTTGCATTGGACTAGCTCCAAGATTTTACGCACCTGAAAAATAATGAATGAAAAGAATGTCAGTCGTGTTTAGAATTTCAGTTTTTTTTTAAAGAAGTTAGCCTTAAAACAGAAAACACCCTATGTATGTAACAGATGTCTTTGATTCTCCTGCCTGGTCCGTCTTGGTGGCAGTTCGCTGAACGATCTCCACATCCTCCTCACAGACGAAGCCAGAGGCCAGCAGGTTGTCCAGGATGCAGGGGACGCTCCGGAGCCGGGACACCAGCAGCTCTCTGTGGTAGGTGAGGAGGGAGAGGCAGGACGGCCTCACCTCTTCTCTCTGACCCATGGTTACTGCAGCTCAGCCACCTGTGTGGGGAAACAGGTGAAAGCCATTTAAACATTCCTAAATCTATATAATACCATTTTAGACATCAACAATTTGCATTTGGACATCACTGGTGATATTTAGTAGATATTTTACTTAAGTAAATATATCAGTACTAAATACTGTGTGAAAAGTAAAAATATAAAAGTATTGGCATCTAAATATACTGTGCCAAAAGTATAAGTACTTGTTGTGCGTAATGGCCCATTTCATCATATGAAGTAATGCATTGTACACACATCATGCATTATGTTCATCACAGCTGGTAAATGTTGAGCTAATTTATACATATTTATATATATATATATATATATAAATATATTTATATATATATATATATAAATGACTGCTTACTGTATTTACTGCTGGATATTTAAACCTGAATCTGTAAGGTATGTAAATCTGTCAGATAAATGTAGTAGAGATAACCAGTAATACACGCAGCAGCCTGTCACAGTGTTTTTGGTCCAGATAACATTCAGCTGCTACTGGTTGATGGCCCGACTGACTGTTAGTGGTGGATAGTAACAAAGTACATTTACTCAAGTACGGTACTTAAAGGTGGGGTAGGTAATTCACTTCAGAAACACTTGTTGTTATATTCCATGGAATGCTCTTAACATCCCGATAGCAATGAATACATTAATGCTTTGACAATAAATATATACAAATATTTCATCTGTGGAAGCCGTCGCTCTGTAAAAAGCACGACCAATCATCTGAGCCGGCCCGGCTAAAATATACAACACATAAATAATACAACACATAAATACATAATAAATCAACTTTGACATACATTTAGAGGTAAAGGTATCCAGCAGCAGTATATAAAGGTATTCTAATTAGCTCTACAAGTAACACCTGTGGTAAACACATGAAATAATAGGCATTCAGCATAGTAAGTAGGCTACTTTTACTTTTGGTACTTTGATGCTCATACTTTTGGGCTTCTACTTAAGTAGGATTTGGGATACAGAACTTTTACTTGTAACAAAGTACTTTTAAAATGAAGAATTGCTACTTTTACTTAAGTGAAAAATCTCAGTACTTCTTTAACCAGCGTTACTAGCATTAGCAGTTTTACCAATATAAAACTGACAGCTGCTCCATAGTTGTTGACTGGCTTGTCATTTTTACAAATGAATGCTAAACAGGGACGTGCACAGACATTTGGAGGGGCTATTGCTCTAAACTGGAAAAAGGGCCTCCCCCCGAAAAAAAACATAAGACCTTTTGAAAATTGTAACTTGTTTTTAATGTAAAAGACCAAACGATTATTACATCAACTAAATTGAACAGTAATTCACATCTCATAACAAAATAAGCTAAGGCGACTACTTGCATTTGGTGACTTGATTTTAAAAATGAAAACCAGGGCCATTTTTTCTTTTGCGGTCCATATCTCATTAAAATATCTAATGTTAGTAACTATTAAAGACAACATGGGGACAATTCTGTTCTAATGTAGTTTGACCATTGTAACTGCTGTGCAGTCCAGACATACTGATAAAATAGGGCCTCTAACTAATTACCTTAAATAAACTCACTAATTAATGAAACCAGTTCAATACGCATTATTCTTATTCTTATCATTCTTTATGACGCAGTAACGGTAAGGTATCTAATTACTTATTTATTTAGTATTCCATAACTTAATAACAGAGATGGTCAAACTAAAGTGGAGACATGGCAGAAATCCTACAATGAAGCGGGACAGTGAACTGTTCACCCGTGAGAGGGCGATCAAGAAAAGAGAGCGAGCGGCCCGTTGAGGGAGTTTACAGATGAAAAGACACAGAAAGACAGAAGCACAATAACAAGTAGGCTATATTTAGGTGTTTTTTTGTAAATAACCGACGGTATCAAGAGGAAGTAAAGTCCCAAGGTTTGTCCCTTATACCCTAACTGCCATGAGACAACTCAAAATCAAGTTTCCAAAATCCGACACTGAGGTGGTCTTAACGCACCGGCAGATGACAGCGCTGACAAAGTGTGTTTCCCGCAGCGAGACGCTACAATACTTGTGGGCTTATCATGTTGATTCGGCCACAACAGAAAAAAGAAAAAGCAAACTCTCGCTCTCTCCAGAGGGGCAGGTCAGCCAAAAAGGCCAAGCCCGTTGCCCGGGCAACATTAGCCCGTACCTGTGCACGTCCCTGATGCTATATATGTTGAACTGAATACATTTTTACAAGGTATGACCGGTATCTGTTAGCTCTTTTGTGTTTCCTAAATCCTGTAATCCCTTCCTCAATGAAGAGGTTAGCTTCAGTGTGACACTCCTCTGTTCCTCACTGTCAACACATTCCTCTCTGTTTGTTTAGCACTGACAGTGTGTTAAAAAAACAAATTACAGGTAAATTCAAGGTAACAAATGTAAAAATAACGGCTTCTGGTTACATCATTAGCACCGTGCTACATTAGCTGTGTTTGTTTAGTATGACTTCTGCAAAGCTCACTGTCCTTGCGCTACGTACTGAAACATTCCTCCTACCCTTGTGTTGCGTCCACACCAAAGCGCTGTAAACACTCAACTGTAAAGTGACAAACAATTGTTGAGAGGAATTAACTCTTTTTAATGTCACAAGTGCCCAGAAATGTCACTTTGAGACACATTACAGTGTTGAGACAGCTTTGTGTTGGAGGAAGTGAAAGTATACAGTTTGAACGCGTCATTCCTTCACTTACTGTCACAACAAAGTGTTAGTGCCGCGTTCATGCACCCACGGAAATGTGGGATTTAAACTCATATCAGGTATTTTCTCAATTTTACACTAAGATCATGCAAAAATGTCCCTGATGGAAGAAGTAGCCAACCCAAATATTTGACTACATTAGAAATATTAATGCTATGGTGTAGAAGGACACTGTTACAATTAAAAAGTTGTGCTTTCAAAGTTCTACCAAAGTAAAAGATTTAAGCGGTAGGAGAAGTAGGCTACTCAGATCTTGTACTTGAGTAAAAGTAGAAGTACTCAGATCTTGTACCTGAGTAAAAGTAGACGTACCAGAGTGTAGGAATACTCTGTTACAAGTAAAAGTCCTGCATTCAAAAGGTTACTCAAGTAGAAGTACAAAAGTATTAGCATCTAAATATACTTAAAGTAGGCCTACCAAAAGTAGTCATTGTGTAGATTGGTCCGTTTCAGAATAATATATATAATATGTTTTATAATTATTGATCATTAAAGTGTTATCAAAGCTGGTAAAGGTGCAGCTAGTTTGAATGACTTTGTATACTGCAGGGTAGCTTGTGAATTTACTCCAGGTGGAACTAAAGTCTGATTTAACACTTGATTATATTTCACATCATTCATCCAGATCTGTAAAGTAACTAAAGATATTAAATAAATGTAGTGGAATACAAGTACACCATTTACCTCTGAATTGTAGTGGGGTAGAAGTACAGAGTAGCATAAAATGGAATATTCAAGTAAAGTACAAGTACCTTCAAATTGTGCTTTAGTATGGTACTTGAGTATATGTACTTAGTTACTTTAAACCACTGACAATAAGATTATGCAATATATCATTGATGGAAGAAGTAGGCCACCTCACATATTTAACTGATGGCATGGTGTAGAAGTGAAACGTTCTGCATTCTTAATTCTACCAAAGTAAAATATTTAACTATAATAAATACCAAACCAGAAGCAAAAGCACTTGTTATGCAAAATTACTTATTTTAGAATATTATATATTTAGAATAATTATCTGGATTATCATAGTTGATAATGTGCCTATGTTGCAACTGGAAATAATGTCAACTACTTTTTGAACTGCTGGGTAGTTAAATCCATGAAAATACATAATCATTAATTAGTTTATTTGTATCTAGTATGACAAATCTGAATCTACAAGTAACACATTTGGTCAAATGTAATGTAATGGAGTTAAAAGTATAAAATAAATAGGAAATACTGAATTAAAGTACAAGCAGCCGAAAACTGTACAGTACTGAGTGAATGTACTTAGTTTCTTTCCACCTCTGCAAAATATAAGTTACTATTCACAGACCATCAAGGTATTTAACCTTTATTTTAATCTCAATTTTAAGGTAGCCTCTTTGTTCTCATCTCCCCTTACAGTGCTTCTCCAATGTCCTTTATTCTTATTTTATTATATTTTGTTCTGAAATATCTTGTAGCCCTGTTTTTAAGGCCTGACCATGAGTTGTGGGACCCTCACTCTCTCATTTCCTCTCATCTCTCTAGGTTACTGTCGGTTTGATCAAGAAAAACAAATGACTTTTGAAACAGCTTCGTTATTTCAGCTGATAGTGTGCCCTCATGGTTCATGGATAAAGTTGTATAATCAACGTACCTCGCAATACCTGTAATCTTTTGTTACTATATTTAAATCCTTCTCATTATATCCTGTTCAGAGTATGTTGATTATGTGTGGAGCTGTGCCATAAATACATATATCTACAATAATTCAAACCCTGCAGTTAGAACATATCAAGTTGTAATCTTTAGGATACTATACTGCAATACTACATATAGAGACCACGATATCCATTTGTTTTATTCTTTTTTTTGTGATTCACTCTTGGTGAATTTACTCTAATTTCCTCCCAAATCGACTGATATATCAAAAACAATTGCATGCAACCGGGCGCAGTCTGATATGTATATTATGTATAAAAGTCCCCAACAGATGGACAGAAGCTATTTGTTTAGTCAGTTTTCAGTGGTTACAAAGCAACATAAAATGTAGAAAGGTGCCCAAAAAATGCCTTTAATATATCGTTTTGTTTAGTTAGTTAGTTGTTGAGGATGTGTGTGGGGGTGAGGAGTAAGGACGTCCTCGCTGTAAGACTACATGTTTTTATTCTACCACATCTACTGTATACAGCAGCAACACACGGAGCAGAATCCCCTCTCCCTGTTCCTCTGAGTTTGGACAGAGACGAAGCCCGTGCTGCGGTCATCACTTCTGGAGAGGACCTCATGTTGATCAGCAGGGCCAACGGTGGGGGGAGCTGCGTCACTTGTTGATCCTTTGTTGTTGCCAGAGGAGGGGTCTTCAGGTGAGGCTGGTTCACAGTGTGGAGCTTTGCTGTAGGCAGAGGTGGAAGAAGTACTCAGATCTTGTAAGTAGAAGTAGAAGTACCAGAGTGTAGGAATACTCTGTTACAAGTAAAAGTCCTGCATTCAAAATGTTACTCAAGTAAAAGTACAAAAGTATTAGCATCAAAATATAGTTAAAGTACCAAATATTAAAAGTAGTCATTGTGCAGATTGGTCCGTTTCAGAATAATATATATGATATGTTTTATAATGATTGATCATTAAAGTGTTCTCAAAGCTGGTAAAGGTGCAGCTAGTTTGAATGACTTTGTATACTGCAGGGTAGCTTGTGAATTTACTCCAGGTGGAACTAAAGTCTGATTTAACACTTGATTAGATTTAACATCATTAATCCAGATCTGTAAAGTACCTGAAGGTATGAAATACATGTAGTGGAGTAAAAGTACACCATTTACCTCTGAACTGTAGTGGGGTAGAAGAACAAAGTAGCATAAAATGGAAATACTCAAGTAAAGTACAAGTATCTCAAATTTGTACTTAAATACATTACTTGAGTAAATGTACTTAGTTACTTCCCACCTCTGGCTGTAGGTTGCAGAGCAGCTGGTTTCACCTGCTGAGTCCTGTGTGGGGCAAACACATGATGATGTCACATAGGGGTCTGGATCCATGTCTCTGGGAAGTGTCTCGGGACTGGATTAGGACAAATACTAAGTCAGCCTATCACCTTAAGAATATATATATATATATACACGGTTAAAATACTTTAAAAAAAGCATATATCTTCAGTAGACTGGACTCCTGTAATGGTGTCTTTACAGGTCTCATTAAAAATCTATTAGAAAGCTGCAGCTGATTCAGAACGCTGCTGCTCGAGTCCTCACTGACACTAAGAAAGTGGATCACTCCTGTTCTGAAGTCTTTACACTGGCTTCCTGTGTGTCAATGAATTGATTTCAAAATACTGCTGCTGGTTTATAAAGCTTTGAATGGTTTAGGCCCAAAATACATTTCTGACCTCCTGCTATATTATGAACCATCCAGATCTCTCAGGTCTTCAGGGACTGGTCAGCTTTCTGGCCCCAGAGTCAGAACTAAACATGGAGAAGCAGCGTTCAGTTGTTATGCTCCAAACATCTGGAACAAACTCCCAGAAACCTGCAGGTCCGCTGAAACTCTGACTACTTTTAAATCCAGGCTGAAGACTTTTCTTTTTGCCGCTGCTTCAAACGGAACTATTCACATCTCATTGTAACTTTTATTTTTGTATTTTATATATTAGCTTAATCAATATCTCTGTGTGTGATACAAACAGGGAGACCGAAATTCAGTTTCTCCAAAACCCCAAAATTACAATATATTTAAGGATAAATGCATATATGTATATATACATACATACACAATAGAAAAATAGAAAAACATTAAACAAAAGGCACATTGATAAATATCTCAGCAGTGTGGTAGATTAGAACGGATGAGTATATGACAATGAATGTATATGACAGCAGTACATATATATTTGTACTGTTGGATGCTATATTAATAAACTTGCCTTGCCCTGCCTCACCATGATGAACCTGTGCTGCAGAGCCTCGGCGGGGGTCACTCTGGTGACAGAAACCACACGCAGCATCCGCCTGAGGAGGCTGACAAACGCCCGTGTGTCCTCATGCTCTCTGATGGTCTCTGGCTTTGGGCGCTCCTTTGTCAGGTCGTCTATACAAGAGAACTGGTTGGAAATGCTTTGGCCTGGTTGGCTGGTCAGGCCTGTTGCCTGCTTGTATTCAGCCCAAGTGTTCAGCCTCCATTCCTGATTTGTGGAGTCTTTGTTCTTGCTGAAAAAAGTCTGTGTGTGGATCCCAGCATCCAGCAGGCGGTCATCGGGCTGACCCTGCATCTGCACCAGGATTCTCATGACCTCATATTCACACCTGATAGGATAGAGGTGCCGACTCAGGTACATGTAGGCCAGAACGCAGCCGAGAGACCACATGTCTGCAGACTCATCGATAGGGAGGCCCAGGATGACCTCAGGAGCCCTGTACCCAAGGGTCTGATGGATTGTGCCACGCTTTATTCTGGAAACTGGTGTGGCACAACCGAAGTCTATCAGTTTGACTGTAAAGGGCTGCTGCATACGGTTTACCAGCATCACATTGTCCGGCTTGATGTCTGCATGCACCAGGCCGATGCTCTTCAGAGCCTTCAGAGCCCCCAGCATCTGTTGGGAGACGACTCTGATCTCAGACAGCGGGCTCTGGCGCCTTACTCTCATCAAGTCCTCCAGAGTTTGGTCCAACATTTCCAGAACTAGACACATGTGGCCCTTGTGCATGAAGGATTCATAAAACCTCACCAGATTGCTCTCCTTCAGCGCAAGAAGAGAGATGTGTTTAAAAGCAGCTGCCTCTTTTTTACCAGCCCAGGTTAGATGTCTCTTAATAATCTTCACTGCAACACACTCCGTTGTGTCTAATCTGACACAGGAAACCACTTTCCCAAAGGTCCCCTGTCCCTTCAGCTCCCGCACCAGGTATTTGCAGGACTCACCAGACAGAATGTCATTCTTATGGACCTGGAAATCCCCTCTGCGTGGCGTCGAGGACGACATTTACAAGTGAAAATACTCCAGTTGGAGCAAATGATCCTCAATTCACTCACAACCTAACCACAATTAGAACTTCCAAGTACGGTTTGTCATTGTTTAAAAAATTCTCATTCACAATCCAAACAAGACAGCTGATTTAAAAAAATACATTTTGAAGGCTTGTTTTTATTGTTATTTAAAATGTGTAAAACCACTAACCAGCACAGTTGTATTTTGTATGTGAAACAGATATACAAATAAATACTAATGGCACTATTAAAACAGGAGTAAAACAATATCATAAGCTAATTCTAACCCTGACATCATAAATAAGATTAAAGTGAGTGTGCGATTTTCTGAAAATGGGAAATTTGAGAAAGGAAACAAATGTTTCATTGTGTTGAGTTGTACTTGTAATTCTCGTAAACTCATAAAATGTTTCTGTTGTTACAGAATACAACCAACCCATAAATGGTTTCTGTATCACAGGGATAGTCAATTGACAGGCTGTGTCAATGTGCAATACGGGTGTAATATTGTGTAAAAAAGAGTGATATACCAGTGTAATAACGTTGTATTATATAAGTGTGATTATTGGGGTAACATGGGTTTAATAGTAGTGTAACACGGGTGCAATAATGGAGTAATATGGGTGCAGGTGCATTATGGGCTTATATGGGTGTAAAACAGTGTAATATGGATGTTAAGTAGAAAATAGCAATCAAGTAATTGTCCTAAATATTTAAATGTGCTTGCCCATTTAACGGTTAAGTTAAAACCATCTTTCACCTGATTGTTTCTTTTCTCACATCTTTATTTGGATTTTTTATATTGAAGTAATTCAAAAGTAACAAAGTAATCAGGTTACTTTTAAGATGTGATAACTGAGATTGGCCCTCAGGTTTGAGGTTAACTTGTTGCACCACCACGAGTGTCCCCCTGGTGGCAGTGATGGATGGAGGTTGGCAGAGTCATGTGGAATAATACTGTATGTAGATGGACTGATGGTGTGAGACAAACAGACTGCAGATTTTAGTAAAAACATTGTTTATTGTGATTAAATACACATAAAGCATAAATAGGTCTCACAGGTGGTAAATGTTTTAGGACACACATTAATAAATCAACAGCATTGACATTATTGTTATTGTGCATGGAACAAAAAGTCAACACACACACACACACACACACACACACACACACACACACAGAATACATTTCGACCTCAACATATACACACTGTACACACACAAACAACAACATTGCATTTTCATTTCATTCAAAACGAATGTGTTCACTGCAGAGAGTGATGAGTGAACGCTGTGAATCAGAGTGGAGCTGTCACATCCTGAACACTGAGGGGAGACTTTGTGATGATGGCTTTGTAGTGCAATTCAAGATCTTTTACTACTTTAAAATAATCACTTTTACAAATAGGGAATAATGTTTGTTAAAAAATTATTAAAATGTTTGTACAAAAATAACTCAAATCCTGGGTGTATCGTCAGTAAATGACTTAAGGGGAAGGCCCATGTGTACTGCTATTATGTATTGCATGCTAGAAGATGAACTCTTTATGGCTGAAGGGAGGGCCACACATGGATCTGCTGTACAGTGAAAGCTCCAGCTGTGTAGGTCAGTGTTATAGAGATGATCACACCTCTTCCTGGTACCACAAGCATCGACCACGGTTAGAAACCTCACCAACAGCACAGTGAGCGGAGCAGCACATTTCAGATCTCGCTCTCGTAGGTGTGCATGTAGGTCTTGAGTGACAGGATTTCGGCGTAGCTGCGGGTGGTTCTGCGGTACAGGTCCAGGCCCGTCAGGATCTCCACATCTCTGACCCGCGCCGTGTGCATCTTCATCAAATCCTCCACCCACCGGACTCCTCCTCTGAGCTCTGGGGAGACAGGGAGGAACACACAGTCATTAGCATGAGGTTTACCCCAACCCTTACCATTGCTCTCAAGGAAAATAGTTAGAACATTAAACCACTCTCATGTGGGTGTGTTAGGAACAGAGCTGGAGTCAGGACAGGCTCAGTTTGAACACTGGAACCATGGAGAAAGAGCTTTCCTGACCATTAAGGATAAAAGACAGCTGCCAAGAGCACACTAATGAACATGTTGTTTCCTGTTTGATTGACCTGCACACTAACAGACATGTAAAAATAATAGTGTTTAGTATTAGCTGGAATTACATGCTGGACAGTGACTGTTCATAAAAGGTTTGGTTTCACTGAGCCTGTGCAGAAACATGAACTACAACCTGTGCTGAGTGAATGGAAAGTGCTCTGCAGGTGATTGACTGTGGTTTGTTGAGAAATAGTCGAACACATTGCTTCCCCAAAATTGGGAATTTTTTGCACAGGCTACATATCAAGATTGGGATGAATATTAACTTTCTCACCCTACTCTGAAAAGAAAGCTTAGAAACACATGTTTCAAGATTTAGGGGCAGCTGTGGCTCAGAGGGGTAGAGCAGTGTCTGCCAATCAGATGCTCAGTGGTTTGATCAGTCAAAATGTCGAATTGGCAAGATACGTAACTTGAAATGTTGTACGGTGTCTATGGTATTGAATTGTGTGTAAGTCGCTCTGGATAAAAGCATCAACTTAAATGACATGTAATGTAAAGATGTAGCACTTTTCCTTCAACATTTCAGTTCCATAACCACGTACAGCTTTACAATGTGTACATTTCATGGATTTAAAGATTTGCGATTTGTTACTACAACATTTCTTCCGCTCGTATGATCTTCTTGCCATGAAACTCCCCCCCCCCCCCCATCATAACTCCACCGATCTGAATTTTAAATTGTCTTTTTTTTGTGCGACTGTCTTTTTTAGGTGAGCGTCTTTTTGTATTCTGAAAAGCACTTTATAAACTAAATGTATTATTATTATTATTTAGATCCACAGATTCTATGTTCTGTCAGGGAGAATACTGTCATTTCTGAATGATCTAAGAGGCAGGTCCCTGTGTGGACCTGCTCTCTGAATGTGTGTGTATATGTGTGTGTGATTCTCCTCACAGTGCAGGTCTCCTCGTTGCTGGCTCTGTGGGGCAGGATGAAGGCGGCGCTGCTGAGCGGCCCGCTGCAGGCGTCTGCTGGCTGGGTGAAGTCCAGGCAGCTGCTCAGCACCACGAAGTAGTGAGTGGGGACGGGGATCATCCCGCTGACATACCTGCAGGGAGGACCAGCAGGAGACATGAGATCAAAATTCATTTGTAACATGTGGACAAGTTGTTTCCCTCAACCTGGATTCATTTTGGTTCCTCTTATTCCTTCTATAAAAGATCCTTTTTATACATTTCTGCAAGAGCAAAAACCACAGATGTAAACGTCATCAGGAAGGATCCTGATATGTTAATCATTTTCTTGCGCTCTGTTGGTAGGTGTTCCTTTATGTTTTGCAATGGTCTTTATATGTATATATATGAAGATATAGATCCATGGCTGCAATACCTAGGGCTAAAAGATGAGGAGCCCGTTCAGCCCCAGACTCATCCATCGTCAGGTCAGCACAAACTGCTTGGACCGTCCTTTGAGCCTGTAGCCATCAGGCTGCACAGGGCTACATGTAACCCATTAAAAGCCACCCGTACTGTACATACATAAAATCTGCACTGTTTGTACAAATGACTTTGACCTGCACTCAAATCTGCACACTTACATGTAAATATATTTAACAATCTGAACCCACATATATACAGTATGTTCATTCAACTGATCAAAGTTTACCTTGTTGTGATATCTTGTTTTAACAGTTACTATATAATGTTATTTAAATTGTTGTTATAATTTGTTTACCTTCCCTACAGGGATAAATAAAGGTCCATCTTATCTTATCTTCTTAATACTTGTACAGCATGGGACATGAATGTATTGTATTTGCACTTAATAATTTAAGCACTTGAGTTGGAAAATCGCCTTTTAGTTTTGCTATGTTCTTGTCCAGAATTTCCCCCTGAGACAAATGTGTAATGAGTTTTGATATTGGGCTATATAAATCAAATGTCATTTATTGATTGTTCTCACTCTTTTATCTTCTCCGCAGAGTCCCTGACGCCATCATAGTCGTAGTCGAAAATGGGTCCAATGAGCACATTCACTCCATTTCTCTCAGTGGCATATCTCTTCACCAGCGCTCTCTGGAAGTAACCCCATATTCCTGTAAATGTGCCAGAGAGGGGGAACAAAGAGGAGAGCAAAGAGACTGTGAGGGGGGGATCAATGTATCAGAGAATCCATCTGAATGATTCAGCTCGATTCTATGCAGGAAAAACACAACAAGGATACTAAAGACAATGGAGCCTTTAATCGCTGAGTGACTTACTCTTGAATGCAGGATACATGGGCACAGTGTTGGTGATGAGGACAGCATCATATTTTTTCTCTATGCTTGAAGACAATTCTGCCAATGAAAAAGTGAAACATATTACAAACATGTATAACCAAACAAAACATATTGAGCCATGGTTTAAAATGTATGAATGTATATGAGAAAAATGACGGTGGCCGACAGGTGCAAACGCGCTGCAACGGCCCAAAAGAATACGAAAATATTGCAAGTAAAAAAACTGTGATTGGTTTGTGCAGCGCTTCTTGTAAATGTTTAAGCATTTCTTCTAATATAAGTGTTTTGGGCTGGTTTGCCACTGTCAGCCACCATAGAAAAGATATCAAAGTACGTCGTAATTATTTGTACATTTAATTACAAGATCTTATATTTTGTATATATATATATACACAAGAAAATATAGTTTTTGTTTAGTTCCTGTGATTTCAGAGTTGCAGCTGGGGGACTCACGGGGGGGGTACAGGAAGCCGTAGGTGATCTGTCTGTCTGCTCTGTAGTTGGTGCACGACTGACTGTAGGTGGGGGGGACTCTGCTGTCAGCGCGCACACAGTTAAACAGAGCTTCAGGCAGAGGGGACACTTCTACCTGCAACACACACACACACACACACACACACACACACACACACACACACACACACACACACACACACACAGTTGATCAAGAGTCTCAGAGCAATCGATGGTGTCAAGTTAGGAAGACATTGCTTTCACATGAGTGTAACCGTATGTGATCAATAGCAGTTACTGTGCTAGGATAAGTCATTAAAGAAAATATATTTATTAAATAATAATGAGAGTGGCTCCTGTAGTATCTTAGAACATTTGAACATATTGAAATGTCAGGTTATAAAGCTGTAAAGTGTAATGAATAGGTCTGTATTCTACCAAAGCAGATGGTTGTAAGTCTGTTAAACATGTTAGAGCCATAAACAAGTGAATCATGTTCAGAAGGTTAAATGGTTTGAAGGTAGTTTCCTGCACAGCATGCTGTCTCTGATGGGTTCCTCTTATTGCTGAGCCACTGTCAGGGTGAAGAGTACCTGTCTGCTGACGCTGTATGACGTCCACAGAGGCATGGACAGGGCCTCGCTGTAGCCGCTGATGTAGTCGCTGTGGTGCAGGATGGAGTATTTGGTTCTGAAGAGGACAGCAGGGCGGCCGTACGGCAGGTTCCTGCTGTCTGGGGGGGGGGGGGACACAGCAGGAGACACAGGGTGTAACACAACACTACCGTTTACAGCTGATTACTAATACCCATGACAGGAACGTGTCATAGAATGCATTGGATAATGATGCAGGACTACCTGCTGGATCATTTGCTGTATTTTACTATTTCAATAAGTAAGCACTTATATACTAACAAAGCACTTATATACTAACAAAGGACTTATATACTAACAAAGCACTTATATACTAACAAAGGACTTATATACTAACAAAGCACTTATATACTAACAAAGCACTTATATACTAACAAAGGACTTATATACTAACAAAGGACTTATATACTAACAAAGGACTTATATACTAACAAAGCACTTATATACTAACAAAGCACTTATATACTAACAAAGCACTGGCTTATCTAAAGCCTGTTGAGTAGCACTTAAAATGGTTTGGCTCTATGAAACCTGATGTACTTATATGATTCTGTTTTCTTCAAGTTTGTCGAATGCACTTATTGTAAGTCGCTTTGGATAAAAGCGTCAGCTAAATGTAATGTAATGTAAGTCGACGTATAATTACCATTAGATTTAGTCAAGTCTACATTTAAATTTAACAGTTTCCTAGAAAAGTGTGTTGCTAGATTTCGTATTGCTGCGAGGCTCTATTTCAGAGGTGTCCAAACTTTTTTCACTGAGGGCCACATACTTAAAAATATACGAAGGGCTGGGCCACACACTAGAGATGAGGTTTATTGCCTCATAAGTTAAGTTATAAGTTAGCTAATTCAATCAAATGTAGGTACATTATGCTTCATACTTGAATATGCTCTAAGGAAAAAAACTGTCTCCATCACAGCTCTCCAGAGGGTTTCATTTATTTTGGTACAAAAAGTGTTGTCAGTTCATCCCTCAGACTGCTTATAATCAGGGGAAATGTGAAGGGTGTATTTCAAGCTATGGAAATACGTTGTTAGAAAATGTTTTTAACTCTAATTGACTGAATTTATTTGAAAAGTGGGCTTATTAACAAATGAATACTGTTTAATATATTTTACATATATATTTAAGAAGTACAATATAAGACAGGCACAAGTTGTATGTGTGGGCTATATTCCATTACACTTAAAGAACTTTCTGAGGGCCAATTCAAAATGGACAACAGGCTGCATTTGGCCCCCGGGCCGTAGTTTGGATACCCCTGATCGATCTTCATTTACTGTGAGGATTAGAGTTATTTAACTTGTATTATGAGCTCCTTCCTCCTCCTGTTTAAAGCACAGTTCATGTCATTAGAGTGTCTCAGTAACATCATGAGGACTGACCATCGATAGCTTGCCTCAGTCGCTGGTTTAGCTCCTCCACTTTGTTCTGTAAGAGACAGAGCCACAGATGCTCCAGGTTATAGCCTCGTACAAGGGTCACTTTCAAACCTCTCTGGCCCCTACTTTTTACACGCAACTGCAAAAAGATCGGAGATTGAAACAATCTCTTGCCAGAGATCTACATGGGAATCACAAACACAGCAGAGATACAGCGCCACACTGCAGAGGAGACACAAATCACTTCCTATCCAAAACATTCAGTAAGGACATTTAAAAACACTGATCAAAGCGAGGAGGCTTTCATGTGAAGGATAAACTTTGATTAAAAGAGAGTTCTTTCTGTGAGTGAATGACTTGACCTGAAGGTGATTGACTTCAGCTCGGCAGCAGGAAGCAAAGATGCAACAAGGTTATTAAAGTTTATACAAAAGCTTAATAGCCTAATCACGCACGCACGCACGCACGCACGCACGCACGCACGCACGCACGCACGCACGCACGCACGCACGCACGCACGCACACACAATATCTAATAAATCAACATGGGTGGTAGGCCCATGCTGATGAATCTTTTTACAGGTCTGCTGTGTAAAAAGACAACTTTAACTTCAAAAGCAAAAAAGGAGAGTTAGTTTAAACATTGAGAAAACAAGAAGGAAAAAATAAGGAACAAAGACAGCATCATTGATGAAAGGTTTGGTTGGCATGATTAAGATTCCTTTCAAATGTTTGTATTGTAATTGTGATAGTATTCCTTTAAGGCTGCAAGGCACAATGCTCTTGCCCCCCCGACCAGTCACTGATGTCTGAGCTGTCCAATATACCAATATACCTCTGAAAAAAACATGTCACTGTATATATTTAAGATACTAGATTGCTTTTAGTCACCAAAATATTCAACAGATCACATTAACAATCAGATAAAAGAATGACCCTCATGTTTGTCAGATGAGTCCATCAGAGTCATCCAGACTGCAATATCAAAGTATTACAAAATATCAATGTTTCTAATCTAGGAACTTCAGATCTGGTACAATGAATGTATTGTGTGTTTTTGGAAAAAAATCCCAAATTTGAATCAATAAAGTATATCTTATCTTATCTTAAAATAAAATGCATACATGAAAACCATGTTACTGATACTGCTGGAGGACAGCTGAGTAGTATGTGTTGAGACACAGTCAGCTGTCAGAGTGTTTGACCTCTGGCCAGCATCAGTCAGGTTAGTCACACCATGTTGAACTTTGTGAGGGTCTAATGTGGCCTTGGGGAAGGAATGAACAGCCATGTAATTCTTCTGTGACTGTGATCACCGAGGAGGGAGAGCCTGTAGCTGCTGAGCTACAGGAAACACTGTGAGAACACGCTGACTGGCAGTTTACCAACATTTATGTCAACAGTATTTTATCATTATTATACACTGTAAGGGAATGAATGAATTACTGAATGTGTGTTGCAGAGATATTCTGTTATCATTTTGGGCATCCAACCAAACCTTATGATAGATAAACTGCTTCGTTACACGGACCCAAAAAATGCATCATCGTTATGATCACATTAAAGTATTACAGTATCATTTTTGGAGATTGGTTTAGAGGCCAACTTTCCAGAAATGGATGCAAACATTCATAAATACCAAAATGATCTGTGTATCAGCTCCAGTTCTCCATGCCAACAGTTTATACTCAACTGAACCTTCCTCACACTGTCCTCACTGAGAGGACTCACTGTCAATCAGAGAAACTGTCCTTCATCATAGACACCGTAGGGTTATACTGCCAGTGAATCAAATCTTATCTACCTCATGTGCTTTGTAATATTTACCCTACACTCATCGCCCACCTCTGCTGTTAAAAAACGGACAGCAGTCCCTGAAATATAAGAAGGTAAAATCTTACCTTTCTTTGTAATTTCGCCAACATTTTACCCACTAAAGCATTTTCTTGAGTGTTTCTTTTACTATCAGACTTCATTTTAGCAATGTCAAAGCAATCCTAAAACTGAGCAATTAGACAACATTTTTAATTAGATCCAAGTTGTAATGAACTAGAATTATCCTCGGAGTGCATGGCATTTACTACAGTATGCTTTACAGATACAATATTACTAAATCATAACTTACTGAACTATTGAAGATGATTAACATGCTTTCACCCAAACTGGAGCAACATGTAAGCATGGAGTACTACGGCAAATCAACAGGATCATTGTGTCTTCATGTTGTCATCAGTGTCTGAAGCCTATATCGCTGTAATGCTGAGTCATGGTGCTGACCTTGTCGTCGCAGCTGCAGCCCAGGTCGTCTGTCCCTGCCGGGGCCAGGGCCGAGGACAATGGTCTGGACACCTCCTCGGGCATGGTGGCTCTGTGGGGGGGGCTCCTCAGCAGGTGGTTCATACTGCCATGGGTTCCATTGTTAGGAGCTGGTTTCAGACCCAGAAGATCTGAGAGTGGGAGAGCCAGTTTCACCGCAGAATCAGAATGAGAATTCCTTTATTAGTCCTGCAGCGGGGGATCTTTACAGTGTTACAGCAAAAGAGGCATAGCAGGTAAAAAGGCGACAATAATGAAGAGTAGGCTAACTTATTAATTATAAAGAAGAAAAGCACACATAAGTAATAGTATACAAAATAAAGACAAATAATTACATATCCATGGCTGAAAATGAGCAGCAGCAAAAAATAACTAAGTGACAAAAGTAACAGATTAAGGTGTTGAGACATTTATAACAATGTATGTTTTTCACATAAAAGTGATTATTGCAAAGCGTCTATAGTGCACATTGCAGGTTCATTGCACAAGGTAGCAGCAGTCTGTGTTGTGTGTCAGCTCCCAGAGACAGAGAAACAGACATTACGGTCAAAGATATCTGGAATCAAACACTCAGAACAAAGCACACAGGGACGCAAAAATATGTCTTACCACACATGACGTTATAAAGCTCAATGTTTTCGAAGGCTGGGACTTTAGTTTTGAATTTAAATGTAGGTCCATACCCCAAGAAAATAGTCTGAAAAGGAAAATGGATTTGTTAACAACGTTAATGTTTCAGAATTAAGGCCTAATTATTTGGCCTATTAAATCAGTGGAATAGTGCATACAATGGAGGTATCATCAGTGTTACTGGACAATATAGATTATGAGAGTACCTGCATGCTGTTGATCTTATTGTCGTAACCATGGTCACCAGCGAAGCCGCAGTGCCTCTTCCCCTCAGGGGCCTTCCTGTATTGAAGAATAGGAATCATTGTATTGGCGCACATTGTTGTTAGTCGGATTTAACAAATATGGAATGAAGTATCATATATTTAAAAATATCAAAGTAGCGACATAAGCTATGTCATTTACATATGACTTACAAAAATCCACACTTCCAGCATCCATACACTTTCTAGGTTTTTTGCAACCATAGAAAGTGCTTTTTAGAAAACATTCATGTATCTGCTCCTCAGGAGGATCAACACTCTGGGTTTCACTATTTTGCACTTCGACGTGTTGACCAAGCTAAACAAGCATCAACCAATTGAGTTTCCTACATCTTTAAACCAATTTTTTTTATTTTACATTTCTCTTCTCAATTCTGAAAATCCTACCCACCAATAAATGCCAAACTGTGTTCAAATAAGGGAATTTGTAAAGAGATGTTTCGAGCTAGACTTTTGAGAATCTATGAAAAACTGTTCAGGATTACTGCTTCCTTGAAAAACAACATGTTGTTATTTTTTCTCTGTCATGCTGGTGACGTCACATTGCATAAAAGTCAAATAAATCATGAAGGGTTTCACCTCAAAGGTTTCCAATTACTAGACGTTTTAGAAAGGTTCCAGTTTAACTTCAGTATGTTTTTATTATTCAGCTACTTAAGCCCTCTCCCCAGGAAAAGCACTCCTTAACAGCCCCCAGCCTCAGTCCTGAAAAAAGGCCACTTCGTGCTAAGTGTCTTTTAAAAACGACTTACTACTTAATGTGTGTGTGTGTGTGTGTGTGTGTGGCGGGGGGGCAATGTCGGGTATGAAGCCACAAGCATGTGAAAAATGTAAATGACTAGCTGACAGGAAAATAAGACAAACTCAGTGCTTCATTTCGTGTGAACAGGTAGTGGTTTAGGATTTATGCGGTGTGTGCGTGTGTGTGTGTGTGGTGTGTGTGTGTGTGTGTGTGTGTGTGTGTGTGTGTGTGCTTCAATATTCTGCTCAAAGCTCCGGTGCCAACTATTAGTCCGTCTGTCTATCTGAGCTGCAGAGAGACCTCAAAGATCTCTTTCATTTAGCATTTCTGCACAACGTGTGTGTGTGTGTGCGTGCGTGTGTGCGTGCGTGTTGTAAGCCGAGGTTTGTTTTCACTTTTCAGTGCAGATGACCTCATGTTTTACTTTGTCACTGAATCACTGCTATTCACCGGTCACACTTTTCACCTCTCAACATCAAAGTCCCCTTCAGCAGATGCACTTTAGGAAAAGATCTATGGTTTTCACACGAGTGTGGCCCATAACAGAACATGTTAAAAAATATTAGCACTTCATATGTTAATGGTGTGTTATTAGCAGCCCATCATTAAATGTATCTTTTAAGTAAAGCAAGATGTTCAGTAAAAAACTCAGATGATGGGTGGGCTGCCACATCCTTCCTGCTAGTAAAAGCAGCCAAACATTTAGAGTCAATTAGTCACTTCTACAGGAGAACCCTGATCATCTAAACATTTTAATAATTATGGGGGGCGGGGGAGACATGGATCACTTGACAAAAAAACAACGGGACACAATTGGATTTGGGAATAGTTCCGAAAATGATATCTGTGGCAAACACACATTTATGATACGTTTTGTTCTGCAGGATAATCTCCACATATCGAAACTTTTATAATAGTTGAAGCGTGAATGCAATCAGCAGAATCAAAAAGCTAATGCTAGGCTACAAACAAACAACATCACACTTTCATGGCTGCACTTCACCAGCGCTAAGCTAAAGGCAGCTAATGTTTAGTGACGTTTAGTCATCTAATTGAGTCACTTATTAGCAACTGCTTTTTTTATGACACGTAGCAGCTTCAACATTCACCAGTGTGGTTTTTATTGACGTATTTTATGACGTAGAACAAAACGTATTTTTCTTTTCAATTGGCCATTCAAAAAACAATTGAATTTGGGACAGGGGAACGGGAAATGTTAAAATGCTGACTCATTTCCGGCTTCTAGGACTCATTACTGCTCCTCTCCAATTTTGTTGACGTTATTTGTACTTCCTGTTGCAGTGGTTGTACTGTACCTGGCAACGTGCCACTTCCTCTCCACCAGCAGGTGGATGTCCTCTATGCGTCTGTTGTTGGCGTAGTGCAGTCTCTTGGGCAGGTGCTGCTTCAAGTACGCCTTAAAGTGCTGGTCTGCTCTCTTACACTGGAACAAAGCCATCATACAGGTCACCAAAGTGCAAGAAGAAACAAACAAAGACTACGACACCACTGTTGTGCAATAACACTTACTGTGTGTGCAATATGTTCCTAGTTCAAATTATTATTATAACTGGCTGCCTTCTTAGTTTGAAAATGGTAATACTGTAACAAGAATCTGTAATTAGCTATGTGCAATATATAATCTTACTTCTGTTATCTAGCTTCTACCGGACGGCATCCTACATGTATCACTTGATTTTTTTCGGGTAAAAACTGCTGCTGCCACTTTCTACTCGAATGTTTACTTAATAAATTGCAAACACTTTTAATTTGTATTTCTAATATTATGTTCATGCCCTTCATCCAATAGTGTTTCATTGTTTGTCTCTATCTTACTTTTGTTGCAATAATGTGAATTTCCCGTCTGTGGGAAGAGTAAAGGAAGTCTGATTCTGAACAGCCGTTATCACCTGATACATATTTTTTTGCTACAATACTAAAAAATTCTTCTCATCAAACTTAACAAATGTCGTCATCAATACTCATCACAGTTGACTCTGCACTCTCATTCTCATATTTTTCATGCAACCCTTATACTTACTGTTAGATTTGCAACAACAGCCTTGGCATCATCTGAAAAGATAACAATGAACAGAGCAGTGAAAATAAATAATCAATAAATGAATTACTTATGTGTGAAGCATTAATCCTCCATTTTAAAGTAAAACAAAGCAAGATAATGTTACTTATGAGAAGAAGTAGGACAAATAAACAAAGACATCTTACTAAATATCAATTTAGAAAATAAATGATACAGCCAATGTTTCCACTGGTAGCTGCTGTAGGTTCTGTGGATGCTGCCATAATCCCATCACAGCCTCAGCACGATCAATCAATAGTTGATGTTGTTCATGTTGAGTGAACAGAATAAAGAAAAACCAAAAGAAACAATAAAAGGAGAAAGAAGAAAGAGGAGTATGAGCTGTCACTTCTCTAGCTTACATTTAGGGTTGTTGGGGAATCTGGAGCGTATTCTGCCCAGAGACCCAGGGATAAGGATGATGTCATCAGCGTTGCTCAGGTAGTTACTGAGGAACTCGGTGCGATCACAGTGGGCCTCTTCCATACCTGAGAACACACACACACACACACACACACACACACACACACACACACACACACACACACACACACACACACACACACACACACACACACACACTTTGTCTTAAAATACTCCAGTACAAGATGTCCTGAAGTCAAAATGTTATTTAAGTAGAGGTACAGAAGCTAAATGTACCTTAAGTATCAAAAATACTCAGTATGCACAATGACTCTTTTCAGACTATTATTATATTTTAGAATATTATATTATTCTGTTGTTGTTTTTTTTGCTTACATGGAAGTGCAATTCAATGTTGTAGTTTGTCAATGTTTGCAATTTTAGCTACTTTTTAAAATACTGGTTTTGTTATAAGTACTGTATTGCATCATATCATATAAAAATCATGTGTTTTTATATGTAAAAGTAGCTGGTAGCTTTGATTGTTAAATACATGTGTTAGAGTAAAAAGTGTGATATTTATTTATTTTATATAGAAGTGTAGAACAGCGTTAAAGTAGCATACAAAGAAATACTGAAGTGAAGTGTGTTAGTAAGTGTCTGTGTTGGGGGGTGTGTGTGTGTTTGTGTGTGTGTGTGCGCGTGTGTGTGTGCATGTGTGTGCGTGTGTATGTGTGTGCGTGTATGTGTGTGTGTGTGCATGTGTGTGCGTATGTGTGTGTGCGTGTGTGCATGTGTGTATGCATGTGTGTGTGTGTGTGGATGTGTGTGTGTGTGTGTGCATGTGTGTGTGTGTGTGTGTGTCCCACCATGGTCCCCCACCAGGATGATGTTGACACAGCGGTGCAATTTCATCTGTTTCAGTCCGTCCATCAGTTGGCCAACAATCCTGTCAATCAGTCTCAGAGGGCTGTTCAGCTGAAACACAGGAAGTGAGTGTGTGTGATGTGATGTCACACGATGCACACAGAGAGAAACTATATGGTGTGTGAGTATCTTTATGTGCTTTCCATGTAAAAACACACATCCCTGTCCACACACACACACACATCCCACACACACACACACACACACACACACACACACACACACACACACACAGGTGCTCACCTCGGCGCTCATGGGCCCCACTTTGTGTCCGTATGTGTCCGGCTGTTCAGAGTGCATGGCGTACACGTAGGGGCTGGAACAACATCACATCACATTGGAGAAGAGTTGAGCTACACTTATCAACATGAAATGCTTTTCGGAAACAGCTGCTTTACGGTGTTTTGAAGTGGTGGAAACCTAGTCCATTTACTCAAGTACTGCACTGAATGACCTTACCTGATTATTTTTATTTGATAGTACTTTAAACATGAACTTGACTGTAATGTTTACTACTTATTTATTCAGAATTTACATTAAATTTAACAAAGAATTATATGATCCATTTCAGACGTCTCTGAGTTGACAGAGCTTTCCCCATTTAAATCACAGTCTAAAGCTTAAAGGTGGGGTAGGTTAAGTTTGAGAAACCGGCTCGAGATACACTTGTTGTTATATTCCATGGAATGCTCTTAACATCCCGATAGCAATGAATATATTAAATGCTCATACTCTTACTTTAGTGTGGCTACGATGGAAACTAGAGTGTGAGACAGACAAACGGTGAGACAGGATTTCACCTCTCGCCTTCAGGGAGGTGGAGCCACTGCAGCATGGTCAGAATCCGCCTCTCCAACGGGATGGACCTGGAACATAAAGACACACAGGGAAGGGTCACATGGTTAACATTTGAAGAAATCCATAGCAGCAAGAGACAAACAAGCCACAGACAGAGTTAGAGCAGTATACTGTGTGCTGTCTTTATCCATCATTAACATCAAACTGTTCCTTCTCCTCACAAAGAGCTTCATTAAGCTGGGGTTGTAGAGTAGAACCCTCTCACTGTTTAAAGTGTCTCAAAGTCAAATGCTGGCTGTGTGATGACGAGGCCACCAACCCAGCAGCTGGCTGTCACACAGGCCACAGCTGTCAGACATCAAGCCCAGGATGGAGGCCCTGAGTGGGGCTCGATGCATGAGGCAGTGGGGGGGGGGGGCAGCATGGAGTACTAAGGAGGTTACACTGACAGAAGCTCTCCCTCCTTGTTGATCCTTTTCTCTCCATGTTCACACACTCCCCCCATTGTCTGTTTGAAAAACTCTACTTTCCTTATTCACTTCTATCCAGAGGTGGAAGAAGTACTCAGATCTTCTACTTCAGAAGTAGAAATACTACAGTGTAGAAATATGGTATTCAAAATGTTACTCAAGTAAAAGTACAAAAGTATCAACATCAAAATATACTTAAAGTACCAAAAGTAAAAGTAGTCAATTAGGCGCTTTCACACCGGAGTACTTTTACCCGTACTTTTCCCTTTTAGTTCCGATAGTTCCTGGGATTTTGCGTTCACACCAAAAAGAGAACTTAGTTCATGAGAACTTTTACCCCCTTTTGAGTCCCTACCAGAGAGCAGGTACTTTCCTGGGGAGAAAAAAGTACCAATTTCTATTGGCTGGGCGAATTGCAAACCACGCCCCGTAAAACTCTAAAAAGTTTTGTCTCTTGCTGCTATGGATTTCTTCAATCCGTGTATTTGCTGGCATTAGCATTATTAGCATTAGCCCAGCGCACCAACGGAGAGAGAATAACTTATGGCAACACAAAAAAAAACATGGGAGCGGTGGAGTGATGAGGAGGTGTCGGCGTTCTGGCGATTTACTCGGAAGGCCTTCGGGTGGCAGTATACGCCGTGAAGTTGTTTGCGGCCTGCCAGTAAACCCAAAGCAGAAGAAGAAGAAGTGACGTCAGCGGCTTCATTTGCGTAATCTTCCCTCAGGTACTTATTCCGGTAGGTTAGGGTTAGGGTGTGAATCTTTAGTTCCGGGAACTAAAGATTTCCGATGAACTAAGTACTGGGAACTAAGTACGGCAAAGTACTTGGTGTGAAAGCGCCTATTGAGCAGATTGGTCCATTTCAGAATAATATATATGATATGTTTTATAATGATTGATCATTGAAGTGTTCTCAAAGCTGGTAAAGGTGCAGCTAGTTTGAATTACTTTGTATTTGTAATTGACTCCAGGTGGAACTAAAGTCTGATTTAACACTTGATTATATTTCACATCATTCATCCATCTGTAAAGTAACTGAAGGTATGAAATACATGTAGTGGATTAAAAGTACACCATTTAGCTCTGAACTGTAGTGGAGTAGAAGTACATGATTAATCAAAAAGAACCTGGACTGAACATTAATATGAATAATATTTGTATATTTAACTTTTATACATATCTGTATATATGTAGATTCACCTGTTTATAATTCAGAGTTATTGTTATTTTATCTGTTTTATGTATTATTCGATTTTTCTTCTTGTTCTTCCTATGTCTACTATCTTTGTTTCTTTCTTATTCTGTTGCTGCTACGACACCCGCATTTCTCTACCGGGATAATTAAAGGTCTATAATACCTTATCTTATCTTAACCTCTGAATTGTAGTGGGATAGAAGTACAAAGTAGCAAAACATTTAAAAACTCAAGTAAATTACTAGTCTCTCAAAATTGTACCCTGTACTGTGTTGTTAAAAGGCTTCCTGTCTCTCCCCCTCTGTCCTCTGCACCGTCTCCTTCTCCTCTCCTCCCTTTCTTCTCGCCCCTCTGTCAGTGCCAAGTGTAAGGAGAGCAGTAAACCACACTGCTTCCATAGAGTGGCAAGTCTATGACCCTGGTTCACAGAGGAGTCGTGCATAGTGTAAACAGACCCATTTGCTCAAATTGCTGTAAAAACAGGCCTCAGCTGAGATGTGCCCCCCTGCTCCATCAAAGCCTGCTCTGTGCTGATTAATGTGGGCTGTGTTGTGTTCACAGGCTGTAGGGTTAGCGCAGCAGGAACATGAACAGGCATGTTCTGATCACTTCCTCTGAAAAACGTACACCACCAAATTATTAACACTGATGAATTATCAATTAAACATAATGCATCTGCAGGGGCCTTAACAGCACTTTACACCCAACCTTCTCTGTTTTTAGTTTGGTGTTTGGGGAAATGAGAACAATACCACATGAGCTCAGGTGGAACTTCATCAGGACTACACATCATATTCTACAGACTTGATCAAATATCTTTGTAAGGAACAGATTGTCTTTAAGATCACACCATGATCATTTTAAATATATCTTTCAATGATAAAATTAATGATGCCAGAATGATCAATCCCTCCATTATTGTGTTTTTTTAAAATGACAATATCAGTCAAAATAATAGATTTGGCAGAAATGACTCATGGTTGGAAAGCATCCAATATTAATACATTACAATTTAATTATTTACATTTCAACAAACAGTGCATTCAGTATAAAAAACATCAACATCTCACTCCCTGTAAGTCCTGTTTACAATCCCAGACTCATTTGAACAAATATAAATATGCCAAAGACAACTTTTCCAGAAAAGCAAAAACAGTCATTGCAGAGTATCCACCAATCCGTGATATGTACTAAGTAGAAATAAGATCAAATAGTAGTACAAAACTAATGGAAAAAAGGAAGAGGTTTACTGTCGCTTTGTGGAAGATTGTCTTTTTGGACATCCAAGTGTGGGAAGTGTATTCAGTAGGGCTGCCCCCCGATTAGTCGACCAAAGGTTAGTCGGCCAAAAGAGTATTTGGTCGGTCAAGTTTTAATTGGTCGTTGGTCGCCGAAAAAAAAAAAAAACACGACACAGGAGGTGACGTCAGTCACTTGTTTTCACGTCAGATAAGCTGATAGTTTTAACCATGTCAGGCGTAAAATCAAGAGTTTGGGAGCATTTCGAAAAAGTAACAGACAACCCGAAGAAGGTGTTATGCAAACTGCAACGGTGTCGGATCTGGCTGAGAGTTTATCTCCAGCAGAAGAAGCTACTGCTCAGAGAGAGGACAGCAGCGGCGCAGAGGAAAGTGAGCCCGCACCAAAGAGGCAAAGGGAAAAGCAGCAGGACATATCAATGCTGATGGCCTTTGATGAAGATCAAGAGACGGAAGATCACAAAAAGGAGATGAAGACATACTTGGAGGACCGAACCAAGGTTGACAGGGGACCACTGATTTGGTGGAAATTAAATGAGGAACGCTATCCCAAGCTTGCCAGAGCAGCTAAGCGCATCCACTCCATCCCTTCCACATCCACGCCATCGGAGCGCATATTCTCAAAGGCCGGCTTCATTGTGAGCAAGACACGGAGCTCACTTCTCCCGGACAACACAGACAAACTGGTGTTCTTGTCTCATAATATGAGAAGACTAAGATCGGAGGGAAACCCTGAAAGTCAGGTAAAAGGTAGTGGCCTAGCCTAATATAAATAACACCATAATTTTGTAGTTTATATAGTTTTCGTTCTTCGTTCGTTCAACTGATGTGAAGTGTTTGAGTTAAGTTTTGTGGTATATTTATAATTTTTGTTTGCATTCCGACCTCAGGAAAAAACTAAATTGAAACTATCTTTTTCGTTTCTTTTAAAAATGTAAAATGAATATAAATGATATAAACAAACGAATAAATAAATATAGGCTTAAGCCAACTTAAATATTTAAATATCAGTGCAAAAGTAAACAGGCCTACGGAGAAGTATTCTCAACCAGTGGCGCGAATGAAAGCGCACGCATGAAACAAACCGCCTTTTTAGCGAAACCGGCAAGTAATTAAATTATGATTCTGAATGTGTTGGAAAAATCAACAAGGAGACTGTCTTAACATTTTGTTAATTTATTTCAACAAAACACTGTTGTGTTGAAATAAATTAACAACAACAACACATTCAGAATCATAATTTAATTACCAGTGGTCGACCAGTGGCCTTACCTGACGACCAGTGGTCGACCAGGAAAATCTTTGGTCGGGGGCAGCCCTAGTATTCAGAAAGAAAATGTGTGACTGAAATCTGTAAATGTATACTCACACAGGCCAGAAGAAGGTGGCAGCCTTCACTCCCTGTTTGAGCGCGGTGATCCAGATCTGTGAGAGAAACAGAACAATGTAATTTTGTATCGCTCTGTTAGAAGGGGACCACAGGAAAACCAAGGTGATGCTGGAGTAGCTACAGTACACCAAGAAGGATATCTCTCGGTGGGAGTATGGAGTACTTAACCTCACAGTAACTGTTATTATATCTATTATTATTACTATTTCTTTATTTAACAATGACCATGTATAAAATTACATTTGTCTCAAAAAGAGAAGAGATGCCAGATTATGGCTAGAGGCTAATTTCCATCCATCCATAAACTTGGTGTCCATAGAGCATTTTGAAAAACACAGGTAAACACTGATGCTATATTCTATTCAGTTTGTCCAATTTGTGAAACAACAAATCAAATCATGTGGAAAAGCCCCTTTACTAGTACCAGACAAATTTAAGGTCAATGTTGGTGGACCAAATCCACACCTCAGTCAGCCAATTTCACAGTTTTTTTCAATTTGCACATCCTGATATTTGTACTTGACTAAATTAAAGACCCAGAAACCACTTTTTTAAAAGCTGAAATAGAGTTGAAAGTTAGGACAGTCGACAAAAAATGTTCCACGGTCCCAGCTTTTGAACAGATACACCCCTCCCCAGCTTCAGATCAAGGTGTGCTCTGTATCTATGGAACTATTAGCCAGTGTAAAACCCCACAGGAGCTATGTGGTCCCCTTTTAGGTTTTGAGCATCCAGACTACTTTCCCCCCGCTTAAGAGCTGAGGTTCAGTACCTTCAGGCAGAGTTGGCAGACTGCCTTTTTCCCTCTCTGAGACTGGCCTGCAGCTTGCACACTATAATGTTCTAGTCCTTGTTAGGGAATTGAAAACGAGGGTTCCTTAAATAATCACACGTCCTGGATGTTGTTGGTGGCACAGGAGATTTAAAAAATCTGCAATGCCAGCAGTACTGAAGTGTAAAAGTGTCAGGCAGTAAGATCCACATCCTCTGGTGCTAAGGGAAAGCAGCGTGTGGTAAGCCAACGTCCCAGCTCTCCCCAGCAGCACTTTAGATATTTCCAACCAGCCTCGATCCCTGGTGCCAGTCCCAATGCCATCTGGTTTTCTGCGCCTGTCAGCTGGCAGTTGAGAGCAGCTTTCTCTCCTGGGCTGAGCTGAGGACCGGTTTGCTCCTAAGAAGTCAGTGTTGAAATCCATTGCATGGGTCCTCATCTTGCCCAGACTGGGGGGACTGTACCATCTCTCCAGGTTTAGGACTGTACCATCTCTCCAGGTTTAAGAAGAAAGACATCTGGCATCTCTTTTTTTATTTGGAGGAAGACCTATTTCATTTTATTTTGCAGGAAGAGCTCAACTCTCCTTCTGCAGCTGTTGACCAGCAGAGGGTTTAGAGTCTCTGTAAGCCCTGTTCCATGTTTTTAATGCTGGCTTCAATTTCCTCAACAATTGCCACATAGACTGAGGTGGCAAAAAAAAATTGCTCATTACTCAGCAAACAGTCAAAAAATCTTAACTGACCATACACATAGACAAAAAAAACAATTAGCAGGTGACCCCAATTAGCAGGGACCGAAAATCCTTAAAAAATCCACCTTCACAATCACTGGAAACGGAGAGAGAGGAGAGGAAAGGAGAGCAGAGAAGAGGATAAGAGAGGAGGAGAGGGGGTACTCACTGGCTGTCCTCCCCACCAGCGATGGTTGAGTTTCTCTCGGCTCCTCAGGGTGAAGGTGGCATCAAACACAGGGTCATGCATGGAGTTACCAATGATACCATGAGACTCTGGGTAGAGACCCTGAAACCCATTTAAACTGATTTTAGGATTAGGCCAATATACTGTAATAACTGTACTTCACTGGTCTTCTTTTCACTGTTCCTGTTACAATGCTTCAGTAGTGGACTGTCCAGTGATGCACTACATTCTCATATACTCAACTTCTGTTTGGATGTTGGTGAACTGTACAGCATTAATTAGCCTATGTTTAGCTACAGTTACTTTGGACCTTATGTGAATGTTAGCATGTTAGAATGTTAGCACTTGCTTATTATACCAGTATTAGATATTACAGCTATCAAATGCTTGCCATAAAAAAGCATTACTAAAATGTCAACATTACATCATACTTACAGCATACTCAGTGAAACATGCTAGCTAATTCAGCTACAGCTACAATTAGTTAGCCTCAGTTGTACTTTGAGCTGGATGCTAGTGTTAGCAGAACATTTGATGATACAGCTGAGGTTAACAACTGGAAACTGACTACTTGACTATTGATGGCAACACTTACGGTAGCCAGAGAGTAGAGGTTGGGGAAGGTCTTCGACGGGTAAACAGGCCTCATGTATGGAGCATGGGTTCCACATGTTCCTGAAAAGGAAAGCCTTACCTTAGCATAGAGCAACCAAGTCGCACGGCATTTCGTGTTATAGTCACAAAATGTGTTTAATCTATTGATTCGTGTTCACCAACACAATTTTCGTGTCACACAGAACGATTTTAAAAGCAATGTATTTCTATTGGTAATATGTTTCGTGCCTGCACCACGTCTTTTTGTCCAGTCGGGTCTTGGAATACCAGAAGCTGTGTGGTTCATAAAAACATTTTCTTACTCAATATCTTACCCTAAGCCTAACCCTTTTATTTTGAATAGTATAATGTCGGAGTTTTTTTGCCGTCCGCGAGGAAAAGAAATGGGGCTCAGAGCCTCAGAATACTGAAATCTGTATTTTTTTTAATCTTTTTTTCCTTCTAATTTGTTATTATTTGGTGCAGGCACGAAACATACTACCAATATAAATGCATTGCTTCTAAAATCGTTCTGTGTCAGAATACTGAAATCTGTATTTTTTTAAATCTCTTTTTCCTTCTAATTTGTTATTTACATTGCTTTCGTGACACGAAAAAATGGGGAAATCGTGTTGGTGAACACGAGTCAATAGATTAATTTCGTGACTATAACACGAAATGCCGTGAGACTGTGTTGCATAGAGACACCCATGGATATAACCAAATCAGTTATTGCTTGTCTATGATCCTCGCTAAATAAATCATCACATCAACAGAGCCCCCCCCCTGCCAAGGACAAAACCTAGAAATCTTTTCTCATAGTCCCATGCAGGTCTTACTCAGTTTCTCGATGTTGGGTATGACAGTGTTTCCTCTCTTCACAAAAGAAGCTCTAAATCCGTCCACAGACAGCATGATGAGCGGCGGCCGCACAAACCTGCACACACATATATCAGAGGAAGAACAAAAATTATGATGTGTAAAAATCAAACTTGGTCAGTGTAGACTACCCAGCAAATCGAATATGAAACTGTTTTTATATTAACACAGATGATGTGAACATACCCAGCAGGACATTCAGGTGTCTTGATCTCCTCACAGTCGTCCTGCAGCCACGAGGAGTCTCCTGGAAGAACAGAATTTTTTTTTTTCAGATCAGCGCTGATCTCTTTTCCCTGTGTGAAGTCTTTGTAATAATAATGCACATGCGGTTTGGTAAAACAGGTTATACGTTCTCCAGGAGAAATCCAACAGGCAAGTTTCTCTAAAGTATTCCCAGCTAGATAGAGGTTGGCTAAAGGTACAATTACAGTATCTAACATATGACTGCAAAGTACATACTCAAGTAATGTAGGCTACTTAAAGGTGGGGTAGGTAAGTTTGAGAAACCGGCTCGAGATACACTTGTTGTTATATTCCATGGAATGCTCTCAACATCCCGATAGCAATGAATATCTTAAGTGCTTTGACAAAAAATACATAAAAAAATGTCATCTGTGGAAGCCGTAGTACTGTAAAAAGCACGACCAATCATTTTAGCCGGCCCGGCTAAAATAACTGGATGGCCTACCTGCCTGTCAGCCTTCCATCTGTGCACAAACTTATCTCGTGCCCTCATTGGTCATGTGTGCGTTCGTGTGTGTTGGAGGAGGGGCTCTGTAAGGAAGTGGCAGATTTTTTCCGGCTGTGTATTTTCAAATTTTAGCGCACTCGAGCTGGTTTCTCCAAAATTACCTACCCCACCTTTAAGTATAATTTTGGGATACTTGTACTTTACTTGAATATTTCCATCGTACTTCTATTCCACTACATTTCAGAGGGAAATGTTTTACTTTTACTGCACTTCAATATCTGACACTGACATATTACAATTTACATCAACACGTGTTGATATGATAATATACTTAGGCTGGTCATTATATCACAGCTAAGGGTTTGGTTCGGCCCCTTAGCTGTGATATAATGACCATATATCACGGCCTGAAGTGAGCTATTGCTTTTATAAAAGTTAAACGGTTACCAAGTGTGGCAATATGAAAGAAAAATACACACTCTAATTTAAATAGTTTTTATTAGTAAATAATGATGTTCAAAATAAAATACTCCCTCCGTTGCCTTCTGCACAAAACATAGTGCGAGGTGGTTGCTATGCAACAATACTAACAGCTAGCGAACATATTAGACAGAGAGCGTTGATCGATTATTTGGCTATTTATTTACATTCATTTGTATGTTGCCGTTTATTGTGCACCCACTGAAAAACTGTCCAGCATCAGTAGAATGGCTTACGTGGTTACTTGTATAGGTTGAGGTTGTATAGGCTGTTGCTTGGCGTGGCGAGAATATTGCTTCACTTTCTCCGGTCCCCGAGATTCGGCTTCCAGTAGCTTTGGAGAGAGCTTTCGCGCCTGTGGCCACTAACGGTCATAATTTCTCTGCTTTCAAGACCCGCATCAGAAAGCTTTTGAATGGTGGTACTTTTCCAGTTGGTCTACCTGCTCTTCGCGCAGCTCTGCATGTCGTCGTTTAGGTGCTTTTTTTTTTCTGGAGATAGGCACCGCTCAATCCACTCCTCCATAGTAAGGCCACCCCGGAGGTCGAAGTTAACCTTAAATGCTTCCATCTTAAGCTTTGTTAGTTAGTTAGTTTCGTAACGGACGTAATGTAACAGTTGTAACGGTTGTAGCTTTTTCTGAGACGCGGAGGGATACATGACTTGTGAAAAGTAACTACAATTCTACCCGTGATATACGCTCATTATATCACGGCTAAGAACCAATCAGATTGCTTGATTTGACTTGTCCGTTTTATAATGTCTATGTAATACTAATTTACTCAGTACTTTCCAAAACTTGCTCCATATTGACGAATTATAACATCCAAAAACTCTTGGATGTATTTTCTAAGGATAAAATGCACTTGAATGTACTTGAATGTTCAGGACAGTGGCAGACCTTTGCACAGCGTCCTGTAGTTGGTACAACAGTCTCCTCGGGCCAGGCAGTCCTCAGAGCAGTGGCAGGCGTGATGCTCATTCCGAGTCTCCCCACATCGATCCTTACTGCACTCATAACCCCCCTCTGTGTACCGGGACATAGATGTTCACAGAATAACCAGCAGGGAATTTCAACATTAGCTCCAAAAACTTTGATACATACACAATTCATCTGATACATCACTGCTGGAACCACCAGCGCAGAGAAATGGAAGATGATATATTAATTTAGCAGTAGTTTGGCTGCGTTCATACAGATGAACACTCAGCAGTTTTGGATTAACATTGACAATATTGCATGTTTTCTGGCCAAATCCTCCAGATGAGAACAGCAGATGACAGTTGTAGCTCAAAGGCTCTGGGTAGAGAACCTGAGTAGATCATCAGGTTCAGACCCAGGCAGGATTACAGTGGCAAGGCTGTGGTAAGCCATAGACCACCAGGCTGAAGGAGAGAACTTCAAATCAGACCACCAACACTGACATGGGGGGGCAGAGGGAAAGCTACCCATAAACACGGAGAATAAGAAACAAACTACAGCTCACATCACAGGTAAGAAACCTGTTCAAACTGAATTGTACATCTGGACAATCGGGCTTAAGATCATACCTCAGATGTGATTTATTTGCTCTGATACTTGATCTGATCTTAAAATTGTTCACATTAGATTTAAACTCACCAATATGTAAGAGAGCCCTGGAGATTTCAAATTCAAACTGATTAGAACAAACATTCCTTCGTTGAACATTATTACGCTCTGTTTTAATAGAATATATAGGGATAAATGTCTCAAAAGCATGCCAACAAACTGCAAAGTGGATTATGACTAAAGATTTATTAGACCTAAAATATGCAGGTCAGTTTCAGTCATAACTCTTAAATCAAAGCTACACAGAAGTAATAAAGGAAAGAGCAGAGAGTACCTGTCCGGAGGCACAGCTGGTCGAAGTCCCAGCAGCAGCTGTTGTAGGTCTTACACAGGTTGTCACAGCGGCAGCTGGGGGGGTCCAGCTCCAGCAGCTCGAAGCACCTGTTCCTGCAGGAGCCGGAGGACGCCACGTACTGAGGAGCTGAGCGAGCTGCAGAGGAACACGCTCAGCGTTATCTCAGAACACTGCTGAAACACTGCTGAAACACTGCTGAAACACTGCTGAAAACTGTTTGAACATCAATGATTCGCTGCATCATCCAAAATCAAATGTCAAAAATATTAAACAATAAAAATCCCTCAGTTTTCTTGTTCATGTTCAATGTTATAAATATCTGGTAACTCAGCAGTATATTGATTTTAACAGTAAAATGCAATATTATAACATCTTTATCATAAACAAGCGCCAGTGTTGCTGGGGGTATGATTTAAAATGAGATGATAATTCTGCCATTTGTATGATGTGTGATGGATCATTTTAAATGTTTTTTTACTTGTCATGGTCATATGAGCTCTCCTGTAGCAGTGTAATGGAGCTGATTCTAAGTTTATTGATATCCTATTGAAATACTTTTTGGCGACACCGTTCACCTTTCCTTTTGATAATCAGAAGATGTTTTACTTCAAATGTACACATCACATGTCATTATATAACATGTATATTATAACATACAGTGGTGTATAAAAATGTAATACTATTATTATGATGTCTTATATTATGATACTAATTTTGCTATATTTATCTCTCATTTCAGTTTGTGCTAGCATTACTAATAAAAGGAGAAGCTGCTGTGATACCATTGAGCAGATATTCTTATAAAAAAAATATATTCCCTCTCAAAATGAAACCCCATCAATGTGTTGTAATGTAACTATGACAGAATAAAACACTTTGACCGTGACTTTGAATGACTGATGTTGGTTTGGCCACCAGTGGTGCCTACAAATGTCAACGTCATTAAACTCAACACCTTCCACAGTTCAGAAACATGAGCAGGAACTGGGAGGACATTGTGGGACCAATAACACAATACTGTACAGTATGCTGTCCAAAAAAACTGTTTAAATAGCTGTTCAAGTGTCATTAAAGTCAACTAAATGTATTGACCTGGACTGACCTACAGTCAAATCATTTCAATGTACCACCATGTCAAAAACAACAGACGTGGTTGGCACACAAAAAATGTCAAATTAACAATTCACATTGCATACAGTCACAAAGAACTGTTAGCAATGTGCCAAACACAACAGTTTAAATGTTCTCCGGGGACCAAGCTGTGTAATTCTAGCGCACAATAATGCTCTCTTTCCAATAGGTCCCACAGGACGGCGGAACCCGACCCACAGTCTGAACCCCGGCTAAACTGAAGACATCCTGGAGATCTGAGCGTGAGACACACTTCACTTATTGCTACAATTCTAACAACATGCTCCTTGTTCACTCACCTTTGAAAAAACAACCTCAGACGCAGAGAAAACCTGAGGATGCCAAAGGGAGTTTGTGAGTTCCTGTGTGGACATACGAATGTTTTTGTGTGTGTGTGTGTGTGTGTGTGTGTGTGTGTGTGTGTGTGTGTGTGTGTGTGTGTTTGAACGGACACGTGAATGTGCATATGGACTCTGTATGAAGGAGCTGAGGTGTTACACTGTGAATGATTTATCCTGCCCAGTTGGCGCAGCAGTGAGTCAGAGTGAAGCAGCACCAGTCCCCTGTCAGCTGGGAGAGTGGGGACTGCAGGTCAAAGGTCAACACTGTCTTCTCTCTCAGACTAATGGACCCAAGACTCCAGGAAGTGTGCCAGACGTTGACTTTTTCCCATTGATTTGCACTGGGACAGAGACGTCTGTCAATCAGCGGATAATAATGTTTTTTTGGGGGAAGTCAACCTCTGAACAAAATGCCCTAATGCAGGGTTGTATTAGGGCATTTTGGTAATTGGCCCAGAGCTAATTCTAAAAGTATAATGGAATATGAACCACACATCTATTCATCTATCTCTCAATCTATCTCTCAATCTATCTCTCAATCTATCTATCTATCTATCTATCTATCTATCTATCTATCTATCTATCTATCTATCTATCTATCTATCTATCTATCTATCTCTATCTATCTATCTATCTATCTCTCAATCTATCTATCTATCTATCTCTCAATCTATCTATCTATCTATCTATCTATCTATCTATCTATCTATCTATCTCTCTATCTATCTATCTATCTATCTCTATCTATCTATCTATCTCTATCTATCTATCTCTATCTATCTATCTATCTCTCAATCTATCTATCTATCTATCTATCTATCTCTATCTATCTATCTATCTATCTATCTCTCAATCTATCTATCTATCTATCTATCTCTCAATCTATCTATCTATCTATCTCTCAATCTATCTATCTATCTATCTCTATCTATCTATCTATCTATCTCTATCTATCTATCTATCTATCTCTATCTATCTATCTATCTATCTCTATCTATCTATCTCTCAATCTATCTATCTATCTATCTATCTATCTATCTATCTCTATCTATCTATCTATCTCTATCTATCTATCTATCCGTCTGTCTGTCTCTCTGTTTGTCTGTCTATATATTTCAACTGATTGCATTGTTTTCAGAATCAGGATTTTTTGGGAATAATCACAACTCTAATCAAAGTCAAAAGGAAAGTGATGCTGGCACTGTGGACTGCTTTCTCAAACACGTATATGTATATTTATGATTCTGATGTAATTCTTAGCAAGTCTGAGGGCAAAATAAAGTCAAGAAAAAAACATGAAGTATGATATTGAAAGCTCTGGGAAAAGCCAGTTAATTTATGTTGAATATTATGCATGGCTCTGTGAGTCCTGACAATACACCAGCCTGACGCTGAAGGATCAAAGCAATTTGAGTTAACTATGATATTGAAAAATCTCTTGTTATTTTATTTTGTACTATAAAAATAGAGAGAAGTTTTATGACTAATTATAGAAATGAAATGTAAAAGTAAACAGATTCAGATGAAGGCAAGAACAGTATGCCAAAGTAGAGTTGTGGCGTGTGTTTGAATTATCGTGTAAAGTGGGTTCAAAAATGCAAAATATTCAGCTGCCAAATACAACGATATGGTCTGCAGCCGCCGCCGGTTGCCATGACAATCCATGGCACAGTGGAGCAGACGTCTCTGGTCTCCTGCCACCGGCTCTGAGAGGCTGAGCCTCAACGCTCTCTCACTGTTGACCCAAGGTAGAGCAACACAAACACACTCTCTCTCCTCAAAAAAACACACCGGCTGCCCAATCACAGCCTCACAGGGTCACAGTGATCCGTTGTAACAACCCCCCACCCCCCACCACTACCACCATCTATTCGCTCATTTCATATGCACTGGCAGACACTCCATATAAAAAAATCCAGCAAATAAACGGAGCAGGAGACATTCCTCAGGAGCTGCAGCTCAGCTCTCATCCAGTACATGTTCAGAGACAGCCAGGTGGAAATGTGTCTCTGCAGCTGACGCTGGGGTGACTGATTGCACTTGAAGCTCACACAGGGAACAAGATTGACTCTGCGTTGGAAAACAAACTCAGAGGTAGTTTTCTGCGTGTGTCTGGAACTTGGAGCGCAGCTTTAGGCAAGTCCTACACACACTTGGCCAAGATACATCAGAGCTGGTCCAAAACACACTTCACATCCCTGTGCTGAGCCACTCTGGCAAATAAATTAGAGTGTGTGAATTTCCCTCAGCTTTACTGCACAGAGTTCTGAGAAGCTTTCACTTTAGCTGAAGGCACTCGCATTGTTGTCCTACATCTGACAGCAGAGAACACGGTGGAGACGTCGGGCTGCGAATTACAATTACTGTCATCATTGATGGTTTGTTTCAGTTCATTCTTTGGCACATACATAGTCGGACAATTGTAGAACATTTCCATCCTAATTCTATGGAGGTCGGCTTCAGACCGCTCATTCTGTCCAAACAAAAGTCAGAACCTAAAGACATGACTTCAAATCTGTCTGATGGGACACCCTGGATGTCTCTGAGTTTGGACTGACAGAAGGACAAAACAATTCATTGTAAGGTAGAGTTTTAGAAACTAATGCAATGATTGATTGACAAATCAAGAAAATAAATTGAAGATGAGTACATGATGACAATAATCTGTAGTTGCAGCCCCAAAGGATTTGCGAGACAGAGAAAAGATGTCTGCACAAACTTCTGGTTATTATTCAGACCAGGGCCGTCCCTGGCCAACATGAGGCCCCACGCAAAGTTATATGATGAGGCCCTCTGTTTCGGGAGCGTGTGGGGTTGCTAGTGGAGCCTCGCAGCGCGAAACCGTGCCGCGCCACACTAATTGCGCCGCATAAGCGCATAGGTGCGCCGCATTTTCGGCTCAGTTGAGGCACCCTCCGCAAGGTGAGGCCCCACGCAGTCTGCATGATCGGCCTGTAGGGAGGGACGGCCCTGATTCAGACTGCTTCTTCTTGAACCTCTCCAGAGCTCTGCGATGATAACACTGTTACAGTCAGTGTTGAGTTCACCCCCCACAGCTCAAACACATGACGGGAAAGCTTTTCTCTGCTGCACACCAACTAAAATCTCTGATTCCCAGGTTCTCCAGGTGTAACTAAAGTCTGATTTAAGACTTGATTATATTTCACATCATTCATCCAAATCTGTAAAGTAACTAAAGGTATTAAATAAATGTAGTGGAGTAGAAGTACACCATTTACCTCTGAATTGTAGTGGGGTAGAAGTACAAAGTAGCAAAAATGGAAATACTGAAGTATAAGTGTACCTCAACATTTTTACTTAAAGGTGGGGTATGTAATTTATTTCAGAAACACTTGTTGTTATATTCCATGGAATGCTCTTAACATCCCGGTAGCAATGAATATATTAAATGCTTTGACAATAAATACATAACAAAAATTTCATCTGTGGAAGCCGTGGTACTGTAAAAAGCACGACCAATCATCTGAGCCGGCCCGGCTAAAATAACTGGATGGCCTACCTGCCTGTCAGCTTTCCATCTGTGCACAAACTTATCTCGTGCCCTCATTGGTCATGTGCGCGTTCGTGTGTGTTGGAGAGGGGCTCTGTAAGGAAGTCTGAAGGAAGGCGCAGATCTTTTCCGGTTGTTTACATTCAAATTCTAGCGCACTCGAGCTGCTTTCTCCAAAATGACATACCCCACCTTTAAGTACAGTACTTCATACTAAATGTACTTAGTTACTTCCCACCTCTGCATGGCAGCGTACTCACACTCAGTCCTGGCTGACGTCCCGTCCTCTCCTGAGCGTTTGGGCCGGTCGTACACAAATCCAGAACCCAGGGGGGAGCCACCGAGGACGGACAGGATCCACACACACTGAGACACACACACACACACACACACACACACACACACACAACACACACACACACACACACACACACACACAGACATTAGAGCGGCTGCAGAGGCAGAGCACAGAGGAACAACACAAGATCTCACTGATTGGGGTTTTTCTTCACACACATTGTGGATGTGTGGGTCTATGAGTCCTAAAGATAGAGATGATGGGATATAACTTGTGATAACTCTTACTTTATAAAACATACGTAAACTGTTGTTCAATAACACTGATGTGCAATATGTACGTAGTTTAACATTCTTATTACTACTGCTGCCTCCTTAGTTTGACAATTGGAATACTGGAACAGGGATCTGTAAGTAACTCTGTGCACAGTATATCATTGTACCTCTGTTATCTAGCTCTACCACACCACATATGGTACACTTCATTTATTTTATACAAACTGCTACTTTCTACCCGAATATGTACTTTGTAAATGGTAATAACTTTTATTTCTTTAATATGATGTGCATGCCCTTTATCTAATAGTGTTTTATTTTGTGTCTCTATCTGCACTTTTGCTCTAACAAATGTCCCATCTTTGGGACGAATAAAGTCTGATTCTGATTCTAAACATTAGGTGTGAGCGTCTTCAGTGAAGTCCTGCTCATAGGTGAACAGCTTTTACAACACGACTTTGAGTTTTTAGACAGAGTATTTTTAATAAGATTCAATGCTTTATTGTCATTTGTACATTAGCTACAGTGTAGATATGTCAATGAAAAACGTAGGTCACAGGCTCCTCCAACATATATATAGGACATAGACATATAAAACAGATAAAATAGTAAATGTAATTCAAATAGAAATAGTGCAAGAAGAGTCTATATACAAGTAAATGGAATATGATTTATTAGAGAGCCACCAGTACTATTCTCCATAGAGCTTCCTGTGCTCCTGATGGGTGCCACCATCACATCTAATATCACATCAACAGCGTCACCATGCACCATATCTCTGGACGTTTATAGTTAGAATAAAACGTTTTAATTCTTCTAAAAAGCCTGCGAGCTATTTCTGGATATTAATAAGTAACGTTAGAATTGGTTCGGTTTGGCTTTCATTTGGTGTGATTATTTCATAATGCTGTGCCTGTTGAAGAACATATGACTCACAGAGAACACAGTCGGCTCCAAAATAAACCTCAGAAAAATGTGAAAGTTTGTGAAGCATTAAAACCTAAAAATGGAGACAGAGATAATACTGAATTATAAAGCTCTTCTTTTATTGGATGTGGTCTAACACAGCTCCTGCTGGCTGCATTTCGCGATGACCTGTCAACAACGCTGCCGTGTTTAGTTCAAAGTGAATAGGGACCTCCTGCGGCTGCATGACAATCACCTTCAGTCGGTTCACGGATCTAGAATGGTTCTGTAAATGCTAAACAGCACGAAGGAAATAGTGTGTATTCCGAAAGAGCTAAGAAACCGGGAACATGCCCTTTGATCACAATGAAAAACTACCAGAACACACGGTGAAATGCGTAAAAGCGCACGGATTTACGCACAGAGATGTCTCCTCTCAGGAGTGACCTGCAGTTAAAAAGGGAAAGACATGAACTCCTACCGTACCAGTTTTTGAAGCAACATGTTCCTGTGTCGGTGAGCGGGTCCGGGCTGTGATGCTGACTCCAGCACCGAGGGACCACCGAGGCGCGAGCAGAGGGAGGAGGAAGTGAGGGGGGGGAGTTGAGGGTAGGCAGCGGACCCGCTTCTTATTGGTGTTGGGCTGGAGGAGGGATTCAGAGATCCAGGGAAAAAAATATTGAACGGGGGGGGGGGGCAGTCTGCAGACACAATTACATCTCGTGTGTGGGGGGACTCCGTCAGCGCCTGTTTGTGTGCCATGCCAAAGGATTGCGGGTCAACCCAGGATAGGCAAGAGAGATAAACAGAACTGTGTGCAAAACAGCCCCGAGGAAATCACTCAATCTGCGAACAGTACCGCCTCTTTCATTTATTTGGTCACTTTATTTTCAAAATATATTGCTACTTAGTTTTGTTTTTTACCATGATGGTTTTTTACTTAATAAAAAAACATGTTGCATTCAATTCGCAATTGTTTTATTTTAGTTTGAAAGTGTTTATATTATTGTTGCTATGTTAATATATATTTTTTAAAGAAATTAACGAAAAATGATTATTGTCCCCAAACACTTCTGTGACTGCATCAACCTCAACATGTTCAAATCACAATTCAGAACGCACCTTTTCAGAACTGCTTTCAATCTGTAAATCATGTTGTGTTTTATATATTTTAAGTGTGTTCACAGGAGTTCACAGGGGGTTATCAAAAACCAGAACCAGGTTTATTACTGAGCAGGTTTACAGGGGTTTGCTTTGGTGTGTATGGTGCGTGCAGCAGACACACAGAGATAAGTTGTAAGAAAAGGACCAAAATAATACAACTATTATAATAAACTATTAAAAAAACTATTATAACATAACGTAAAAAAAAAACTAAGTACAGTATAATAAGACAAAATGTGGGCTGTTACGTGGAGAGCTGTGCAGATAAAATCATATTTATTATCAGACAATGGAAACACACACGCGTTGGAAAAATTAAGACAAAATGTTGTTCCAAAACACAGACTCCCTTCAGGGGGGGGGAGGTTTACTCAGGTAGACCCCTGAAGCCATTCAACAGCACAAAAAGGATCCCATGGCACATAAGAAGTTTCTCATGAATCTCAGCATGGAGCTCTACAATGAGATCAGACAGCTGCAGGACGAGAAGGACAGCGTCTCCCAGGAGCGGAGCACCAAGCTCAGGGACTGAAAGGGGGGGAGAGAGGGGTCTGCTGCTGCTGCAGATAGAGAGGCTGAGAAATCAGAACTCTGGTGTTAGTGGAGCAGAGCAATCAACTAGTTGCACATAAGAGGACGTTCCTGATGTAACGAGGGCAGACATGGAAAAGTGGAGTCCTAAACGTAACAGGTTTAGGTTTTGGTAGAAGAAGAAGAGATGTTGAGTCCATTCAGCCTGCTGAGCCTACTGAGATATCTCAAAATGATGTATTATCTATCTGGGCCGAGAAGAAGACAACTATAGGGGTCGAAGGAAATTGAGAGTTTTGAAAAATGTGCCTTTCAGGTGAGTCCACATACAGGAGCCATCGTGAAGTCTGCTCGCCTGAGGGTCCAAAGAACAACCCGACTCTGAGCAGGATGTTAGCAGTGACCTCAGCAGGTTGACAAACCTGGAAGACGACACAAATGGAAACAGTTGCAGGTCAGAGGAGACGAGCGAGGAGTCAGGAGGTCCCTCAGAGTGAGGACAAAGGCCTTCAATGTTGAGAGCAAGTCCTTCGCTTTCAGTATCTTTTTGAGTTGGTGGGCTCCCTAAAGAACTCGGTGTTATAGCGAGTTTCATTACTGTTTCCGCCACGGCTCTAAACATAAGATTATATATTGCACTTAGTTTAGGCTTCTTTGTATGATTACATGCATGCACTTGAAGAATTCTGAACAAAAATCCCTAACTATTTTAGTTTGATGCCAATAGGAAGGATTGAGTGTCAGTATGGACACGTTTTAGTTGTCAAGCTTGTGAAATGAGGCAAACAAATTCCTTTATCTGATACATGCCAAGTCTAAAGGCAAACACAACATGGAAATATATTCTTCGCTTTGTAAGCAGTTTCATCCATCTAAATGTCAAAATATTTGTGCAAAATGTAGTTGTGTATAAATTCTAAGATATAGTTAGCATACCAGAATTGATCAGCTAAAAGTAATGGAATCATCTAGTTTAAACACTGATGAATACACGTGTCTTTCATTATTAATGATGACAGTTTGGCAACTACAAAATATATTTTACACTCAATACAGACTATCATTTTAGGAAATGATTGTTGATGGACACCATTTTATCCATGTCAAATTATTTGGCTTTAAAATTGTATATACCTTGTATATCCCAGAATAACAGTACAATGGTCAATTTAAAACTGTATCAAAATTCTGCTAAAAGAAATAAATGCACTAATTTGACCCAGGTTTAAACCCAGCCAGCCTCAGTCACATGTTTTGGCTCAGTCCAAAATTGACCCGTTTTTGGACTGGTATATTCAAAAACCTTTAGTATGTGTAATACAGCTATAGATGCTGACCCATCGACTGCATTATTTGGCGTGGTCCCACAGGAGACACGAATAACAACTCATCAGGCTGAGGCTGTGGCGTTCTCTACCCTACTTGCTAGACGTCTGGTACTCCTTAGTTTGAAGAAGGCTGCACCACCATCTCATAAGCGCTGGGTAGAGGAAGCAATGTTCCATCTTAAACTTGAACAGCTAAAGCACATTACCCGGAGCTCTATCCAGAAGTATCATAAGTTCTAGCAACGATTTCTGTCCTATTTTGAGCTGGAGTTCTCTGCCATTTACACGTAGCCAGGGCCGGCCCTAGACATTTTGGTGCCCTAGGCGAGATTATGATTTGGTGCCCCCCCCCGCCCCGCCAAGAAATATATAATAGAATATATAAAGAATAAATGAAAAATCTCTACAAAAGACCAATACACTACAAAAACTGAAACGTATTGACATGTTGGTTATATACAAAAAGAAGGTTACAAATGTATTCAGTATTGTATGAACATATTAGGGGTGGACGTCACATCCTCTAGGGGGGTCCGGGGGTTTGCCCCCCCGGAAAGATTTTTTTTAACATTTTAAAGTAAAATGCTTCAATCTGGTGCACTTTGAGCAGAATTACTAGAGACTAGATCTAGGGCAGGGGTCGGCAACCCGAGGCTCTCGAGCCGTATGCGGCTCTTTAAGCCCTCTGCTCTGGCTCCCTTGAGCTTAGACAAAAATAAGAAGAAAATAAAAGTATTTGTAGGACTATTTATATGTTGCTGCACGGTTGAAATTGTTTCGTATCTTGTATTTTGAGGTGATACTGTGAAACAAATAAAAAACAAAACGGTTTTAATTAAATCAACTAAAAGATGCGTCACATCCTGCTACGGTCCCGCGCCAGCGCCTTTTCTTGCAGGTGAATAACATGACCCCCGGCTCGATGAGCGATCTATGGATAAATCAAAGAAAATAAAAGTATCGGAGGAACACAGGGGTTTTAATTCTGCGTGGTTAGAGTTATATGCTTTCACAGCAAACGATTCGAGTTGTCAAAGGTGCCAGCTGACGATCTTCAGTCATAATTCAATCAGTTAAAGGTGGGGTATGTACTTTTGGAGAAACCAGCTCGAGTGCGCTAGAATTTGAAAATACACAACCGGAACATCCTTACAGAGCCCCCCCTACAACACACACGAACGCGCACATGACCAATGAGGGCACGAGATAAGTTTGTGCACAGATGGAAGGCTGACAGGCAGGTAGGCCATCCAGTTATTTTAGCTTGGCCGGCTCAGATGATTGGTCGTGCTTTTTAGCGCTACGGCTTCCACAGATGAATGTTTTATGTATTTATTGTCAAAGCATTTAAATATTCATTGCTATCGGGATGTTAAGAGCATTCCATGGAATATAACAAAAAGTGTTTCTGAAATAAATTACATACCCCACCTTTAACTCTTTTTAGGGTGCAGCTATATGTTTTATTTATTTCAAAGTGGTCAATTTTAATTGTATTTATTTTCTTCAAATTGCAGAGGACTCCCCAAGTGCTGTATTTAATTTATTTTAAAGTAGGCCTGTGTATATTTTTGAATTCTCCTTATAAGAGTTATTTGTTTATTATCAGAGGTAAACAGTTTTATATAATGTAATAAATAATAAATGCAAAAAAACTGTAGTTTTTGTCTATGATGTAACAATATATACAACTTTATAAGCAATCAAGCTATAAATATGTTTTGCGGCTCCAGACAAAAAAAAGTGTTGGAAAAGGGGGCAAAATGGCTCTTTTGGTCAAAAAGGTTGCAGACCCCTGATCTAGGGGTACAACTCTAAACACCCATATGAAAAAGATCGGTTTACATTTTAATAACCAATTAAGTATGTGAACATAACCAATAACCCATAGCGAATAACAAATAAATGTAACTTTTTTATTTTTGTTGTTCATTCACATCTTATTTTACCTAGTTAACATTTATTTATTCATGCGTATTTTTTAATATCTCCAGTTTTAAAGGATATTTTTGGTTACTGTCCTGGAATGATTTCAAACCTGTTTATCCCAATAATTATAAAGGAGTGCCTTGGAAATATTTGTTACATAATTTGTGACCAAACCGTTTGAGACCCACTGAGATAACTTAGACTAAAGCGAACTATCTAAACACTCCGAGTCCTTTACCTCACTGAGCTGTAGTTATCAGCCTCAATCCAACAACAATCTCCGCCGTACGATGCGCGCCCTCTCTCTCGCTCTCTTGCTCGCTCGGAGGCTCGCTCGCACTTTGGCTGTGAGCTGCGGGCGCCAGATAAGTCAACATCCCCCCCTTTCATCCCTTACAGTGCACATCGTACAGGGCAAATGCAAAATGTTGCCGGCCCGGGGTGCAAAGGGTGTTTACTTTATACAATTATTGATGTAAATGTATTACATCAAGGGCAGAACATTTGGCAGAATAAAAACTTTAAAAAAATAAATTTTAATATTATTTTTTTTTTTTTAATTCTTTCTCCCAGCGCAGCGCCCCTCCAGATCTGGCGCCCTAGGCGACCGCCTAGTTCGCCAGTGCCAAGGGCCGGCCCTGCACGTAGCCATTTGATAATGAATGATCAGCAAAATAAGAAATTATCTCTGCAGAAAGTTACTATGAAACATGAGATCTGTGGGGTTAATCTTGGTGTCTACAATTAGTTCAGCTTTTTAGATCACAAACACTGTTTGATTCAAGACCTAAGGCCCGCCCCCGGCTGAAATACTGTTTATAGAGAGTCCCTGAGAGTGGGAAAGATGGCTCGCATCATGAATACATTTACATCTGGGTACACAGGAACATTTGCATTAATATATTAGTTTTAGATGATCTGGAGACAGGCTGTAGCTCTGGGGTAACCCCTGATGATGGATAAGGTCGTTGCTATGGGGGGGGATTGGGTGAAATATTCTCCTGTGGTGTGGGTTGGTTACCCACCCGTCTGTGTGGTCTGGTTGAAGAAGGTTAAACTGATCCTGCTGTTACTTTTAGCTAAACAAAGAAAAGTGTTTAAACAGGTTAAGGGACAACTAGCAACACATTGTAACCAGGGAGCCTACAGGTCCTCCTTACACACCAAGCCGATTTTCGGCGTCGATAGATGTCGATAGATGTCTGGCCGTCGATGAGCGTCCTGTCGCCCTACTCAGATCGGTGTGTCTGTATAGAGAGGCGAAATCCCGCCCATCTACTTCCGACCCATGGGACCTTATTTCGGAAAAAGTATGTATTGAAGTCAATGGAGAGAGAAAGATTATCTTTCGATCCCGTTTGAATTGTGCCACGAATTACACATATGATGTTTGTCAATCTTAAAAAATAATTTCCATGTCAAAAAAGTCACAGTTTGTCGTGAAACTGTTGAAATATAAGACTATGAAAAATACGCAACTAGAAAGACTACAAATCCCAGAATCCCGGTCCCGCATGCTGGCTCTTACGGGACCGACTAACTCCCCTTTTGTGTGTGTACAGCTCTCAACATGCCCAGAGGAGTGATTTTCACCTCTTTTAATACTTTTCGCCTCATTCTGAAAGAAAGAAGTGAAATGTGCTAATGTGACGGCCGTCTTGGTGTGTGGTGCGAGACGGGAGATGTACTTCATTGAGCGGTTTCACACAAAAAAAGTGTTACTTCACAGTTTTACGACACATTTTTATTTGTTTGACTTGCAAAATTATCTTTTAAATTGACAAACATCATATATGTAATTCATGGCACAATTCAAACGGGATCGAAAGATAATCTTTCTCTCCCCATTGACTTTCAATACATACTTTTTCCGAAATAAGGTCCCATGGAGCTCCCCCGGAAAGGGAGGGACTTCGCCTCTCTATACAGTCTATGGTCCCGCCCCGTCGTGTCTTTTCGGCCGTGCAGACACCTTCCGCCGCCGATTCAAAATGTTGAATCGGGACGGAGGCTGTCGGCTAAAGGCCGTCGGCCAAAGAAATCACTCTGATTGGCTGTTCAGTTTAGCGAATCAGTGCATGAGAAGCGAAACGGAAGTGAGGGACCCAAACAAACTATTAAGAAGGCAAATCTGAGATTTCTAACTCCAGCTCTCGACACAGGTTCGGGAAAGCCCCATGAGCTTCTCGCTGTAGAGTGAAAATGGAACGCACACGCTATTTGTTGTTTGTTTATATCACGCAGTCTGTTCTTCTTCTCTCGGTGTGTCACGCAGTCTGTCTTCCGGTTGTTGCCTCTTTTGAATGACGAATACGCACTACCGCCGCCTGCTGGTAAGGAGAGTTATTGCCACTCACGCATGCGCAGTTCGTACGTGCTTCTTGGCCGTCGGCTGAAGTCTTTGCGGTGTGTTCCAGTGCGACTGTTGGCCAAGACGCAGGAGACGTGAGGCGACACAACAGTCGTGTTCCGTCGGGACGTGTTCTTTGGTGTCAGTTTGGTGTGTAGGCCCCTTAAAGGTTGTTACAATTGAAATTATTTTACAGAGGCTTCAGATTGTAACGGATTACATTTGTTGGCAGCAGCATTATTGGTTTGTTTAATTATGATCCCCAGCTCCAGTGGTCAGCATGTTGGTCTGTCCTTGGGCAGGATACTCAGTAACCCCTAATAGCTCCCAATGGCCAGCGGTGTGTGAGTGTGTGAGTGTTAGGGTCTCATGATGGCAGCCTCTGCCTCTGTATGAAGGAGTGTGAATGCTGACATTTAAAAGTGTTTTGAGGAGAAATAGCATTCAGTAGATTATTGTGTTTAACAATAACTTCTGAAAGTGACTTTTAACAAATGTCAGGAATCTTTACACAATGTTAAGTCTATTTATTTTATTGTTTATTTAGGCGAGTCTGATTCAATAAGAATCAAAATGCTCTAAATGAGGAACATTGAATTATTCTCAGTGTTCCACCTAATCAAAGCTAAGAAAAGAGCCAGAGTAAATGTACTCATACATGGAATTTAGTGAAAACATTCATGAATACAAAAGTGTCTTTCATTATCAATGATGACAGTTGGGAAAACAAAACATATTTTAAAAAAAACATACTATTATAACTTGAGTTTCACTTGTGGACAGGAGATGTTCAGGGCAAACAGGAGATGTTCAGGGCAAACAGGAGATGTTCAGGGCAAACAGGAGATGTCATTAAAATGTTGAAGACAGACGCTGTACTCCACACCCCCTTCATCATCTCCCCTCAGAGCCTCACTGAAGGCGGGGCCGAGCTGTGGGATGAGGCACACCAGAGTGGTCTGTGGGGGTGGGGAGGTTGTTGCCTGTTTGTGGAGAGAGGTGTGTGTGGTTGCATGCCTCAGACAGATTGGAAGCGGTGTCAAAAGTCCACAAACCCCAGCATGGTGTGTGTGTGTGTTGTGTGTGTGTGTGGCTCTGGAGGGTTTTCCTCTCTCAAACTGACCACTGAGAAATTCCGTGGTGCCATTGATCTGAGGACTACATCATCCTTTCCTTGTATGCGTATCCCAATGAGTCTTCCTGTGAATTAACACCACTGAGTGTTGAATATTCAGATAAACTGCCATGTTGTGTCTCCGTGCTCAGATGTGTGCAGTTGCCCTCAGTCGGAGAGCGAGGGCGAGCGCAGCGACCTGCCGCTGGCCGGGCTGTTGCTGTAGGCGTGGCCCCCGTCCCCCCTCTCCTTCTCCTTGTCCTTGCTCTCATGTTTGTGCTTGTGCTTGTGCTTATGTTTGTGCTTCTTCTTCTTCTTCTTGTGCTCATGATGGTGGTGGTGATGGTGGTGGCCGTGCTCCCCGCCGTGTTTGGAGGTTGAAGAGGTGGTCTCCTTGGAGAAGGAGGGCACGGGCGTGGCAGGCATGGAGAGGATGGACTGCTCCACTGACGGAGGCTCTTTACCTAAAAAGGAGGAAGAAAGGTGTGTCACCGGGTGAGGGCCAATTCATTGTTTTTTTAGAATGTGTGCGTGTGTGTGTGTGTGTGCTCACCTGGTGTAGAGGGTCTCTCTAACAGGTTGAGATGATGGTGAATGAAGGCCTGACTATCATGAACCGTCTCCATATCGATATCTTCATCTTCCATTGTGTTGAACTACAACAAGCAGACTAAATGTTAACACCAATAACAGAACATCATGATCATTCATGAACTAATGGCCTGAGTAAAGCAGAGAAGAAAATACTTGAGAAGAGTTAAGGAAGTATAAAGTCAGGCATCATGGCAGAGCGGTGTTACCCTGATCTTGAAGCGGCCCCCCCTCCCGTCGTCCTCCTGCTGCTGCAGGATCTGTCCCGGCTCTGGAGGCGAGCCCAGCGGGGTCTCAGCCTTCCTCTTCAGGCCCTGGGGGGGCTGGCCCACCCCACACACCCCTAATGAAATCGGGTCAGGCTCTTCATCCACCTGCAGACACAAACAAACTTCAATAGTGATGCAGGAATAAGTCCTGATACTGAGTCAGCATTTTACCACTTATGGTTCCCTCTTCTTGAAGTCAGTTTTTTTTTTTTTTAAATTGTGCATCAAATTAAATCTGTGGTTGACACATGCTTACGAGATTTTGAGGTCTTGTTCTACAACGTTAAATGTGTCAGTAAATGCCCCACTGCTAAATGTCTGAAGCTCTTGCGTGTCTTAAAAACAGCGGTTGCTCCCAAGTGACTAAATGACACTACTTAATGTTATCAAGCTGAACATTAGCCGCGTTTAGCTTAGCGGTGGTGATGCACAGCGATTTGACCATGATGTAGTTCCTTATCCTAATGTTAGCTTTTAACTTCTGCTGATTGTGTTTATGCATCAAAAAGAATAGAGCGGAGAACCTTATCCTGCTGAATAAAATGTGGATCAAAAACGTGTGTACGCCAAAGATCTTATTTTCTGCAATATACCAAAATCCAATGGAATAATCCCATTACTTTTTGTCGAAGGAGGCCTTGCGATGCTAACTTCGGGATCGACCTACACAAATGTATCATCATTATATCGCTCTATATCTAGAAATATGGTTTACTTATTGTCCTTTATAGAAATCTAACTTAATAAAGAGATGAATGTACAACAAAAGTCAATTGTTTATATGAAACCATTAAGCAGAATACTGAAATGCTAATGCCTCCATGTCAGACTTGTGCTGATAACTCTCTCGCTGTCAGCGATGTCTTACAAGACGAAGTGCTCTTAACTGTGATTCTGGGTACAATGGTGACGGAATGGGAATGCTGTATAGCCAAATACTGTTGGCAGGACTCTAGTAACCATAATTACATAGATTCAACCTAAGTGAACAGATTTATTGAAGGCTTTGCTGACTATCTTTGTGCCATCTGAAATGTTTTATGCTGCATTAGTAAATCAAAATGGAGGGAGACCACCAGGCAGTTGCTGATTACATCACCATTAGCTGCATGATGTAGTGTGTCTTTGACTAGTGTGTTTGTTGGCTGTAACTACACAATTTAAAGTCAAAATACAAATTCGACCTGTCAAGAAATGTAAAATGTAGTTCAGTCAGTATTTCTTAAAGTGCAGTTTCCATAATACTAAATTAAATGAGCCCACTTACAGCTATATAGCTCATGCCAACACCATGGATGCCTATACTGGCCGCGGTGTCCATCACTGGGGCCCCCCCCAACTCAGGCTTGATGGTAGGGTTCAGGACAGCTTTCTTCTCCTTCAGGTTGAGCACGAGGCCCAGCTCCGGCAGGGGCAGGCAGGAGGGGCGGGTCAGACCAAACAGCGTGTAGTAGAGGTTCACTGCATCACAGCGCAGCCGCCAGTCATGGGACGTACCTGAGGACAGGGGGGGGGGGGGAGACAGACAACAAAAGGCTAAGCTGGTTAAATCAAATAAAGATAGAAACACCAAGTAAATACTCTTCGTGTCAACACTCCCTAAGAGACAATGAGAACTAAATACAGGATAATTGAGAGCTAAATGCATTACTATGAGTCATTTGAGTAGCGTTGTGTTGAGTTGGGATGATTTAACACTAAATATTGCTGAAGCTGACAATCCTAAAGCCAAGCGCCTACAATGGTTGGGGGGGGGGGGCACTGTGGCTTTAGAAGAGGGTAAAAGGAGTTTGTGTTCTTACAGGACTGACCTTCAGCTGCTGAAACATCATCCTGTGTGAGTGTGTGTGTGTGTTTAACATGTGGGGGGCTGTGAGTTTTGGGGGGGGCGAGGAATAAAACAACCAACACATTTTCATAACATAGTATTTAAGGTGACCACACTCTGTGCTGCCAGTGTAAATACATAGTGACCAGTCAGGCTCTCCAACAGACACACACACGGACTGACCGGCAAACAAAAGTTCACTGGAAATAATTACCATCATATTTTCATTCATCCCTCAAGCTTGTAAGGCAAATAACATGCTGCAATAAGAGCTCAATGGGCTTCAGAAATATGGAATTGTTAACAGATACTTGTATTTGGGTTTTGAAACGGTGTGTATTTGGATTGGCAGACTGAAGCGTTATGGCCTGGCTGGCTAGCTGAAACACATAGGACCCCCTGGAAGAGAAATAATGAAACCTGAGGAGACAATAGGAGGCAGAGCCGTGTGCGTACATGGTGGAGGCACCGTAACAAGCAGACCCTAACATTGTTCACTTCATTACTGGAATATACCAGATAATGTAAAAAAGAAGACAGGAAGAAAAATATTTCATATGAAACACACACCGTTCAACAGTTGCTAGTGCTGCTGTTCGTCGGGGTTAAAGTGAGTCTATGCATTTACTGTACAACCGCTACACTAACGCATTGTGAGTGCACGGCTCCCATCAACATTTGATCAAATCAAAGCCACATTGAATTTGACGTTATTGCGGTCGGTAAACAACAATTTGGTGCGTTACAGCCACCTTTTGGACTGGAGTGTGGAGCAGTATATTGGCCCATAAACAAAATAATAATAAATAAAAAACAGAAATCATTTCTTGTATTTAGAGTGGTGCATGAGTCCTAGCACCCTGAAAAGAGTCAGCATTCTACCACATCTGGTACCCTTGTCACAAAGTCTTTGGTTAGGTGCCTGAAACAAGGTTAGTACAAGCTGAAGATATTTTTTTATTCTACGACATTAAATACTAAATGTGACTAACTTACTTCTGGCGATTTAATTGATATGTTAAACTTATTAAGTTGCGTTTATACGTGGAGATTAATAAAACTTAAGTATCATAAACGTGTTTGCCAAAGATCTTGTTTTCTGTAATATTCCGAGTTCATGGAAAAATCCCATTGGCTGTGTATAGTCCAGAGGGGGGTCTGCCTTTTCTATGGAGAGTGTGATTTATTCCTTTGTCCTGTTCTCAGAGAGCTACTACTAACGTCTATTTCACAGTGATAAAGCCAACGGTGCTTTCTAAAAATGTCTAAGAAGCTTTTGGAAAATGTGCTTTAGATGAAGTGCATTACAACTAAATCTGGAAGGGATGTTTTTTGATTGATTCAGACATTATTTATTTTAAGGTCACGTACAAACACACTGCCTTCTCTTTAGGGAGGAATCATTCTAACTCAAATGCAACTACTGGATATATGTGCCAGAAGAAACCAAAGAAAAATATGTGGCTGGATAAAATGTTATACTTCTGTTGCTCTTACAAGAAAAAAGTGAACATGCATGAATTCAAATCTCAACAGTGTAGTGGCTCAAATCTGTTGATCTGTTTAGATTCAGTTATGATGTGCTCAGTTTCCTCAAACCTAATCACACATGATTGAGTTGACCTCTTTCGTTTCATTAAAAAGTAATGCTTGGGTGTTCCGTCAAGAAGTATCTCTATTTATTATTGAGCTTGAAAACAATTGATAAATTAAGCTATAGGAAAAGGAAGACATCATCAAGGCATATAGATATATACTTCATTTAAATTCTTATTGAAAAATTCAAGCCTGCATAACAACAAAGCGCTGCCAGGAGACTAGTGCTGTTTGTGCCGAAGCGCACCTGTGATGCACTCGCTGTGGCTGGTTTGGAAAGATATGTACCGCTGTTAACTGACTCTCTCCAGACACAATTAGCTTAACAGGAAAGAAAGTACTAATTAAGTAAAGTAAAAGGTAAGTGAGTAAACGTCCGGTCACCAGGGAGCATCATATGCACTGTAGTGTATTCACTGTTGTATAGCCAAACAATGTGACCATGTACGAGAGACATAAACAGTTTATATTCATAAAATACGGACGGTTCGATTGATCACACTTTTTCAACAGAGCAATTTCATTATTGTATAGATATAACAGGCATTTCCTGATGTTAAATGATCCTCCATCTGTCTTTGTGGAGAGGTGTGTTCTGTCTCTGCACAGAAAAACATTGAAAAGTTAATATTATATAGAAACTAATTTCTACTCTCGGCTGCGCCCTGGTTGCACGGAGCAATAGGCGCGTGTACATTGACAACAGTGGATTTGAGCAGCAAAAGGCGTGTGTATGTGTGCGTGTCTCACCTGAGTTCATAAGTTTCCAGAGCTGGTCGACCAGCGCTTCGTTACACAGAGCCGAGTCTGTGCTCTTGGTGAAAGGTGGATTCTTGCAGAGCATCCCAAGGATCTTATGTCTGATTGGACATAAAAAAACAGGAAGATGATCATCCACGTTTTCTGTTGGTCTGTAGGCTATACAGTAATTTAGCAGGACCCACAACGTTTCTTTAACAGTAGGGGAGGCTGGTCATGCATGGTCACTTATGCGGTTGGTAGAATAAACTATAGGCAGATAAATGTAACACACATGTGTCTGCTTCAGAAAGTGGTTGCATATCTTTGTAACGACAGAAGCAGCAGAGCCTTTCCTTTTCCCCTTAATAAAGGATAGGTTTGCATGTTTCCATGCCAATCTTAAAACATTCCTGACATACCCATATGGACATTGAAAGGGTCATTGGTTGTAAAGACATTCTTTCCTAAAGCGATTTCAGCCCTGCTCTATGCTCAATGCATTGCAAAGTTCTGGCAAAGCTAACATGACGCTCAGGAGTTTGAGAGAAATCTACATTCATCTTTAAGCTTCATGAGTATGAGCTTCTCTCTGCTTCCGTTCACGCTGAGCCGCAGCAGAAGGGGCGTAACACAAAGTGGAATCTCCCTCTCTGTGTCCACTTGATTTGTCTTACTCAGACTGCTAATATCATGTCAACTGATATTTACACTATCATCAGTGTTTGTTGTATTTAATAATGACAAATAAACCAAGAAAAAAACCATTGAGGTAAGGACACTGTTCTCAAAGTGCAAAGTGTACACATGGTTGTGTGTTGTGTGTGTGAATATGTACCTGACGTAATGAGCCGGCTCGTTCTGCACCATGTTGAGCAGCCACTGCAGCTCTGCTGAGCTCCTCTCCACTGCAGGACAGAGAAACAAACAGAGGCTGAACTCACAGACATGTTGCAATGAAAGAACTCCTTAAGATCCTGAAAATGTGTCAGATAAAATACAAATGTGACAAAAACCTTCAAACATCAGGTCTTATTATATATATATAATGTTTGACATATTATTGTACCCTTGATGGCATCTACATTTGAGATTTGTGTCAACTAATAGAGACATCCACCTATCAGTGCTGCATACCTTAGAATATGATTACATTTTTCTAAGTATAAAATGTGTCGCAATCCTATTTTTGGGCTAAAATCCGATTCATGGTGTAATGAATAGAATCTGGATGATTCACAGTAAAGTGAGTGAGTATTTGTGTGATACAGATCCTATGAATGAACATGCAGACGGATCTATTCTTGTATATGCGGATCTCAAGTAACCTGACAACTAGATCAACAACAATGCAGAAGAAGTACGTGTAATAATGTCCAACCTCTAGTGTAGTCCACCAGAGCCTCCAGTGCAGCGACGCGAACGTCTACAAAGTGTCCGTACTCTGCGTAGGACTTGAAGAGCGACGCGTCACTGGGAATGTGTCCGTTCTTCTGCAGCTCTCGGATCGCATTCAGACAGCTGGAGAGGAGGGGGGAGAAGAACATGAGGGGTATTCCAGTTGTGTGTGAAATTAATGCTAGAAGATAACTAATAAAAGGAAATGACAGTTGTTTGTTGCTTTTGGATATATTATTTTAAAAAAGTACTTTACCATTACATTTTTATACTTTATTATTATATGATGGTATTTTTATTATAAAACTATACACCTATCGATTATTGTGACTCCCTGTCTCTTTCCTGCAATCTTAAACTTGGATATGAAATGGGAATCATTTAGAAGTGAGTCTACGTTTAACTAAAGCCATGATCCCTTCAGGCGCCTGCCTAAATAACATAAGCTGAACTGAACGATTATAAAATATAATAAGGCCCTAAATATGTAAATGATTATTTTGAATGCCAAGGTAGTGTTTGTGGAGTGCTGTCAATTTATTGAAGAATGTAACTGTTCATCACAATAATCATTTGTGATGAATGATTGTCATACATATAGCTTGGTCCAGTATCTCCGCTTTCTTTGCCTTTTCACTGCCATGCAATTCATGTTAAAAACAGGCGCTGGTTATTATGGAGCAACAACGGGTCAATCTTGGTGACCATTTGCACTGTTGCATTTTTTTGACATGCTTTAAGGTTTCCAGATTATTGGCGAATGCTAACACATTTAGCGTTTACATCGACAGCCCTAGTCGATAGGCATGTGAACTTTTGAACTTGATACAGACAACAACAAAAAACTACCATATATAAAATCTTAACATAAATGAAAAAACAAGCATTTTCTCTAATTATGGTTGTGATATTGTGTTTTCTGCTCAACAACATGGGTCTACACTCTTGCACATATTACTGCATGCAGCACTATATTAATGTTCATTTTAGAAACTCTAAGTAAAGGCTAAACTTAAGAAAAAGACTGTCTGACATTGAAAGCCCAAAAGACCTTAACCCACCATAGATAAATAATCTGCCAGGACAAACACGTGTTTCAGGAGATCATCAGTGGAACATAGAGACCAACACTCCGCTGCTAACCTGACAGTGATGGTGTTCCTGAAGCTCGGCAGCAGCTTCTCCATGTTCAGGAACCGTGTGATCTCCTCCAAGATGAGACGCACGTCAGCATTCAGATTGTCCACGGTGCGCACCTCGTTGCTGATGCTGATGGCCGGGGTCAGGGAGTTGGTCAGGGCTTCAATCAGCTCTGCACGGTAGTAGTTATCTGAGAACTGAAGACACGCAAGAAGAGGGGGGGGGGGGTGGTTGTGTATGCTTATCACTGGGGCCAAACATTCAACTTCACTGACATTGCACAGTACTGGCATGACCACATGCAGTCAGCATCTAACCAGAAGTGCAAGAGAAGCAATGAAGTGCAGTGTAATGTATATGTAGAGTTTAACTATATCAAAGAGACAGATATTTAAAGCTTAAGTATACATAGTATGAACAGTATTAATACGTATAAACACTATGAACATATGAAATATAGACAGTATAATAAATATGTATACACTTTGAACAAATTATTTGAATAAATACACTATCTCAACTGCTCGTTAACACAAATATCTAATCAGCCAATCACATGGCAGCAACCTAATGCATTTAAGCATGAAGACATGGTCAAGACGACCTGGTGAAGTTCAAACAGAGCATCAGAACGGGGAAGAAAGGTGATTTAAGTGACTTTGAACGTGGCATGGTTGTTGGTGCCAGACGGCTGGTCTGAGTATTTCAGAAACTGCTGATCTACTGGGAATTTCACAACCATCTCTAGGGTTTACAGAGAATGGTCCAAAAAAGGGAAAACATCCAGTGAGCGACAGTTCTCTGGGAGAAAACGCCTAGTTGATGCCAGAGTTCAGAGAGAATGGCCAGACTGGTGCAAGATGAGAGAAAAGCAACAGTAACTCAAACTAGAACATTTCGAGAAATGTTGACTGTGTGACTGAAACTTGGGTGCGCGTCCCGATGCTAACATTACCCCCGCTGAGTAAGTATTAATGGCATTAGTTGTATTGTAAAGGTACAGCAAAGAATATCCATTCATTTTAACTCACCTTTAGCTGACTGTTTGAACTGTTTATCTATTACATTTTTAGATTCTTGTACCACATTCCTGCATCGTTTCTGAACATCTTTAGATTACAACTGGATTTAGTTAACGACCGACAGGTGTGTTCAAAGATCAAAGCGTTTCCACGGCAACGCCCTGCCAGTGAACGAGAGACAGCCTGTCAGAGAATGTATTGACAATATTGTGTTGCATTATTGCTTCTAAGTGAAAAACTGTAACTCCAATGAGCTAAGTATCCTACCCAGAGTATTTAGGATACCAGATGAACACCTGATGACTCTCGTGTTAGCTATGTGTGTAAGTCCGTTGATGAAATGAGCATATCAGTGCGGCCGTGACAAATTTCCCTACATTATGATCACCAAATTATGTATGAAGAGTAAAAATTGTGGCCAGCCGAGCAATAGTTGGAAAAAAACCTCTTCAGATTTTCCAGCTCCTCTCCCCTCTAGCCGTGATGTCACCACTCTAAGTCTTAACCAGCTCTCCCATAGACACCCATTATGAAACGTGAAACATTGTGACATTTTCAAAACGTAAGCTGCGAGTACGAGAGAACTGTACTAGCTATCCAAAAATATCCAATTAGTGTAATAAAGTCCATAGTCTCGAGAACCGTTTAAATGTAGTATGCGGAATCTGTATGGGGTCAAAGTGGGGTGTTTTTGAGCTCTGTTCAAATGGATTTCCCATTCATTCCTATGGGGCAAATGATCGCAGTGTTCTGCAATTTGGGTGAAAACGGCTAGGCGAATCTCTTATAAAAGACATAGCAACCCGATCCCCGTCATTCCGCACGTTTTGATGTGTTTTTTGTGTGTTTCGTGTCAACGTTGCCGGACGAGTATCATGACAACATTTGTGGAGGAAGAAGGAGAATAAGATGATATAAGTGTGTTGAATATTATACAGTACGTGGCTTTGCCAGTCACACAGAATAACCACTAGTTACAACCAAAGTATGCTGAAGACCCTCTCTGAGCACACAGCACGTGGAACCCGAAGCAGAGGGGCTACAGCAGCAGATGACCACACCGGGCCCCTCCTGTCAGATAAGAACAGGATACTGAGGCTACAATTTGCACAGGCACAACAATAAAACAATTGGAAAAATGTTGCCTTGTCTGATGAGTCTCGATTTCTGCGTTTACATTCGGACGGTAGGGCCAGAATTTGGCGTAAACAGCATGCAAGCATGGATCCATCCTGACAATCTGCAGCAACTGCGTGATGCTATCATGTCAATATGGACCAAAATCCCTGAGGAATATTTCCAGCACCTTGTTGATCTATGCCACAAAGAGTTAAGGCAGCTCTGAAGGTAAAAGGGGGTCCAACCCGGTACTAGCAAGGTGTACCTAATAAAGGCGCCGGTGAGTGCACTCTAGAAGCTCTAACCAGTAAGGACAGTTGTACAAATAAAATAAGTAAATATGACTAATGTGCAAATAGTCAGTCAATGGGAATCCGGGGGGGGGGGGGAAATTACAAATTAAACATTAAGTGTGTGACGGGGCATCTATACTTTGTTTTTTCTGTTGTCGTTGTACTTGATCAGGTCCAGGATGAAGTTGAGCACATCTTTGGGACAGAGGTTCTGGACATCTCTGAGTAACGCCATGGCAACAGGCATCGTCTGACATCGGAGAAAAAGACAACAGTACAATCATGATCATGTTTGCAACAAAAAAGATGGAGACATTTTTTATAGCTAAATGTTACTGCTGAAAACCTTTACTGTGCTTGCACATGGCATTGTAAGTGGAGCCTAATACTGGAATTTGTAAAATGTGGTTTTCTGTAATTGTACCAAAATAGGTTCAGGGTGCACTGAAAAACAACAAATAAAACGTTGACTTGAAATAAAGGTATTTTGTCAACAAAGTTCACATTACTGTATTAGTTTAGTTGAAAGCAATAGTATGAAGTTGAACCTAATATTTTTTTGTTACACCTTTTTTAAGTGTGGGACATCATAATGCTGAAACATCAATGTGTCAGGGCTCTCTGGTGGATAATACAACAAATAGACACAAAATATATTTAAAAACATTTACGGTATTTCTGCACTGAAATGTATTGTATTGTAAATGTATGTATACTAAAATAAGCTGGAGCTATGCCTGGGATAGCGTCCAGGACTACAGTGTGTTGACACAGTTAATGGACCTATTGAGTTATGCATTGTATGTATGTATTACCTTTTGCAGGAAGTACGTCTGAAAGCTGATGAAGTGGTTGGTCTTGACGATGTTGGGGCAGCTCTTACAGCAGAACATTCTGGTAAACAGGGACTTCATAGCTGGGGGGCCCTGCCACGTGCTCACCATGGCATTGGCTATCTGCAAGGTTTACATATACACATGAGAACAGGAGAAGACAGCTCTTTTTCAAAGCTTGTGTCTGCTGTCACCACATTAAAATAACTGCCAACTGAAACATACAAGAGTTCTGCAAAGCATGTGGACCGTACAATGTACCCAGATGTATATTCTTAACTCTCAGGAGCTATGGGCAGACAAATAACTCATTTAAGAATGTTTTACTTTTATAACAATGTCCTTTCTGTCCATTATAATTGCTGTGGTGGGAACAGAACCCCACAGTGAAAGTGTACACACGAGAGGTTTCCACAGGCATGAAGACCAGCGGCTCCAGTGGTCTTTGGGTTCCAACAGGATATTGGGGAATTTATGTTAATGTGGTAATATAGGACCAAGGGTCACTGACACAGGATGTTGTCATTTGGTAAGGTAAATAAAGGCATGCTCACCGGAATGTTGTTGTATGTGCGTGTGCACGCATTCAGGAACACACTTGTGTTTGTGTGAATATTAAACATGTGCATGCATTCTTTCGTTTTATGTCCCCCCAAATGTTCACCCCCAGGCTGTTCCTTTATCCTTCCCACAATTTCTATCAATAACAAGCAAGTATATGCCATCCCACCAATCATAACGCAGCAAAGTCCATCTGAGGTCAGTTATATTTCACGTTTGTGGTCAGTGTGGGTATGTTAGTATGTGAATGTGTGTGTATGAGCTTGTATGTCAGTCAGCGTGTGAGGTATAAACCAAAGGCCATTAGGATGGAGACTGTTGGGGGTTCTGTGGCCTATCACAGCACCTTAATGAAGGTAGTGAAGTGCCATTTCAACCTCCACTCAGTTTATCATGTTGCGAAAATATTGGTTCAGGTGGAACCTGAGAGGCGGATATCGGGGGGGGTTAAAGTTGGAAAAGACTAAATCCAGAGAATAGAGAATTTCCTGCAGTCTCAGAACAGGATTATACAGCCAACAGGACAGGGAGGGTTAAACTAGTGGGTGCTGGTCAAATATTGTTATCAAAAGAACAAGTGAGGGAGCGATGAGGTGGATGGATATGGTTAAAACAGTGTCCCCTTTATTGGAAATGACAAGTGTAAAAAAAAAAAAGAGCAAACTATTAGAGCATGCTGGTTTCAGAGTCTTTCTGGAGCTATAAACTGAACTAAGCTGGTGGTGGATTTCAGAGGGCGCCAACACTCCCCCCCCGACACCAGTGAACATCCAGGGAGCGGACATTGAGAAATCTTACAAATACCTGGGCGTTCATCTGAACAATAAACTGGACTGGACTGATAATTCTGCTGCTCTGTACAAGAAGGGACAGAGCAGACTCTTTCTGCTGAGGAGACTGAGGTCTTTCGGGGTGCAGGGGGCACTCCTTCAGACTTTTTATGACACTGTTGTGGCATCAGCCATTTTCTATGGTGTGGCCTGCTGGGGCAGCAGCATCTCGGCTGCTGACAGCAAGAGACTGAACAGACTGGTAAGGAAGGCCAGCTCTGTCCTGGGGAGTCCTCTGGACACTGTGGAGGTGGTGGGAGACAGGAGAATGGCTGCCAAGCTGTCCTCCCTGCTGGACAATGTGTCCCACCCCTCCAGGACACCCTGTTCTCACTGTGCAGCTCCTTCAGCGACAGGCTGCTGCACCCCAGCTGTCTCACGGAGAGATACCGCAGGTCCTTCCTTCCTGCAGCGGTCAGACTATACAACCAGCACAGCCCCTAGTAGACCCCCCCTCCCCCACAACACCACAACACAGACTATATCACCCCTTGCTGCTAAATACCAATCAACTATGTGCAATATGTGCAATATATAAATGCCGTTAATAACTGTGTAATATATACCTGGCTGCTAAATCCTAAGAACTGTTACAGGATGTGTATTTTTTTAAATTATTTAACTTTTCATTTTTTATTATATATTTGTTTAATTATATCATAACTTAGTACTTTTTTTAAATGCATGTCACATATTTAACAAATGTAACATTAAGCTGTCTGTAGCTCTTTTTCCTGCTGTAACTACGCAAATGTCCCCTCCGTGGGACTAATAAAGGTATTCTGATTGTATTCTCCCTTCTGTCCCTCTCTCATGCATCCCTCGCCTAACACACATTCATTCACATCCCCACCCTAGGCCTTCTTCACCCTTCTTGTTTCCTCATATTCTTTCAGGGACCCACATTACTACTTATTTCTCCTCATCCCCTCTCACTCCATATTTGCAAAGTTACAGCTTCTCTCTTCTGCTCAGTTAGAGCATTTCTATGGAAGCCCAGTATCTCAGTTAAATGACATTGTGACCTATCATGGGTCATCATGCTCCCAATATAAATCTATTGATCCTGCTGACAGGCGACACCACTGACTAACTTACCTTCTACTCTTACTAAATGTAATCTGTTTAGACTAAACTACAGTGAATGTAAAAGTGAAAATCTTAAACCCAATCAGTCATGCTTTACCGACTGCAGAAGGGCTGAAGCATGTCCTTGACACCCACAATGGATCTGCCTGAACACTTAACTCTTTGCATCATATGTGATTAACTAATTCCAGTTACTAAATGACAACTGATGTGACTGTTACTCATAATAAATGTGTGTATGCATGATACAGTCTGGATCTTAATTGTATTTATTGTTGAGGGGTCAAGCTTTCATTCAAGACTTTCCTACCTTAGCTAGGCTAGCTGATTCCCAGATGCTATATTTAGTCAAAAACACTGCTCAAACTACAATTCACAAAACACACGCACATACTGGCAGACACATACCTTGGCCAAACAGAAGCAGGCCTGCATGCGGACTTTGTAGAAACACTGTTCTTGCTCCAGGATGTCTGTCAGAGCCAGTCTGGAGGCAGGAGTTGGGAACTTCTCCAAAGCTGAGATGGCCTCCTCCTAAGAGAGAGAAAAGGTACATGCTCCGTCAGTGACAGTAGGCTCAACGTGAAAAGCTGCTACCAACATGTTGCTTGGAGTGAGGAGAGATAGAAGTGATGAGAGATAAATGGGACTGATAAGTGTTGCGATTCTGTTTTTTTTTACCAACTAGGATGTGGTTCCAAATTAGAACCTGCTTTCAGAAGCTATCACTGAAAGCACCCTTTAGGGATGTGGTGTCTTAGCAGAAAAAAAAGAAGATCTAACTGCAGAGTGATATGGTGAACCCATAAGAAAACCCACCTGTGCAACTACATCCCTTTCATAGCGCAGCTGATACTGCCACATGAAGTCAGCCTGCTCAAACTCCACCTTCCTCAGGATGGACATGTCCGGGTCGATCCGGATCCAGAGGAGAGGAGAGTCAGCACTGCAGACGTTACAAGAGATAGACACATTGAGGGGAAGTTCAAATAAAAGTAAGGAACGTCAACTTCCACAGGGAGCAAAAATGAGTTGCTCATCACAGATCCATCTTTAACTAAACATTTCATCCTGAAGAGGTTTCCATAGCAGTCATATCAAGAGTCAAGGCTTTTATTGTCATTCGTACATAGCTACAGTATAGTTATGTCGATAGAAAATCTTAGGTACCAGGCTCCTCCAACAGTGCAACACAATAAAACAGATTAAATAGTGCAAGTAATACAATAAAATAGAATAGAAGTAGTGCCATAAGAGTCTATATACAAGTGATACATCATTTGTAAGTTGCAAACAGGTGAATGTTATGGATGTTCTTAGTTCAGGTGTTTAACAGTCTTATGGCCTGTGGAATGAAGCTGTCCCTGAGTCTTGTGGTTTTAGTCCGGATGCTGCGGTACCGCCTGCCAGACGGCAGCAGACTGAACAGTTTGTGGCTGGGGTGATGGGGGTCTTTTATAATCCGGAGGGATTTCTTCCTGAGCCGCTGGCAGTAAAGGTCCTCCATGGATGGCAGCTCCGTCCTGGTGATGTTCTGTGCAGTTTTCACCACCCTCTCCAAAGCCTTACGGTTGAGGGCGGTGCAGCTGCCGTACCAGGCCGTGATGCAGCCAGTCAGGATACTCTCTATGGTGCACCTGTAGAAGGTCAGGATACTCTCTATGGTGCACCCGTAGAAGGTCAGGATGCTCTCTATGGTGCACCTGTAGAAGGTCAGGATACTCTCTATGGTGCACCTGTAGAAGGTCAGGATCCTCTCTATGGTGCACCCGTAGAAGGTCAGGATCCTCTCTATGGTGCACCCGTAGAAGGTCAGGATCCTCTCTATGGTGCACCCGTAGAAGGTCAGGATACTCTCTATGGTGCACCTGTAGAAGGTCAGGATCTCTCTATGGTGCACCCGTAGAAGGTCAGGATACTCTCTATGGTGCACCTGTAGAAGGTCAGGATGCTCTCTATGGTGCACCTGTAGAAGGTCAGGATCCTCTCTATGGTGCACCTGTAGAAGGTCAGGATCCTCTCTATGGTGCACCTGTAGAAGGTCAGGATCCTCTCTATGGTGCACCTGTAGAAGGTCAGGATGCTCTCTATGGTGCACCTGTAGAAGTTGCAGAGTATCCTGGAGTCCATGTTGAACCTCCTCAGCCTGCGGAGGAAGAAGAGCCGCTGTCGAGCTTTTTGGTGATGGTGTGTGTGAAGAGTCCATGTCAGGTCCTCAGTGATGTGGACACCGAGGAACCTGAAGCTGCTGACTCTCTCCACCGTAGTCCCATTGATGGCGATGGGGGCGTGTCCCTCTCTCTGCTGCTTCCTGTAATCCACAATCAGCTCCTTGGTTTTGCTGACGTTGAGATGGAGGTTGTTATCCTGGCACCAAGATGTCAGTTTTCGACCTCCTCTCTGTACGCCGTCTCGTCCGTCTGTGATCTGGCCGATGACGGTCGTGTCGTCAGCAAACTTCACGATGGTGTTGGAGCTGTGTGTGGCCACGCAGTCGTGAGTGAACAGGGAGTAGAGGAGAGGGCTGAGCACGCAGCCTTGAGGGGCTCCGGTGTTGAGGATCAGGGTGGAGGATGTGATGTTTCCCACCCGCACTGCCTGGGGTCTGCCCGTCAGGAAGTTCAGGATCCAGTCACAGAGGGCGCTGTTGAGCCCGAGGTCTCTGAGCTTGATGACCAGCTTGGAGGGCACAATGGTGTTGAAAGCTGAACTGTAGTCAATGAACAGCATTCTCACATATGTGTTCCTCTGGTCCAGGTGTGAGAGGGCAGTGTGGATGGTGAGGGCTATGGCGTCGTCTGTGGACCTGTTTGCTCTGTAGGCAAACTGCAGGGGGTCCAGAGAGTCAGGGAGGGAGGAGGTGATGAAGGTTTTGACTAACCGCTCAAAGCACTTCATGATGATGGAGGTGAGTGCTACTGGGCGGTAGTCATTGAGGCTGGTGATTTTGTTTTTTGGGGACAGGAACGATGGTGGAGTGTTTGAAGCATGTGGGGACTACAGACTGCAGCAGGGACCTGTTGAAGATGTCTGTGAACACCTCTGCCAGCTGAACTGCACACACCCTGAGAACACGGCCAGGGATGCCATCAGGTCCAGGAGCCTTGTGTGGGTTAACCCTTTTAAAGGATTTACACACATCTGCCCTGTTTAAAACAAAAGGGCAGGGCTCCTGGTCCTTCTGTGCCTCCACAGCCTGGCTGCTCTCAAAACGTGCAAAAAAACTGTTCAGCTCATCTGGGAGAGATGCGCACGCAGACAGTCCTGCAGCACCCCCCGCTGCTCCATCAATGGCTAAGAGGTAGACACACGTTTGTTCCAGCTAGAAGAGTCAAGTATGTTATGAATAATGTTTTTCTTAAATGAAAAGAAGCTTGCCTTAAACACTAGAAAACACCATTACATTATATATAAATAAAATGATATAATAACTAATACATACAATATAAATAACAAACAAATGGCTACAGCAGTGATGTCTTACTCCATTGCTGATAAATCCATGTCAACTTCCTCTCCATTCATCAGAGGAATCTTCTTTTTCTTGTTTCTGGGGAAAAAAACAACGGAACAATCAGTAAACACAGCCAGACTCAGAATTTCTTTCATAAATTCTCTTTGTTGTTCACATTTCTGTTCGACTAGAAACGGAGACGAGAGGACAAAGTAAAGAAACAAAGATGAAATAGATAACAACAAGATCAACGTATCACCAAGAAACAAAGCAAAATAATGAGTATCACACTTATATTATAAACATGGTTATATTAATACAAATGATACAAACTCCTTTACCGGCTTACAATAATAATAAGTAATATATGATATCTAGTAAATATAAACATTTCTCCATTATTGTGTTGACTTATGAGAGTGTGTGCAGTGCAGCGTGTGTACCGGCGGCTCTTGGAGTGACACGGGATGTCGTGTTTCAGGCTGTTCTCCTCGATCTGCAGCGTGTGGTTGAAGGATCCATCCAGCTCCTGCACTGTCACTTTGATAGGGCCCTGCAGGCAAATAAACATAGGATCATTTTATGAAATGGGAATTCTGTAACATTATTAGATTTTTGTATCCCTTTAAGTCTTGGATTTTGGTTTTAGAATAGGTCTCCCTCGAAGGGAAAGATCTGCAGTGCAAAATGCTAGGACTGTCTTAGAAGGATAGCCATGTTTGTGCCATACTTGGTAACTAAATAACTAATCCTCTCATTGACCATCAGCAAATGTTGGCATGCAGACTAGGATTGTGGCCTACAGTACACTTTGATTTTATTAAAAATCTCATTTTAATCTGCTGTAAAAAGAAAACACGATTGACTTCAACAAATGGACTGCTCTAGACACAGACAATTCATTTATTCCAAACACTGTATGTAGACGCTCACCACATATTTCTGGGTTCCAGATGATGTGTAGTCCTGACGGATCTCCAGCTCCAGCACGTTCCTTTTCCTATTAAAAGCAAAACTGCAAAGAATTTCACCACAGCACTTTGGTCTCTGAGTACCAAAAGTTAAGGTCAATAAGTTATTTATTTTTTTCAATTCAAGATTAAACAATGAACTGGTGAAATGTTTAAAACATGACCTTTGTAATTATTTTATACATTTGATATCTTTTTGCATTTGTTCTAACATGAGTCTAAGCAGTTCTGAGTCAGTGGACTAAGTTTCAAGGCTGCAGAAAAACCTGAAAAGTGCTTTAATTAACAAAAACGATTTAAAGGAGAGGTGTCATGCTTTTCTGGTTATTACCCGTCACCTTGTGAGTTATGTAGGTTTTTATGCATGTAAACGGTCTGCAGAGTCACAAACCCTCAAAGTACACCTTGTAGCGAGTAAAACTCTAACATAGAAAATTCCTCCCCAAAACGCCTCGTTGGAGATTTCTCAGTTTCTTTCTTTGCTCCACGGATGGGTCCGTTTGGTTCCGGGTACGAGCTGACGTCAGCTCGTACCCGGAACCAAATGGACCCATCCGTGGAGCCGTTACGTTACGTCCGCGGAGCCGTTACGTTAAGCCTCTGCTGATTGGTCCAAATTGACCAATCCACCGTCTTCCTCACACACACACTCAGTGCAGGCAGCTCTGCTGATTTCTCATCCCTGGCTGCAGGCTGATAACAGACAGTTGGATCGCGGCGAAATTCTCTCTGCAGACCCATTCTCACAGCGTTTATCAACCTTTTTTCTTACTCAATATCAAGCCACACTTATTGTCTTTACTTCGGCTGTGAGTTTGTGTGTGCTCAGGATGAGTTTGGCTGTGTTTCGCTGTGTATCGCTTAACAAGGAAACCACACCTCCACGGAGCTCAGCGCGATTCACAACGTCCCGACCAATCAGAGCACACTGTGCTCACAGGGAGGGGGGGGCAAGAGCTGCAACGAGCCGTTTAGTGGAGAGAGTGAATACTGCTGAATACACATACTTTACAGAGATGCTGTATGAGAAACCAATGTGAGTTTGGAAAAATGCACAGTATAAATCTATTTTAGTATACCTCAACAATGGAATTATGATCAGTGGAAATGGCCATGACATGGGCCCTTTAAGGTCTGACATGACCAAACATTGAACCTCTATATTTCCCTTCTGTGTAAGGTCATACCGTGAAGCAGTTCATCAATAATCACTCTGTGTGCTGGCAAACCATCCATTCCAGATTGAAGGATACACCCACTGTTTGATGAGGGGGCCGATGTCTTTGCCTGAGACGTTGGAGATGGACTTGAGGAAGGCGTGAGTGGACAGAAGCATCTGGCTCCACATGTGACTCTGGTACTTCTGTGAGGAGGCGGTACTCGCCAGGCTCAGAAGCTTGTTGAAAACCTTTAGTAAGGGAGCAGAAAACAAAGAATTCAAATGAAGACAAAACCATCTTTTGTTATGAGGTTAATAAATACTGACTTAGACGTTTAAAGAGGCATAAGACAGGGAAATGCTGGCAGTGTGTCACCTGCAACATGAACTCCATGCTGATCCGGTTCTCTATCAGCCTCATCACCAGGTGGGCCTTACACTGGAACATCTTGTAGTACTCCCAGGACAAAGTGTGGGGGTGCTTGATGGAGAAGTGGAGGTGGGGGGTTGGACTGAAGAAAGAAAACAGTTAGGTCAGTGTGTCATGCAATTATGATCCAGGACCAAATGACTGTGATTGGATTGAAGCGTTACTTGTCTTTCTCTTTTCCTCCACTGAAGGTCGGGTGCAGCAGAACCCCCCCCATCTTCAGTTCATACTCCACAATCTTGTCCAACTCCTGAAGAGAAAATAATAACATTTATAAATGAATCAAGTTTTTAAATTCAGTTGTATATAAACTCAAATAAGTTGATCATTAGTTAAATATAACCGTGCCTACTGCACGGTTATATTTGTTATAGATAAATCTGTGATTATTTTCCCAGATTGTCTTTTACATTTCAGAGAAAAGTGAAAGGCACATACTATGAGCCAGAACAGTTCAAAAAGCTCCTTATTTTTCTCATACTGACTGTGCTGCACACTTTTTTTCACTCTCTGTCGAAAACCAGAGCCCAGTCTGCTCTTATTGGTTAGCTGTTTGGCTCGGTTGTGATTGGTCAACCACTTAGAGATGTTAAGCGGTGCTTATGTGGTACAGCGGTGCTACACCTGTAGCAGTGGTGCTACATGGCACAGCAAAAGTGACATGGTTTGAGTGAGGCAAATGTCTAAACCAACATGGTCACTTCCTTAACCTGTCACATTGATTCAGGATACATTCAGTGAGGCAGGTCATTATTCATTACAAAGCATGTCACAACGTCATGATTTGGTTTGTGTGAAACTGCAGGTGTTGGGCTGCTATTATCACCAAGTTCCGACAGGATAAAGAGTTGTCTAGAATAACTGTTACCTCTTTGATCCAGTGCCGGTACTCATTCACTCCAAAGGTCTTCTTTAGGTAGAGGCCGTAGATGTAGCCTGAGATCCCCTTCAGCACCCACTCATCAGCCCTTCAGGAGGAACAACATATATAATGCACTGCAAGTTCACAAAATCTAATCATCACCAAATATCAATGTCTTCACCTGGGGGGGGTTAAGTGCCCCGCATGGTTTGAGGTATATGTCCAACGTTCAGGCATTATTCAAGGAATTGTAACAAATGAAATGCAGGTTAACTCCATATTTTTAAAGAGCAACTTGCAGGTTTTTTTTTACTAGATTTATGCTTAACCTTGCCTGAAAATTACAATTAAAAAAGTTAATGCAGGATTTGATATGTTTTACAAGACATAAGGGCAATAATTCAGAGGGGAAAGGAGCCGTTTTGAGCTCTGCTACTAAAAACTGCTTTTTTTTAACGTCATACGTCAAACGCGTCATATTACGTCACATGGGGGAGCAACTTTCTCGGACTCCTTCTCTGCCCAATCCGCGGTAGTAGTTTGTAGTTGGTTTGAGCGGTTGTGATTTAGTGAGCTGGTATTTTTTCGGTAATTTTACATTGCATTTCACCATTTGTAATCATGGTGAGCTGGAGTTTGTGCAGGTTGCACAAACTCCAGCGTGTCAGGACATCGAGTCCACAGTTTCCCTAACAGGAAAAGGACCGGAGCTAGCTTTCGTTCCTGGGTGCGTTGTGCGAGGTGCATCCACCTCCCTGCAGCACATACTCTCCACAGCTGAGGCCTATCAAACAAAACGTTTATCAGGAAACCGTATTACATCTCTCTCCCCCCCCTTCATTCCTCTCTCTCTCCCCTCCGGTACACAGCACCGTAAGACGTAGTGTGGAGTTGCATTAGGTAACGCTGTGGTGGCTGTACTCCTCCAGCCGTCTCCTTTGTGTTTGTTTGTTTTCCCCTGTCTGTGTTGTTTGTGTGGGCGTGGTGGCTGTCACTCCTGGCTCCCGGCTCAACCTCCACTCACCTGCTGCAATCAGCTGTGCACCCTCCCCGACTACACACCTGCTTTCCATCAAGCCATTTACAACGGCATATCAACGGAGGCTCCACAACCTTTCTCCGCCAGATCGTCCTGCCAGTAACGTTACTATATTATCAATACTACTTTAGTTATAGCCTGATATATGATAGCTAACTTTACAATGTTGTGATGTGACCGACGTTAGCTAACATTAACTGTAGCTAACGCCGGTCACTCACCAAGACAGCTGCCCTGTTCTCCACTGGTTCTCCTCACACCACAGCTCCATTTCTCGCCGATGGCCGTTATTTCTTCTAATCCTTGGCTGCTCCTGGTCTCTTGTAAGCCTAGCAGGCTCATAATTATATGGTTGTGGTCCGTCATATGCATTCGAATATTTATTTTCAACCTCTTCTGTGTCAAAACTAGCATTGTGATCCATGTTTATTACTACGTTAGACCGGCCGCTCTCCCCCATGTGACGTCACACGTGGGAGGTCACGTGGGGAGGCTTTTTTTATGCGGAAGTAAAAATGTCTTACAAAAACGACGCCAGATGTCACTGTAGTTTATATTTATGTATATTTTTTGGAAAATCTAGTGTATACATCATTTTCCTACACATTTATTCACTGGTGTCTCTAACCTGCAAGTTGCTCTTTAAGAAAATGAACTCCAGACCTTCGATCCTTCACACTTTCAAGGAGCCCTTTCTGGGATCCGGATTAAATAGGATATGGAGATTAAAACCTGGAAACTGAGAGCTCACCCTGTTTCCTTCACTGTTTCAAGCTTATTAAAAGTGACTTTTAAAGTAAAAGGCCACACTTGTGTTGCTCTTTACTAAGTTATTGTGTAAGTTACCCTTGTGGTATTCCTAGGAACAAACTTGGCATGGCAGACACAGCTTTTGTACATTTATCAGCCTGGATTTATTAGCTTGTAAAAAAAGGAACACAATACTATGATTCAACCTGGGTGGTTTAACAGCGTCATGCTGAACTGAATCCATCCTGCGGGTAGAAATGAGGATTTCAACTGTGCAATAGCTATGATCAACTTTATGGACACTGGAATTCTTTTCCTAAAATATTTCATCCTAATATTGTCTAGAGAATATTTTTGATTTATTATTAAAAAATAAGGTCGAACTCTTAAGATTTGAGTTTCTTTCCTTTCTTTTTTGAGAAACTCTTCTTAAAAAGTAGTCCCAACTTAATTCTTGTAACACTGAAAAAACAGCACTTTACAAACCAACACCCTCAGATGCAATTGGTCAATTAAATCTTCAGCAGACTTTCATTAAGAAAAAACCTCTATTACACAGAAACACAAGGCGGAGATAAAACACAAATCAATGTATTGTTTCCTAAAGCTCCTCAAACTTCAGTTTTTTGATATCAAGGTTTCATAGATTTGTAAAAAGAGCAGTTTTTATTTTTCCGTGTGCCTTTTTCTTTTATGTCTGACAGGCTACTGAGCACGGCTGCTTTCAATTACAGCCCTGGTTAACCCCCACTCTGATTAATTGCTAGCAGGCAGCACCATGCTTTGCTAGAATCAAAGAGATCTGAGTCTCCTGAGATCTTTTCTTACACAACACCAGCCAGCTCAACAACATAAGCAAACCAAGGACACACATCTGATGTGTGTTTAAAGGTCAGAGAGGGGGGGACAATACGCGTTTCTCTCCACAATACTAGCAGGATTTAAGTCCTATCGATGGGCCTCTTATCTTAACACAAGCCTACTGAGTTTTGGACAAAATTATGAAGTATAAATGTGTTATTTTCACCTTTTTTTAAATATATTTCTTCCTGCTGGGGTCCCTACAGTCTGGGAATTTCATAAATGTATGGAAAGCTGAGACGATTAAATGAGTTCAGCTGTATAAACGTGTGTAAATGTTAGTCAAGCTTATTCATTGTTGTCAGACTATTTTTTGAAACATGACCTCACTTTATAAAATGAGCTGTTTTGAGCTCTAGGATAATCAGAAGCTCATTCAACTTAAACACAACTAGAGACTGAGGGCCTTTACAAGCTTTCCTTATTAAATTGGCATTAATAGGGTTTCTAAGCAATTATTGCAAATGTCCAAAGTTTTTGATACCAAATCTCTGAATGGATTTTTCTCTGTTGTTTTTTTATCAAGTGTTGAGTGATCCAGAATGATCAACACAAACCTTTCTGCCATACTTTACGAGACATAATAGAGCATGGGTATGGCCATTCACAGTCATAGTGTGATCATAGCGTGATCATAGCGTGATCATAGTGTTCAAGGATCTTCTACTACACTGTAAACTTTTAGATTTGAAATGTGTCTTACCAAAAGGTCTATAAAACCTTCCATCTTCAGGGTCTCAACTTTTAGATGAGGTATACCACTGATATTTGGCATGTCCTTTTGACATGCCATCTCCCCCTAAAGATCCCCTGTCCCACTCGCAAAATAAGACAAAAATAGGTTTTCTAAGGGTTAATGCTGCTCTTTTCTTTATTAATCTTATCTTTAAGTTGGTTTTCTGGTAGATCCAGAAAAATGCCCCCACATAGGGCTTAGGCAATCTCTTGATTGATGCAGCGATTAGCCAGTGAGAAATGGGTCTTCAGTATCTGAGGCCCCACAGGGCATATCTGCCTGTGTGGCTTAGACTTCCCGTCTCCGAGCTAACGGGCTCACTGTGCAGACTCACCATGACATCCTGGAGATAAAACAGCCAAAGAACTGCTGAGCCAGGGCCTGGGCCAGACAGCGACGTGTCTGCGGGGTCTGGTCTATGATCATAGAGCTGTGGAGCAGGTTGGTGCTGAAAAGAAAACCAACAACTCCAGGTGAGACAGAATCAGACACAGTACATGAATATAGTATGACAAAAATACTGTTGTTGTTTATAAAGCACTGAATGGTTTAGGGCCAAAATACATTTCTAATCTCCTGCTACATTATCAACCATCCAGAAACTCTCAGGTCTTCTTGGACGGGTCTGCTTTCTGAGTCAGAACTAAACAGTGAGAAGCAGCATTCAGTTCTTATACCCCAAACATCTGGAACAAACTCTACTACTTTAAATCCAGGCTCAGGACTTTTCTTTTTGCCGCTGCTTTTAATGGAACTATTCGTATCATACACTGCACTGTAACTTTATTCTTGTATTTTATGAGAGTCTCATGCCTACCTGAAGATACTCATGGAAGCATAGGAGGACACTTGCACGTAGGCCTCGTCCACAAACACAGTCTTGAAGCAGGCATAAGGGTAGCGGCATGTCAGAATCTCCTCATAGAACTCAAAGATCTCATGCAGGTAAGACATGGAGTGTTTGAGCAGGGGCAGCAGCTGTGGCAGGCAGAAGTGGGTCACCTGGGGGGGGGGGAGGCGGGCAGGACAATATTAGAGTTAATTATTCGGAATATTACACCCAAAAAAAGGGGAAAATGTTCAGAAATTCATTTACAAAACTGTGTTTCTATCATCTTTTATATTCTGAGTAGTTTAATGACAGCTACCCTGACAGGATAACAATAACCCTATTGTTTTCCTTTACTGCATCACTACCATCACTACCAGTGGTGGGAAGTTACTAAGTAATTAGTTCAAGTACTGTACTTAAGTACATTTTTAAGATACATGTACTTTACTTGAGTATTTCTTTTTTATGCTACCTTGTGCTTCTACTCCAATACATTTTATATTGTACTTTTTACTCTACTACATTTATATCACAACATTAGTTACTAGTTACTTTTACAGGTTCATATTTTTTTATATAAAAATGTAATTAAACTAAAGCATTATGATGTATTATTATGGATGGAAATACCTGGCAGTCTAAAAAAGTAATTAAACTTCTCTCCAGCTTTACAAGCTGCAAAATCAAATGTTAAACTCGTTAATGGATATCTAAATATAATCCAATGATAAAAAATATAGTGTTCTAAAATTGGCCACTTGGATAATGAGTAATTTTAGATTTAGTACTTAAGTACATTTAGCTGTCACTACTTTGGTACTTTTACTTAAGTAACTTGAATGCGGGACTTTTAGATGTCCCACTTCAACATGTCGTAGCAGAGTATTTCTACAACGCGGTTTTATTACTTTTACGTATAACATCTGAGTACTTCTTCCACATCTGATCACTACACATTACACAGGCGGGACGTCCATTTCCACCACTACGCTTTTTTCAACTCATCTTCGATACAGCTACATTGTGTTTAGGGACATCTAGTGGTCATTAAGTAGAACATACAAGGATGGATAACATATTACAGCATTACACAGATACCATGAATATATATAAACATTTAATCCTGCGTTCTGTGTTAATGTTTAACATGAAATCTTACTCTTTCCTCTTCCTACGTTATTATCATAAAGTGGGCATGTCTGTGGAAGGAAGATATGTGGTTACCCAAAATGTAACCTGACTTTGGAGCCTTACTGAGCCTTCTTCCTGACATGACATGAACCACTAGATTCTTTAGGGTTTTTTCTAGTTCCATATAATACTGGTGTCTTCAATCTAGATTTTAAGAGGTTAAGTAAAAGCAGATGTTTTGTAAAAGAATCACAATTACCTTATGCAGTTCAGAAATAATTAATGTAGACCTCTAAAAAGTGGACTTTTGCCATTACTGGATTCATACAGTGAGGCGTTCCAAGTTTCCCCACACCTCCTAAACATTTTTATTTTTATTTGTCTCATGTCTGCTTCCATTTTTGTATAAACTATGTGGATTCAGCTGAAGGAAAAATGTAAACAAAAAAACAGTAGAGAAAAGTGTAGGTAGGTTTGTTTAAGTTGCCAAAGCTAAAATAAAAAACAAAACAAACATTGATTTAGGGCTAACTGGATGCAGAAACATAATCATTGTTAACGTCTGGTCACTGCAAACCCACCTCATGCATGTAGGGATCTACAAGGATTTCAAATGGCCCCACAGCTAGGGAGATGTTGGGGGCCGCGGTGGGGATGGGGAGGATGTAGTGGTAGGTCTTCTTCCTCATGTCATTAGTGTAGATGGTCTCCACCAGATCTCCACAGGACACCGCCACCATGGAAGCATCCACGGTGAACTCCAGCTTCCATGTGCACAGCTCTGAGTAGGAGTCCACACAGGGGAACCAGAATCTGGGGGGGACAATATAATGAGTTATGCAAAGACCATTGGTATCATGGAGCTAGTGTGGGTCTGCATTACAGCACAGGAAATGCTGAGTGAGAAAAATAGTAAAGGTTTAATGGTTGTTACAAAACAGGCTACATGTAGGAGGCTTAATGACTGTGTACTTAAGATGGATAACGGGGTGAGAATTAAAAAAACATTGCACTATAAAGAAGTAGCATGGCAATATCTCATCATTAAAGCACTGCGGTCAAGATGGACATTCGTTTTTGGAGGATTAATCACATTTTGGACTTCAAGACTACTTTCGTCACGAAAAAAAAGGTGGTTTTCCCGTGAAACCTCTGCTGTGCTTTGTGCCTGGATTTGTTTTATTTTTGTTACACTGTGACAGTGACCACAGGTTGAGAATCTATTGTATCGATTCATTCATTACATGTTCATATCACTTTGGGAAAAGCAGCACTCAATCTAACCTGAACGGAATAACAATGTAAAAAGGCAGCTTGAGACAAAGGCTGAAAACATCTGACCTTCTCCCCTCATTACACCAAGACACATGACAGACATCTGGACAGAGTCTCTTCCTGTGGGCCATAGCTAAGATCCAGGACACATCTTCAGCACGTAGTGGCTGAATTATGGACAGCTAGGATGTTTAATGTCATAAAAAACTAATCTTGTCACTTGTAGTTTTAATGGCACTGCATTTAAGTGGATGGACAAATGCATGTGGCAGCACAAAACATGGTTTATCTCCAGGTTTAATGTTGCTTTTTGACTGTACTAGGGCTGGGCAATATCTATATTATATCTCTATCTGGATATAAAACTAGATATCGTCTTAGATAAAGTAATATCGCATAAGTGTCTTTTTCTAGTTTTAAGGCTGCCTTAAAGTGAAGTCATTTTCTGAATTTTAAAGACTTAGCTTAGTCATTAAAACCACACTATTTATGATTATTTATCGAAACTCTCTGTGAAAATATTTTGTGAAAGCATCAAAGATCGACCCTACAATGTTCTCAATATTTTGGTATCCAGGTATTTGGTCATAAATGTTGTGTTCTTTAATCTACTCCATATGGCCCAGCCCTACAATAATGTTGATAATTGAATCATTATTTGTCCTTTATGAAGTAAGAAAAGGTCAAAACGGTCAATAAGTGATGTCAATTTCTGAATTGACCACACGGTTCTAGGTTTTCTATCGTGTGTATTTACCCACGTAGCCTTTATATCAACATAATTAATGATGACATCATCTATTTATTTATAATTACAAAGTCAACCATACAATATGGTGACATCTGATTGTCTCCATATAGCCCAGCCCTGCAGTGTAAATAATGGTTCGCCTTGTTTGCAGACCTGGTGGAGTTCTGGTATCCGAAGGAGAAAACGTGAGCCCCTCTCTCCGCCATGCTGCCTTCCACATCCGGAACGACGAAGTGAAGACCTCCTTTTGGCTGGTCCAGGGAAAACTCTATGTACACCTTTAAAACTTTCAACTCTGGAGGAACATGAAACAAAAACTGTCAGTCCTGCACAACCTCCCAAATGTTGCACATTGTAGCCAAGCTACCTCTTATATCTGCACGGCTTTCCAATTGTCATACCAATACTGCACATATTTTACTTTAATTTATTCTATTTTACTTTTAATGGCTGTATCTATATTTAATGTAAATATTGCTATATTTTAATGTTATAATAGTTTTCTTTAAATAGTTTTTTATATGGTTTTATTTTGTTGGTCCTTTCTTACTATTTATATTCTTTAACTGTGTTTAGATACGCACCGTACTTACCAAGGCAAATTCCTCGTATGTGTAACCTACTTGGGAGTAAACCTGTTCTGATTTTGATTCTGTAGTATCAGGCATTCATTCATAGTAACATTGCTGTCAATTATCGGTGTGGACGGCCAGCAACAACATTTGTTGTATTCCAGGGAAATGTGTTAATATACCTCATGTCAGGCAAGAAATCAATCTGATGAAGATGATGGAATTTAAAAGGACCTAAGATTATGATAGTCTTTGATTTTCAAGGGAAACATGATCCAAAAACCTATTTCTTGATTTTCAGTGGCCTTTGTGCCATGGTCTTACCGTCCCCTTGTTTCCAGAGCTCAGAGGGAACTTTGATGACGAGCTCGCCATGTCCTGCATCAGGATCCACAGCACTCACTGCTGCAGTGTAGGCACTGGAGAAGTAGTTGAGGTTCCTCCTAACAGACACACAAAACATTTACACAAAGTGATTAAATCACCACCAAACAGGTTCTTCTAAAGTAGGCGGACAATGGTATTTATAGTAACATGACCAGACCTGGTGAAATGTGACGGTTACAGGAGTCAAAATTCAAAAAATAAAAAATGTTCTCTTAAATACTTTCTAAATAATAGATGTGAGTTTCGTCTCCATGCCTCACCATCACAACAACTTTTCTCAAAGCTATTCTGGTGACAGGATATCTGAAATACTCATTTAGTAAGATGTCATAATGTATTGCCAGAAATGTAACAAATGAACCTTCCGACACAACTTTCAGTTGGAACATTTCTGGCAATTCAATTAAGACATTGTTTACAGATGGAGACCCAGATAGCTATCCAATTTTTGTTGTAAATGAAATATTCAAAATATTAAGATAATTTCTATTTCTAGAAATCCTAGAGGTGTCTTTTACAATAGGATCAATAAGAAGGATTTTGAAATGTCATATCAAATTGTATGCGCTAGGTAGTTATTAGTTAATATAACAGTCTTGTAAAATAAAATAAAGAGAATAAAATGAATATGTATGTTGTCATGGCTGTGGTACAGGTACATTGATGCATCAACTGTTGCACTGTCAAGTAAAAAGGTTTCTTTATAGATTTCTTAAATATGCCAATATGCCACATAGTGTGTTTACTGGACAGTAAAGTGAAGATAATAAACGTTTAATTGATGCAACATTTAAATTGTCCAGCATATCTCTCTGTGAAGAAGTCACTCTCATTCATTGTATAGTGAGGAAAGCGTTTGAGTATGGAAGACTGGATTAAGAGCAAGGAGCCACACCCCTTCAGAAATAAGGTGGACTAGTTGATTACAGAAGGTCATTCATGAACACCGTTAACAATCTATCTAAACGACCTTGATTAGTCAAAGATGAGCAAAGAAAAACTGTTTATGAAATATATAGTGCTTTTTGCCCCTCCTTGCGTCCAGGTTGCTCTCTTGCATGTGTTTTCTATCTTTGCTGAAACAAACTGATGTTTGGTTTGACTGTCAGTGATAAAGGTTAAACTGTTGATGCTCTGCACTCTCTGCCCTGGGGTATTTTCTGGACAGTGTGGCTGCTTCCTGACCCTTTTTGGGGTTTTCAGGTTAATGCTCCTGACAATTGGTCTTTGTCTTATTAAATTACACTAACCTTGTTTCAAGGATTAAGGCATAAAACATTCAGTATTCAGTATAGAATCTGTACTCCACTGAAATGTGGAAAGCCATACTCACTGCTTGGACTCATGGTGGCACACCTCCAGTGTAGGGTCATTGTAAATGAATGGTGCTTCCAGTTCATTGACTCGGACCCTGTAGATGCGGCACTGTTTGCTGTTAAGCTTGATCCGGTTCAGGTTGACCACCGTGGGGAAAATGGTCAGCTCAACAAAGCCCTGAGGGATGCAAACAGAGGAAGAAGTTGGTAACGACGGATATCAGTGGTCAACAGTTACTGAGGTAAAGTTCACTGTCTGAATCATATAACCTGCATTGGACAATTTTCTATGCTGGTTTATCACAGCAGCAAGTCTTTGAGTGCATTGTGATTTATGTTTCACATAGATAGAAACCTTTGTTGTCATTATATAGAAAATACATTGAAATTGAAGTTACTACCAGTGGTGCTTAAAACACACCCACATACACAACTATTTGCAAACAATAAAAAAAAGACAAACAATAAAAGACAAAAACAAGAATAAGAGGACAGTAAAAGTGTAATTTCTGTAACACAGTAACATGCTTTAGTCTGTCACATAGACCTACATAATATCTAGCAAATACCAATAATAAAGACCATTTGATTAATTCCCCAAAGTGTTTCAGTCTAAGGTTTTAAAGGCAGTATGCAGCTGTATTTTAAATGCAGTTCGTCATTCTTCCTGTTTAAATGGGTGCAATGTGAATAGGTGTAGAAGTGGACAAGAAAGCAGTTATATCTATAGTCTGTTCGATATATATCATAACAAGGGGGTCAGTAACTGGATGGAATCAAGTGGGTGTAATAACAGCCAGCTGCAGAGGTGGGAGAAGTACTCAGATCTTGTACTTGAGTAAAAGTAGAAGTACCAGAGTGTAGGAATACTGTTAGAAGTAAAGTCCAGCATTCAAAATGTTACTCAAGTAAAAGTAGAAAAGTATTATCATCAAAAGATACTTAAAGTACCAAAAGTAAAAGTAGTCATTGTGCAGATTGGTCCATTTCAGAATAATATATATGATATTTTTTATAATTATTGTTCATTAAAGTGTTCTCAAAGCTGGTAAAGGTGCAGCTAGTTTGAATGACTTTGTATACTGCAGGGTAGCTTGTGAATTTACTCCAGGTGGAACTAAAGTCTGATTTAAGACTTGATTATATTACACATCATTAATCCAAAGGTACTTGAATAAATGTACTTAGTTACTTTACACCACTGGCCAGCTGTTTTCTGTCCAACAAAAGCACAATGACCTATGACAATAACGTTAGACTGTAACTTGTGTACTCACAATGACAGACTTTCTCTGGAAGTTGATGTTGTTGATGCACACCACCTGGTGGGTCGTAAAAACAATAACAGAAAAACAATTTCAGTATTCGATGTGAACTAAACTAGATACTCATTCAGTCAGCGGATAAAGGTCTTTGTACTTTAAGAAACTCTGCTGCCTGTGAGTTACTCTACGCAAACGTTAAGCTACCGTTACCTTTGCTTCAGTATGGAACATTACTGCAAATAATGTAATGCAAGTATGGTATTAAAGGAAAATACTTATAATTTAAAGGGGCGCGGGCTCTCAAAGCCCTTGTCCTTCTTCTTGTTCATCCTCTTGTCTCTGTTGTGTTGACTACAGTTTCAACATGCCGGAACTCTGCTCCTTGTATTGGTGCTTCGTCTCACCAGCCGTGAGGGGTTACTTCCACATGCATGCAGAATGCCGAGAGTAGAACAAAAATATACCCCTTTGGATGTAAAAAGACAACTTACAAAACGTTTGCTATATGTAACGGTATACCGAGGCTCTCTGAGTCAGAGGCAAGCAGTACTGTAATGTCACCGACTCTGTAATGAATGCTTTATATTCAGGTTGTGTCGCCCGGAGACTGCTGTAGTGTTTTTATTGCAACAGTGGACGTATTCATTAATAAAAGTCGGCCATGACTACCAATCGTATTAAATAGAGAGAATAGATCCATATAATGTTGCCTGCGGTAGTCGTGGATCAAAACATCGAGATATATCCTCATTATCCGGCTGCTAATAGAATTGAGTTCGCGGCTGCAGTGTGTGCAGCCATTTTGTTAGTAACCTTTGAACTCCCGCGTAAAAATGACAACAAATGCTTTTTTTTTCAATATATTTTTTTATATACCTATCACTTAGTAAGCATACAAACTGTAATCAATGTATAATTATTTCTAAAACAAATACAAATTAATCTTATTTATTTATTTAAAAACTCATGCTACGTCACTTCCCACTTCCGGCTTTTCTAGAAATGCACGAGCTTTGCGAGAGCGCGCATAACCCATATAAAGAATGGGAACTGATATTCGGGGGGAAAAGTGTAATGTAAAGTACGATAAAGCCTTCTACCCAGCGCCGTATAGATAGCTTTGCTCTGCTCTGCTCGGCTCTGCTTCTACCAAGTGTGTCTGTAGGCTACTAAGAACAATTCAATGTTTTTACCATCACTTATTTAAAGCATCTTTGACAGCCTATATTCATAAAAGTTTCTCTAACACTGATATTGTTTTATTTATTACATTCACATATAACAATCTCAATTGTTCCTACAAGCTTTATTCTTTTTTAAATAGCAGAGGGAATTTTCACCTCTTTAAAATATTTTTAAATCTACATAATGTATAGCTTTTAGCTTTTATAAGTGTTTTCGACAATAATACCTTTTAGTGATTTTGTATTCTTTAAGGTTCAATGTCCATGCGTTTACCAGACCAAAGATATGGTGGGCAGCACCTCTACTACTGGATGCATACAATCTAAATTAACAGTAATTAGTTAAACGAGCCCCATTTCAGAAGAACACGTTGTATTAAGAGACAGGAAGTGCCAGGGCTTCTCAGTTGAGTTAATGGTTAATAAAGGGAAGGTGGGTCCCCAATAAAATGTGTATTTTTGACAAATTCTATTGTTAAATTCGCATTTTGTGTTATATAGTTATACATTTGGCATGTATTCTTTAATCTAATATTATCAAGTCAAATGTCAAATGTTATTACAAAATCTAATGAGGTATAAGGAACATGAGTTGGGTCAGAACATGATGTGTCTAACTTAGTTCAAACATTAAACTTGACCTACACAGCTCTGGACTTTTTTAAAGCCTTGTCCCTTCCATGAAAGTAAATCTTCCTAAATGGCAACTGAGAGACCAAGAGTGTTTAACTCAGTGTTTCTCAAAGTGGGGGGCGCGCCCCACCCCTGGGGGGCGCAGAGGCATGACAGGGGGGGCGCGAGAGACCAGGAGGAAAAAAATATAATTTGAGAAATTATTGTTTCGAAAATAATATGATACAGTACAGTACAAGTACGTCTGGGTCTCTGTGTTTCATTCAAGCTCGGCTCTGTGTGTGTGTGGAACGAGCCATTTTGTGTGCGTGCGCGAGTGAGAGAGAGAGAGAGAGCGCACCGGTACCGGAGATGCCCATGCCCCCGGACCCCCTAGATAGAGGATGTTAGGTCCACTCCCCACTTATAAAAATAGCACTTTACCCCTGCTTACACCTATATGCCGTGAGCTGAGTGATTATCGAGCCTTCATTGTAACAGTCGCGCGGGTACACTGTGTACGTGCGTGTGGGGATTGTTGCAGTAGAAAATTCCACTCCTGCGACCGGTACATTAATGGGAAACCCTAAATGTTTGAGCACCCTCTATGAAAAGTCAAGCTACCCCACAGCACCCCCAAAAGAAATCTCTGGCGCCGCCACTGAGCCTGCAACCCCGTTTTGAAGAAATGTGCAGTGCAAAACAGGCTCATTGCAGCCACTAATGCTGTGATAACACACTTTTTTGCCAAATATCAGCATTTTCTTTCTTTTCATTTTTTTGCACAGATTGCAAAGTGGGAAAGTATTATAACTTATTGTTCTAGCAAGGGGATTGCACAATTGTATTATGTATTTATTTTTTTGACCACACAGACTTATGGAGCATTGTTTTATTATCACTGTTCTAGCAAAGGAATGCTCACGTTTATATTGATGTATTTTAATAAATGTTAACTTGGCCCATTACGTGACTATTTGTGTTGGGGGGGCCCGACTTTTTTGTTTCTCCAAAGGGGGGGCCTGACAGAAAAAGTTTGAGAACCACTGCCCTAAGCAGAGTATATGCATTGTGGAGTTTCACGCTCTCCTCAAACACGCCTCCTGACTGTCATCCTACACTTCTCTTCAGCAAGCAGCATAGGACAGACAGGGCCCCTGAGTAGAGTGCTCCGCCTGTGTTTAAATAACAAGGGTAACCATACGTAACCCCTCGTTATATCTCTCACAGGCTCCGCCCTCTACTGGACTCTATGGGTATAGTGGGCGGAGCCCCGATGTATACACGCGCTGTCGTCCCACAACAACACTGTTCCATCTCACTGTTTCTGACTGGCTTTCTGGTTAGCAGCCGCTGCGCCTCACTCACCTCTCCCTCGGTCGTAACCGTGGAGAAAATTGAGGCTGCGGCTGACAGAGCACACCCTGACGCGCTTACCCCGCGGAGGTGTGCGTCACGAAAAAACGTAAGCGCATTACGCCCGGGGAGGGGGGTCAGATGCCCACTGACCCACAGCCCCCCTCCCTCCTCACCAGTCCTGCGTTGCCCCAGCAAACACAGACGATGAAAAGGAGCCAGACATGTCCAAGAGATAAAACTTTATGAAGGGGCCTGGCGCTGACCAAGACGCCGCCGTGCATATGTCCTCCACACTCACGCCGTTAAATAAAGATGTTGACACAGCCATGGCTCGTGTACAGTGTGCACGGACCCCCGTGGGGGAAGGGTCTCCCCGCCTGTCAGTAGGCATGTGCAATGCACTCGCAGAGCTAGCCAGCCTGCCCCCCCCCGAAGCACACAAACAGCTGTTCAGTGCGTCTAAGCCAGGGCAGCCGTGCGCTCCACATAACACGCTAGCGCACGCACCGGGCAGAGGAGGTGTAATTTAGCCTCCCTCGCCCCACTATGGGGTGGAACCTGAACGCACTCCTCAGGCTCTTGGGCACAAAGGAGGGGTTCGGTCTGAGTGTCGCCCCGCTCTGGTCACCTCGGATCATTAAACAACTCGGGTGCACCAATAGAGCGGTTAACTCGGACACTCTTTTGGCTGACGTTAAGGCAATGTCTGCATTTCACATTCTAAGGCCTTTTCGTTGTTTTTAAGAACGCCCAAAACACACTTATATATTTATAACTCACCTTTTGTTTTTCCATTTGCTATATGGTTTCCTCTTGGACCCCTCTGGCGCGCAGAAATTCACTCACGTCCTCCATTATTGCCTACTGCAATGTGTAAGTCTCTCACTGAAGCTGGTTCTCTATAGTTACCGGTATTTCTGACTTTAAAGTCAGAATTCTGAGATTAAAGTCAGAATTCTGACTTTTTTCTCCCAAAAAAATATTATTTTTTTGTTCTGAGAAAAAAGTCAGAATTCTGAGATTAAAGTCAGAATTCTGACTTTTTTCTCAGAACAAAATAAAAACGTTTTTTTTTCAAATCCTCCCAAAAAAGAAATCATGTGGCCCTAATACCAGTGACGTGCGGTGAGGTTCATGGCTGGTGAGGCACTGTCTCTTTCAGAGTCAGATTTACAAATATTATATTTTGACCTTAATCGAAATATTCGGATATTTTCAAAAGCTTTTTAGTCTGATGCTTCGATTCATTTTAAACAGACCGTTCAACAAAAGGATACCCAAAATCTAAATATTGGATTGTTCTTTCTTAGTAAGATCCCATTTTCATTACAATTGTGGTCTTACCTTGACTTGAAGATGAAGTCCATGCTATCCTTCTGGACAACAATCTCTATTACTTTTTTGTAAAAGTCCTCCTTATCTTCCTCTAGTTTCAAAAGTCTAGTTTGTTGTTTGCGTCTACCGTCTCTGCGTAGAATAACAGTAGCAACAAGAACCTGTGGGCTCACGTGCGCCCCCTTCAGTGCGGCAGAGGTTATGGCTGCCTCCCCTGGTGCTTTTTTCATTGCCGTTGTATGATGAGACCAGCGAGCCTAAATAATATCATATATACGTGAAATAAGTTATTTAGAGACTATGGATGGTGAGGATAAATGTAATAAAGGGATCTACAAACATTACATTTGTGACCTACAGTGAGATGGTAACAGGCATGCGCTTAGGGCCCGCGCTCCAGCCAGTTTCTGTGGGGTGACGCATTCTGAGGTGAGGCAGACCTCATCTGTGCCTCACCTTACCACACAGTAGTGATGGCAGTTTGACACTGAAGCTTCGAACGGAGCTTCAACCCTGGACTTCCTTTTCCATAGAAGCAGTGATTCGAAGCTTGCTTCAAATCACGTGACATGTGACGTCAAAAGCAGCAACTGCTTCAAATCACGTGACATGTGACGTCCGAACCAGCAACTGCTTCATTTCCTGAATGAATCAACTCACTGGTTCGCGGTCCAATCACGCGATTCAATGCACTGCCCTGTCTCTATTCTGACAGGTGACAGGTTGAAACAGTTTCGAATTTGAGCGCTTCAACACTTTATAACCCCTCTAAACAATGCGCAATGTGTGGGTTGTTGTCGTAGTTTGCGTTGTTGCTGTTGAGTTGTTGGTGGTATTGCATTTGAATTGGATCATTATAGAGCAAGCCAGGAAGAAAGATAGGTCGTTCTGGCTCGGGAAACACTTCAAAATGTGAAGTTGTGAACAAAAGACAATTATGAGTAATATAAAAACAATTTAATTGTTTAAGGAATAGATAGCCCAGTGGATAGAGCCGGCGGCCTGAATGCTGCGATGTCCTCCGCGCAGCTGGTTCAAAGTCCGGAATGGATTAACTTTTAATCATTGCTTTTCAACTTCAATACTTTAATAACTGATAAAAGGCCGTCTCCGCCCAAAAAAATGTCCAGCACTCTCTAGTCTCTTCTCAATAACCCAATACACACAATTATCAATCTTTAATTGCAAATAGAACATTATATTCAGTCTTAGTGTGTGTGTGCATCGAATATTTTTCAAGGCAAAGATACGTTAAACCCACTGCAGCCTTGCACTTCGCCAGGAGAGGTCGCTGTAACTGAAGGTTCGAGAAATGAACCTATTTCCTACACAATTGTCCAAGTGGTTCGATGCTTCATTCAAAGCTTCATTTTGCCATCACTACCACACAGTAACTGGCTTGAGCGCGCTCACAAAATAAGTGCCCGCGCAAAATTAGTGCCCGCGCTCCAGCCAGTTACTGTGGGCTTACGCGAGGCAGAGCTCGTCCCTGCCTCACTTCTCATTGCACCCATGTAGTTGTAGCGGAGCTCGGCAAATTTGCCGATTTTGAATATAAAAAGCGATTGGAATCATACAGAAATCACACTTAAAACACAGATCAGTGGAGACATTCAATTATTATTACTATTTAGTTTTTCTTTAGTTGTTTTTCCAGTACATTGGAGTATGACAGGTGAGGCTCTGCCTCCCCTGCCTCCCCTGACTGCACGTCGCTGCCTAATACATCATATTATTAACGATATATGATACAAATGTAAGACTGACAACAACAATAGTTCGTAAAGGATTTATTGACGTGAGTGTTTTGCTGCAAAGTTATAAGGGATAAACGTGTGTGCAGTCTTTCATATTAAACATGATCGCTGGTAGATAGCCACAGAAGTCGTAACACAGTTTCACCTGGGCGGATCCCATTTTTCCCTAGGCGGATCCCAGTTCCCTGGCGGATCGCAGTTTACCTGAGCGGATCACAGTTTACTAGAGATGGCAAATCCGGATCCTTTTACGGACTCGGAGTCTTCTGAGTCAGTCATTGAAGAGATCCGGATCATACGAGTCCTTTGAGTCATATGATCACCAAGAGCGTAGAAATCCTACCGGTGAAACCGAAAAGTTGTTGCATTTCACAAGCATATTAAACTAAAGTTACATTAACCTCCGCTACACAGTGTCTTTTGCTTTAATAAAAAATGTTGATCACAAAAAAAAAGGGTTATTTTGCGATTTGGCGAATCTGAGTCTGCTGTTGACTTGTGCATGACGACGATTCTGCTGGATCTCTGGATCTGCTGCAATACGGTTACGGCTCTGAGTCCGCACGAGTCTGCTATGTTTTGCACAGTGAGTCAGGATTTGCGAATCTCTGAGTCTGCTGTTGACTCGTGCACAATAGCCGCGGGAAGTAGGGGTGCTGGAGGCGGGGCTGCGAGTGGTGTACATTTGAAAAACTTCATGTTACTGTTGTTGAAATCTCTCCCCACTTTTGTCCGCCCCCCCTAAGTAAAATGACTTCCCAGTTCCCGTGGCTATGCTCGTGCATGACGAGTCTGGATCTCTGGATCTGCTATACGGTTACGGCTCTGAGTCCCCACGACTCACGAGTCTGCAGGAAGTGAAGGAAGTTCCCATGATTCAGTGAGTCAGGATTTGCGAATCTGAGTCTGCTGTTGACTCGTCCATGATGAGTCTGCCTGGATCTCTGGACCTCTGGATCTGCTACGGTTACGGCTCTGAGTCCGCACGAGTCTGCGGGAAGTTTCACTGATCCGCGTCCACTCCCCTGAGCCAAACGATAACTTCTGGCAGCTATCTACTTACTAAAAGCTAGGCAGATGGACTGGGGTACGTTGTAATGTGATTTTACATGTTATAAGGAGGGTAGCGAGTGACGCAATTTATAGTTTTAATTTGTACGTCACCAGGTTTAGGACTCAAAGGACTCGGGTTAATCGAGAGGGGAGACTCGTCACGACCAGCTCATTACTAGGATCCGGGTTAATGATCCGGATGAATCAGGACTCACCCATCTCTACAGTTTACAACAGCTGAAGACTTCTCCACGCTGCTTTCAAACTGTGAGTAAACAACGTGTGCTTCACTTGGAGGCTGTCTGACTCTGAAGGTGTACACAGGTCTCAGATGGACTTGGTTCACATTAAGAAAGATATTCAGTAATACGTCTGGCAACAATAGCTGGTTTAAATGATTTATTCGAGCTCGCAATGTTTTGAACAGACATCCCCAGTCAACTCGTTTTTCTTTTTGTAGTCCTCGCTGTTCGCGTCCGGATATCACCATCGTAACCACAACCTCACACACTGGTGATGTGCATCAAAGTCTTCCTACCGAGCCAAATATACCAAAAGATTTATGTAAACGACAGAAGAAGCGATGCGCCACGGCTTCCACAGATGAAATATTTGTATATATTTATTGTCAAAGCATTTAATGTATTCATTGCTATCGGGATGTTAAGAGCATTCCATGGAATATAACAACAAGTGTTTCTGAAGTGAATTACCTACCCTACCTTTAAGTACCGTACTTGAGTAAATGTACTTTGTTACTATCCACCACTAACGGTCAGTCGGGCCATCAACCAGTAGCAGCTGAATGTTATCTGGACCAAAAACACAGGCTGTGACAGGCTGCTGCGTGTATTACTGGTTATCTCTACTACATTTATCTGAAAGATTTACATACCTTACAGATTCAGGTTTAAATATCCAGCAGTAAATACAGTAAGCAGTCATTTATATATATATATATAAATTAGCTCAACATTTACCAGCTGTGATGAACATAATGCATGATGTATGTACAATGCATTACTTCATATGATGAAATGGGCCATTACGCACAACAAGTACTTATACTTTTGGCACAGTATATTTAGATGCCAATACTTTTATATTTTTACTTTTCACACAGTATTTAGTACTGATATATTTACTTAAGTAAAATATCTACTAAATATCACCAGTGATCAGGCTTGGATTTTCGTCATTTTAGGGGCAAGGCCATTTGGCCTTTGGTGTCACACATTTTTTCAGGGCGCAAAGGCCACATGGCATGCCAGGGCACAAAGGCCGTTGAGGGAAACATTTGGATTTGGAGCTTACGAATAAATAACTTCACTTTCTGATAAGAAAAACACACGAATGACATGGAAAACAAATCACTTTTTTAATATCAATAATGTCAAACATTATGTCATCATATAGGCCTATGCCTCCTTAGTATTACCGTATATAAAATGAAATACTCTACTTTGAATAATTAGTGTTTGGTATTTTTTCCATCTACTACTTCTCCCATTCACAAATCCAAAATCAAATCAAAAAATCTAAAATTCTATTAATATGTAACAAATATATATTCCATTTCAGAGCAGAAGAAACAGCCTTCAAGGGTCAAACTCTGCACATACATCATTCAGCAGCGCACAGTGAAACTCCAACATTCAACTGTATGAACAAGCAATACTTTGAAATGCAAAAGTGTGTGTGTGGGTGTGTCTCTTTAATCAACTCCTCATATCTGTTCAGAAACTAGACAAAAGTTAAACATGTACAAACCACAGACTGTCTATGTCATGGCGAATACAGTCGCTGCTTTAATTCTGTCTTTAGGACGTTGTTGTGAGTTTGGACGGAGCAGATACAGGTTAGTTTAGCCTGATCTGATCGAATGGAGATCGCTCCATTCAGAGAACACGCATTTTAAAAGTTTTTCGCCTGCCGTCTTGTCTGCACACTTGTCAAAGCATGGTTTTTACTAACCGTTATCAGTATTTAGTTACTTCGGCATCATTTTGAAACCTGTATTACAATTAAATCACGGTAAAATAGGTTAATTTTGTCGTAGTTGGTTTCCACCACAGTATTTACATGGATATAAGCCCCGCCCCATCTCCAGCGCGTCCTGTTTGAATGACAGGAGTAAACACAGCTGAAAGCCGCGGCATGGTCGTCATGGCCGCCGGTCAAAATCCTACCCTGCCAGTGATGTCCAAATGCAAATTGTTGATGTCTAAAATGGTATTATATAGATTTAGGAATGTTTAAATGGCTTTCACCTGTTTCCCCACACAGGTGGCTGAGCTGCAGTAACCATGGGTCAGAGAGAAGAGGTGAGGCCGTCCTGCCTCTCCCTCCTCACCTACCACAGAGAGCTGCTGGTGTCCCGGCTCCGGAGCGTCCCCTGCATCCTGGACAACCTGCTGGCCTCTGGCTTCGTCTGTGAGGAGGATGTGGAGATCGTTCAGCGAACTGCCACCAAGACGGACCAGGCAGGAGAATCAAAGACATCTGTTACATACATAGGGTGTTTTCTGTTTTAAGGCTAACTTCTTTAAAAAAAAACTGAAATTCTAAACACGACTGACATTCTTTTCATTCATTATTTTTCAGGTGCGTAAAATCTTGGAGCTAGTCCAATGCAAAGGTGAGGAGGCCTGTGAATACTTCATTTACATCATTTACAAAGTATGTGATGCATACGTAGACCTCCAGCCATGGCTGAAAGACATCAACTTCAACCCAAGCAGTGAAGTAGCGCTGTTGGACGTGGTGAACACAGATCCCAGTAAGTGTTTCAATCACTCACACTGTTCCTTTTGCATTGCTTTTCTACCCACATGAGTGTAGAATATGTAAATCAACCACATTTAAAAATAAATCTACATTCAATATACAATATCTCCTCTGTACATTACACGCTCTTAGTCCATGAAGATATATCAAACTGTAACTTACCACAAATAACTATTTAAATTAAGAGGGATATGCATGCATGCTTTCTTTAAAGTGTGCGTGTGTTTGTATGGTGCGTCTGAGCTGAAATGTATTCAATGTTATGTTATGTACTTCATATATTTTATTGTGGATGAACTTGAGTACGAGTAATCCAAAAAATACAGTTTATTGAAGAAAAAAAACCTTTGGCCTTCACTGATTTAAACATTTTAAAAGATAGGGACATTACAAAAAACATATTTTAAGAATAGATCAAATGTCCTAAATAGAAAAATCCTTCATCACTGAACCTTATAATAAAGCTTACTATTGCTTTCTGTTTCCCCCACGCAACATCAGTGCCAAATGTCTGAAAGTGAACAAATAGGAATGGAAAGTGAAAACAAATCTGAAACCTGAAAAAACTAGATTTGAGACTGAAAACGTAAAATCTGCAATTGAAAAAAAGGATTCAAATATCAAAATATGTAGAAAAAGGGAAATATGACAAAACTGAATCAAAATAATATTCAACCCAAAATAAGATTTGAAACTTATTTTTCGGTTGAATACATCATTGTATTTTTCAAAGTTCAGGATAAAAACTTGAACTTTCAAATAAAATGTATTTCTTTGAATGATCAAAAACATTTTTGATTTAGCTCCATATGCTCCCCCCCAGTCAGCAGGTTCAGTGAGAAGCTGAGGCGGGGCATGAGCCAGGACACCAGCTTCATCATGTCGTACGGCCAGCGAGAGGAGACCCGTCTGGAGGAGCTGTACACCGACACGCTGATGGAGCTGCTGAACGACTGCAACGAGAGTCTGGGCTTCCTGGAGAGTCTGCACACGCTGCTGGGAGACCATGCAGTCTTCAACCCCCAGGGGGAGACCATCTCTGTGATGGGGGATGCCGGGGTGGGGAAATCCATCCTGCTGCAGAAGCTCCAGAATCTCTGGTCCAACAAAGAGCTACAGACGGACGCCATCTTCTTCTTTAAGTTCCGCTGCAGGACGTTCAGCCTCTTCAAGGACTCGGAGCAGATGTCCCTCAGAGAGCTTCTGTTCAAACACAACTGCTGCCCCGACCACGACCCGGACGACGAGGTGTTTGAGTTCATCCTGCGCTTCCCTGAGAAGGTTATCTTTACGTTTGACGGCTACGATGAGATTCAGATGAATGACCTGATGAATGTTGCTGAGGTGGGCTCACCAGATGTAAAGGCCCACCCCCTCCAGCTGCTCATCAGCCTGCTCTGTGGGAAACTGCTCAAGGGTTCCCAGAAGGTTCTGACGGCCCGCACAGGCACCGAGATCCAGAGCAGGGTAATCAGGAAGAAGGTGGCTCTGCGCGGCTTCTCCCCGGCTCACCTGAACACCTACATCCACCTGCACTTCAAGAAGCAGGAGCACCGAGAGCTGGTGTCCGTGCAGCTGGATGCTAGCCCCCACCTCTGTGGCCTCTGCTCCACCCCGCTCTTCTGCTGGATCGTATTCAAGAGCTTCAGGCACCTGCACACCATGCATGATAGTTTCCACCTGCCTGACACCTGCATCACGCTCACAGACATCTTCCTCCTGCTGTCCGAGGTGTTCCTCAGCCGCTCAGCCGCTCCTGCTCCGTCTCTGCTGAAGAAGAGCACTCGGTGTGCTTCCGAGACGTTCAGAGCCGGGCTCAGGTCCCTCACAGCGTTTGCCAAACTGGCTCTTCAGGGTATGGAGAGAGGAAGCTTCATCTGGAGCCAGGAGCAGATGAGTGAGTGTGGGCTGACGGAGGAGGACCTGTCGCTGGGCTTCCTGCGGCCTGTCGGTGAGTTCGACGCCAGCGGGGGCGCCGCTACATTTGAAGTCCTCCACGTCACCCTGCAGTCTTTCCTGGCAGCGTTTGCTCTGGTGTTGGACGAGCAGGCTCCTGCCGGGTCCATCCTCAAGTTCTTCACAGAGTGCAGCAGGAAGAGGAATACATTTTGTGTTCCTTTTCAAGTCTGTATCAGTGGCTCCTCAAAGTCCAGGGAAAAGAATCCATTTGCGACAAATGAACACCTTCAGTTCACTAACCTGTTCCTGTGCGGCCTGCTGTCCAAGGCTCACATCGGCCTGATGGAGCATCTGGTTTCTCCTGTGTTATTAAAGAAAAAACGGGCCTTGCTCAAATCCTACCTCTCTACCAGTGTGAAGTCCCACCTCCATGGATTACCCCACTATGATGGTGAGGAGGGCAAGAAGGTCCATGTGCTGCCCAACTTCCTGTGGATGCTGCGCTGCATCTTTGAGACGGGGAGCAGAGACATCGCCCAGACGACGGCCAGAGGCATCACGGCGGCCTTCATCAAGCTGGGCTACTGTAACGTGTTCTCCGGGGACTGCACCGCTATCAACTTCGTGCTGCAGCACCGTCACAAGGTCCTGGGCCTCGACATGGACAACAACAACATCAGTGACTATGGGGTGAAGCAGCTGAAGCCCTCCTTCAGTAAGATGACAGTAGTGAGGTAAAAAACAGTGTCTTAACCCGTTCTCAATTGCAGGATATTCCAACATATATTCCTCTAAACCAGGGGTTTTCAAAGTGTGGGAAGGTGAGCCTCCCTTCAGAGAACATAAGAACAGCCGCGCCCCCCCTCCCAAATATTATTGCTATTATTATTATTATTATTATTATTATTATTATTGTTGTTGTTGCTATAATGCAAGGGTATTATTATCCAGTGGAATGCCCTTACCTACTGGCCTAGTTAAATCAAAGTGGTTACTTTCTGTTGGCTGGGCAGTGTAGTTTTACACACCGTCTTATTTGACTTTCTCAGGACGTAAAACTGTTTTTTGGGGGCAGACCCCCACAAAGAAAAAAATATATTTACACACGTAAGGTCATCATCTTAACAGTTTTTTATGCTCATCGAGTCATCCGTGAGCAGAGCATCAAGTTGGCATGCCTATAACAGCTGAATGCGGCGATTACCATGTTGTTCAGCAAAACGTCTCACAAACGTATTAAGATCAACAGCTTTAGCGCGTTTTGATTCAATGCTGAGTACAGCCAAACTGACAGTCTCTTCTCTGTCATTGTAACTAAAAATACCTAATTCCTTCCGTCTACTTGGGGTCCGAATCTTCTTCTTCTTCTTCTCTTTTTTAATGGCGGGTCGCAAACAGCTTTTGGTTGCATACAGCCACCTACTGTACACGAGTGTGTATCATCATGTCAATCCTCTAATAAACCAGCATATCAAAAAGAAAAAACATAAAAACTAAGAAACCATAAAATAAATGAAACAAAACAGAACAAAACAAAAACAAAACAAACCAAAAAACAAATCATCCATGGTCTACTGTTATATTCTTTTCCCTATCCCAGTTTCCCTCAAAAAGGTGAACAGTGCCTTTCTGGTAGCTCTTACTCCTTCTCCTTCTGTTCCCAGAATACCCGCTACATTCCACTCCCTCTCTGCCTCTAAAACTGTATCCCTTAATTTCCCTCTTTCAACTCTATAGGTGACACAATGTAATAAAATATGTTCCACATTTTCCCTAACTCCACAGTTCCACACTTGTCACTGTCACTTTTCCCCATGACATACAGCGTACCATTTAATGCAGTGTGATTTAGTCTGAGCCTAGCTATCATTACTTCCTCCCTTCTGTTTCTTTCTTTATAAATATTAATTGTAATTGTCTTTTGCACTTGATGGTATTCTTTGCCTTTCTGGTCTTTCTCCCACCTCTTCTGCCAGATCTCCATCCCTTTCTTCTTAATAACTGCTTTTCCTTCTCCTTTTCCAAGTTGAACTGGTAATGTGATTTCCTTTTGTAGTGCACTTTTTGCTAATCTATCAGCACACTCGTTCCCTTTCACCCCCTCATGCGCAGGCACCCAGCAGAACTGCAGATCTATGCCGCTTCTGTGAAGTCTTAACAGGCTGTGATTGATTTCTATGAGTGTCTTCTCTGGCAGTTGTTGTTGACTGTATGCTTTGTAAACTGGATAATGAATCTGTGCATATCACCACCCTGTCTGGTCTGACCTCTTCCACCCACTGTAATCCTATTACTACTGCCAGCATTTCTGCTGTATACACAGAAAGTTGGTCTGATGCTCTTTTTGATATTGATATTTTAAATTCTGGGATATATATACCAATTCCGACACACTCTTCTTTGTTTTTAGAACCATCTGTGTATATTTTGAGGTAATTGTGATACTTATTCCTGAGGTACAAACTTGTTTTGAATCCTACTTCATTTATTTGCCACTCTCTTTTAATACAATACTCACATCTATATTTACTATTGGAAAGAGCCATGGGGGTACACTACTGAATGGATTTGATGGTGAAAACTCTAACTCATGCATGCCGTATGTCCTTATTTTTTCCTTATTTGTCCATCCAAACCCACGCCCCTGAAACTTGGAATATTCCCAGCACTCCTGTAGTGTTTTGTTTGTGATATTTCCTTCCCCACTTCCTTTTAACCTGACCCAATAAGCAAGAGCAATTTTCTCTCTTCTTAGCTCCAATGGAGTCTCTCCTGCTTCAACTAATATTGCATTAGTAGGGGTTGACTTAATTGCACCTATACACAACCGTAACGCTTTATATTGTAACCTATCAATTTTAGTAATGACGTTTTTGCTGCTGCTGTATATTAAACACCCGTATCCAGAGTTGTCCTCATAATTGCCCGATAGATGTCGATTAGTGCCTGTTTGTCTGCCCCCCAGTCACATCCAGCCACTGCTCTTAATAGGTTCAACACTTTTTTGGATTTTGTTTCCAAATGTTTAATATGAGTTTTCCATGTACATTTACTATCTAACCATAGCCCCAGATATTTAAATTCATTGACCTCACTCATCGGCTTTCCATATAATGTAAGCTTCTCAGTCTCCATCTTGCGTTTATTCGTAAATTTCATGAAGCAAGATTTGCTTGCTGACAGCTTGAAACCCCAGTTGTATGACCACTTCTCCACTTTCTTTATAGCTTTCCCTATCTTTTCAAACACATATGGAACATTTCTTCCCCGTATCCATATGGCCCCGTCATCTGCATATAGTGCAGATTTTATGCATCCATCCAAATTACTAAAAATGTCATTTATCATAACATTAAATAATATCGGGCTGATTGAACTCCCTTGAGGAATACCATTTTCTATACTGCACTCTTTTGAAACCTCTGCCCCTACTTTAACTCTGAATTTTCTGTCTGATAAAAAAGCCATGATCCAGTTATACATTCTCCCTCCAACACCCATTCTACTCAATTTGATGAGCAACCCATCCCTCCACATAGAATCATAAGCCTTTTCAATATCAAAATATACTATTGCCATAACCTCTTTCATTTTCAGTGTCTTTTCCACCTCATTGCTTACTCTAACCAAAGCATCTATTGTGGATCTTCCTTTACGAAAACCACTCTGAAAATGACTTATTAACCCTCTCTGTTCTAAGACGTGTGATAGTCTATGCACTATCATCTTCTCCATCCATTTACACAAGTGTGATGTTAATGCTATGGGTCTGTAATTATTGGGATTAGCAGGATCCTTCCCTGGCTTATTAAATGGCAATATAACTGCCGTTTTCCAACTCCTTGGCAAGACTCCGTTTCTCCAGATTTTATTAAATAGTCTCAGACTAATTTGAATGTTTCCACAGGTAGCTGCCGGAACATGGCATAGCATAACTGATCTTGTCCTGGTGCTGAGTATCCTGTACCTTGCAAAGCTATTTTAAGTTCTGCTATTGAGAAGTCTACATCAAGAGCTGAATTATCATCCCGTCTCTTTTCCCTCACATTTTCATTTTCTCTTAATACACACTCTTTTTGCTGTCTATGTTTGTCATCAAGGTGCTCCCCACTAGCACCGCAGCAAATGCCCTACCTAACATTCTGCCTTCTCTTTCATTTGAAACTGCCACTTTCTCCCCATCAATCAAAGCGGGAATTTTAACCGACTTCCTTTTCCCATATCCGTTTAAACATCGACCATACATCCCCTAACTTTACTCCTCTTCCAATGGTGGAACAAAACTCTCTCCATGACATCTTTTTTGTGTATTTTACTGTTTTACGGGCTACTGCCCTTTTCCTTTGATAATCTGAAATATTGTCTTGTGACAAGTTTTTCTTTAAAGACCTAAATGCCTTGTTTCGTTCTTTAATAGCTCTGCTACATTCCTCATTCCACCACGGAACCACTTTCTTCCTACCCTCTGTTGTTCTTTTAGGTATAGTTTTATTTGCTGCTTCTTTAATGTGCATTGTGACTTGATTTGAGCACTCCTCTATACTTCCTTCTAATGTTAACAATTGCGCTGACTCCTTACAGTAAAGCCTAAATGTTTCCCAGTCAGCTTTACCAAAGCACCACCTGGTAAATACACTCCCTTCCTGTCTACATACCTTTGTATTGATGATTGTGAAAACTGGGTAATGATCACTTCCTATGGTAGAATCACTTTTAACATACCATTCACATGATTTAACTAACCTATCCGTCACCAGTGTGAGGTCCAAACATGATTGTGTCCCCCTATTCACGTCTATTCTTGTTTTTTGTCCATCATTAAGGCAAAACAGTGATCTTTCCTCTAGCATTTCTTCTACGACATCCCCATTACTGTCTGTTTGACTGCTTCCCCAAAGGCTGTTGTGAGCATTAAAGTCACCACACCATACTTCCCTTCTATGAGCCGTCCCTGCTATTGTCTGTAAGGTTTCAATGTCCAGATTTTTACACGGGTTATAGAAATTGATAAGCTTTATGTTCCCTTCTTTCCTTGGGCTGCATATTTCTATTATGACACATTCCTTGTCGTCAGGGGATGGGACTACCCTATAGGCCAGCCCATCCTTTATGAAAGTAACACACCCTCCACCATTTTGATTGCTAACTCTATCATATCTTATAGAGCTGAACCCTGGAATCACAAAGTCTAGATGAGGTTTTAACCAAGACTCTTGCACACAAATTACATCTGGCAATGTTTGTAACTCATAGACATATTTTTTAAACTCCTGTCCATTAGCTATGAGGCTTCTAGCATTCCACTGGAGTATGTGAATTACCATTAACAACGTGCTAACCCTCATCCTGGTTGTCCGTTTCTCCCACATCTTTTGTTGCTAGTAATTCATGTATCTGGTCTGCTTTTATATCTCTAATGTTAAGGAATTTCTCTGCTGCCTGCACTATGGTTTTGATTCTGTCACTTTTCTTCTTCATCTGTGCTGCAACATTAATGGTATGGCAGATGAAGGCCATAAAGTTGACTTTCTTTACCACGAGAATGCTATCATCTTCTTTATTTTCCACAGGTACTTGGCTTTGATTTGTAACCTACCTGTAACACTGAAGTTCATGTATCCTATTTGCACAGATTTCGGTATATTTTCCTCAAACTGAATAACTACTGAAAGTGTTTCCTTCAATGTACCATCTCTTTTGTTCATAAGTCTGTTGGCCTCAATAACTTTTCCTCCTTTAATCTCCTTTTTAACATCATCCATAGACATATTAAATGGAACTCCAGATATGACTCCTCTCAACATTGCCATTGCTCCTGGGATATGAGCCTTCATTTTTTCCCCACTGAGTGTCGTCATTTTAAGTATTTTTCCCTGCTGCTGCTTGCTGGTTGCTTGTATCAAAACTCGTTTGTTGTTCATAAACTTGGCAAATTTGATTTTACCCATTTCTTTCTCAATTGATTTTGTCAGTTGAATCGGGTGGTAATGCCCACCATCCCGGTTGAATTCTATTATAACTTTCCACTCCTGTTCTAGTTCTGTATTCGAAATTGCTTGTTTTTCATTTTGACTGCCTTTTGGTTTTTTGTTTAAGCCTGCTCCACTCGACCAATCCGACCAACTTTGTGTTCTTGCTCTGCTAACTTTTTCTCTCAAAGCCCTTTTCTTCCTCACAGCTTTGGTTTCCTCCCATTCCATATCAGCTCTTTGGTTCCCATCTGAGCTGGTTGACATGATGATACAGTCAATGTACAGTTTATGCTAACCAGTCCAATGCTACCGTTTCTGTATGTTTCGATGTTTTCCGACTCGCTCTGAACTTTCTGCAGCGTGTCTCCGACTTCACTTCCTTCTTCCGGCTTCGTCGTCTCCGCACTCGGCGCCATCCCTGGGGTCCGAATTAGTCCGAATGCGCCGTCCCGTTCAAATGAAATCGCCGCCATTTCCTCGCTCGCGCCAGGGCCGGGGGAGGGGTTACAAGGCTCGCGTCTTGTGCTGCATTCACTTGCACTCGGACATTAGAGATTTTCTCTCATAAATGTCCGATGAGCCACAACTTTTATTTCAAAAACAAAGCTGCCAACTGGGGTGGCAGCTGGGGTGGCAAGGCTATTTTTAGGGTGGCAGTTGCCACCCCGGTAGATCCGCCCCTGCTTGACCGGTACTTGCTTTTGATCAAAGTCAATGCAGAAAACCCGCACTCACACAGGTAGGCGGAGGTGAAGGGAATGAGCACTTTTACAGCCTTTTTGGCGAGGTGGGGGAACTCGGTCTCCACAGACAGCCAAAAGTGTGCAAGTGACGTTTTCTGCCAGATGCTGTCTCCTCATTCACTTTAGGTAACTTCACTAAAAATCGATCCATGTTGCCGCTCGCATAAAGTTAGCTGAACTGAACTAGCTAGATTTCACTGTTTCTCGTTATTTTTTTCTCACGCTGCGCCTCCCCTGAAGCTCTCTGGCGCCCCCCAGGGGATGCGCGCCTCACACTTTGAAAACCGCTGCTCTAAACAAAAGCTAATTGGATCTTTCTCCGCAGACTAAGTGTGAATCAGCTGTCTGACAGCAGCATCGAGGTTCTTGCAGAGGAGCTGTGTAAGCACAAAGTCGTGAAAATCTTGGGGTGAGTACCCCTGTCAAATATTCAATTTTATCTGAAAGTAAACACTGTGTTATACAGTAAACGTATATAATCTAAAGATACATGTCTACCAGTGGTGGAAGAAGTATTCACATTCTTTACTCAAGTCAGCGTACCAATACAATAAGAATATGTATTCATATTTATGCTTTAAAAATTAACTACATACTAGAGCCGCACATTTAATACACTTTTTACTGAAATAGCAATCTGGACTAGGCCAACATCCAAATCACAGTGGGCACAATATTTGGTAAAGGCAAAATATGTGATAATATCATTCTAAATAAAGTGTTGTAGTGCTGCAGAGAATGCTGGACTACAAACAGCATTGTACAGACTTAATAAAACATCCTTGTATGGGAGAGTGGGGTAAGCTGAGCTAATATTTACTTATGTTGTCCTCTAAGCAAGGATACATGAGATACAAGTCAAATGACAACAACAACCTTTATTTCAGGATGTCATCTGTCAATCAAAATGAAAATAATGCATCTATCACAAAGGGCCATGAAAGTATGACTACTAAAAAAAAAAGTGCTCTCTTGGTTTAACTTGCCCAATCTAAGGGGTAAGGTGATCCGCATCAAGGGGTAAATTGACCATTTGATTTTTCAAGTTTAAACCTGAGTTGTTTGGTACAGGAATGTTGTTGCTGTCTGCTAATTCAAAGGCCAGTTCACAGCAATTATTTTGAGTAACTTGGAAACAGAAATGCTCAAGTAAAGTATAAAAATGTACATTCATATAGTACTTGATTGGTGATAGGACAGAAATCTAGTTTTCTCACTTCACTTCATGGACTTTTAGATCAAATGTACTTTTTTCTGAGCGCTTGAAGAAGACTTTGTCCATGTTGACTTATGATGATGTATTGAAAGCTCATTCTTGACTTCATACATTGTAACCAGAGGAGGGACATTGTTTCCCTGAAGGGACAGTGTGCTGGATTTTAGTGCTGTGGAACAACTTGTCTTTGAGAAATACAGTGGCCTTAGGGTTTTGTAATATTGTGAAAGTTCCTCTCTGGAGCTAGTATGTTCATTCTGTAGAAACATGGTCGTGCAACATGGAATAGGACCTGCTCCATATGTAGATCTATGCTTACACAATTCTTAGTTTAAGGTGATTTTACATAGTTAATATATATATGTAATATTATATTCCATTTCTGCAGATCCCCTAAATACAACACCTTTTGAATTTTACATTTTCTGTCAGTCATAATTCAAAACACCATTCAAGTTCTACTCGACGTGAAAAGTTAAATGAATATCCGTAGCTAGGTGTTTAGCCAAACAAGATTTCCATTGCTATGGTGAGTTTGATGTTTACCATTGAGTTTTGTTAAGAAGAAGAAGAAGAAGAAGATACACTTTATTAATCCCTTACAGAGAAATTTCTTTCAGAAGTGTTTTATAGTATTTTTCGAATACATAATAAAACATACACAAAACGTCACGATACGTCTAAATATGTTTTCTTTTCAAAAGCTATATGTAGGTAGGTACACACCTGTATTTTTGGCTATACAAAAAGTAGAGGTACAAAAACCTGGTAGCCAATATGTTCCTGCCTCAATAAGTGTTAGCGCTCCATAAAGTATAATTCCCCTTGTTTCAGAGTAACTGAATCTTTCTCTGTCCTCAGCCTTTACAACAATCACATCACAGATGTTGGAGCTAAGCTGGTGGCTCAGATCATCCAGGAATGCCCAAAGCTGCGAGTCGTCAAGTATGCTCTAACTGTTACCAGTATGATAATATTATAACTATTATATCAATAACACTGATATAAGTAATGACATCTGTTGTGATCTTGGTATTTGTTCCTCTCAATTAATATACCTGTTGTGGCGAATAATTTCTCATGTCCCTAAACCTGATGATTACATCACTTTGTCCTTAGGGTTGGCAAAAACAGGATCACTGGTGTCGGGGGGAGATATCTGGCCAGCGCAATCCAGAGGAGCTCTTCTATATTTGATGTGGGGTGAGACCTCACTGCTGTCAGTCATCTCTCTGCTGTATTCGTGTCCCGCTGTGCTCATCAAAGCAGGGGGTGCAAACATGTTTCAGAAGAGGACAAAATCGGTTTAATCGTTTTTTTTGAGAGAAAAAACACATGTTACTTGATTTACTCAATAATAACCTTCTTAGTATTTACCTATTTTCTTTTGAATATGATCCCCAATTTAGAAAACCATTAGAATACATCCATCACCATTTAAATCCTTTCCCAAGTTGGGATCATTAGTATCAATCTATCATCTATCAAAATGTACCAGGTCACACAGTTTAAGCTTTAAAAAGGACATGTTTGACTTGATGATCGTCTGTGCATATTACAAATGTGAAATTGAAGCATTATGCTGCGTTCCATTTACAAGTCTGAGGTCTGAACCGGGAGTAACGTCCCTCCCGAGTTGACTGTGTTCCAGTAGCACAAGTCAGAATGTTGCCATGAGCAATACCGGTTATACATTACTAAGCTTTATTTTGTATTTCTGAACACAAACATTGTAACCACATATCCACAGGTAGAAGATGAGCAGTACCATATGTACACTTGATTTAATGTGACACAATTAATACAGTGTTCTCTTAATGTTCATATGCGGAGACTCCATTTTGAACAATTGTCTCGGGTATTGTTAGGAAAATATCACTCGACACCAGGTTGAGAATCAATAATCAGGTACTAATTTATTCTTGCAAGAAGGAGCAGAGTTAAATCACATACAAAGGATATGGGTTAACTCACACACATGGGGTATGTTGCTCACGGAGCAGCAAAAAACATCAGGCGTATATAGTCCAAAACACGGAGATAGATAACAACAAAGTCGTAAATCGAGGTGGCACTAATATCATCCGCGGGTGTCGGAAAGGTGTCGGGGTCATCTGCAACGTCTTCTGGAAAGAGTCACGTACTTCCTTCACTCTTCATAGAAATGGGATATTTAGGAGACAACAAGTATGTGTCTTCTCATAAATATCAACAACCTGAAATAACCTGCCTCCTCCTATCACAAGAAGAGGCAGCTGCAAGGTCATACACAGTGCAGAGTCACACATAGTATCAGTGCATTAAAACCAACCCATAAAGGGGAGACAACAGTATTTCTCCAACATATCCCTCCTGTTTATACTTCGGAATAACATAGAACTTGGAAAATACAAATGATTATAAAGATTAAAAATTCATATACAAAAGTACCCAAACGGCTGAGGTAGGTAGATTGTATAGGCACATGTTTTAATGTAATCTGAATGGACGCCATGGCCTAATTCTTTCTCTTTGATACATCGTCAGTTTCTATCACTCAGACCCGTTACTGTTTCCCTGCTAACGTCCACTCTTTAAATTCTACTGGGTTCTGTTGGTTTCTTCACTGGTTTGAGACAAGCGCCCCTATTGGAATCACCTCCCTTTGTAGCCAGACTTCACCACAGTAGAGGCGAGTTTCTGTCTTTAGGTTTAAACAGCTTCACAGTCAGGTGTATCCAGGATAGTCTCTCCGCCACTCTAACTGCAGTCGGTGTAGACAGGAGTACTTGGTAGGGACCCTCCCACTTGGGCGAGTGCCAGCTCTTCCTCTTTATCGCTCTGGTGAACTCCCACTCTCCTGGTTTCACTGTCTGTGTGGAGTCAGGTACTTCCTGTGTAGAGGGGACAACAACATTTGTGATCTCTTTTCTTCTCAACATTTTTGCCATATATTCTGCTGTGTTTTCACTCATACTTTCGTCCTCTCTTATAGATGGTTTTAACTCAGGCAGATAATATGGTCTTCCATATAACATTTCAAAAGGTGATAAGAACAATGTCGTTTTAACTGTATTCCAAATACGGCTGTCAAATCCTGAATTACTTTATTTACAAAGTGTGTGCCATTATCGCTACAGATCTTTTCTGGAATTCCAAAACGTGGGATTATGTGATTTGTCAGTGCTTTCGCAACTGTCAATGCATCTGGATTTCTAGTTGGAAAAACTTCAATCCATTTTGAGTAAATGTCAATGATTGTTAGACAATATTTAATTCCTTCACATTTATTTAGTTCAATAAAGTCCATGCAAATGTGCTGAAATGGATACTGGGGCTCAGGTATTTTACCTCTCTTTGGTCTAAACTGTCCCTGAGGGTTATACTGTGCACACACAGAACATGCTAAACAATTTTTTTTAGAGTAGTTTGTAAAGCCATAGACTGTGAATATCTTTTGTATTATGTCCAACATTCCCCACTGTTGAGCCGTGGTCCAACCCATGGCTCAATCTAGCTGCATATTGAAATAAGCTTTTTGGTAATACAAATTTGCCCTCTGCACTTTCCCACAATCCCTCTTTATTCTGTGTACACAATTTCTTCTTCCAGTATACCTTGTCTTTGTCAGGTGCATTCGCTTGCATGTCTTTTAGTATGTCAGGATCAATGTGTTGCATATTTTCTGAAATATATTGGTCATTGTCCTGTCACTGTCTTTGCACTGCTTTCTTAGCCTCTTCATCTGCCTTTCGGTTCCCTGTGGAAATTGGGTCCGTCCTTGTAGTATGTGCTGCACACTTACAGACCGCCACTCCCTTAGGGAGTTGTACTGCATCAAAAAGTGATAGGATCAAATCTTTATGTGTAATAGGTTTGTTCGTGGATGTTACCATACCCCTATTTTTCCATTGTTGTGCAAACACATGTATACATGAATAAGCATAGTTGCTGTCTGTATAAATGTTAACTGTCTTCCCTTTTCCTAGTTTGCATGCTTCTGTTACTGTGATTAGTTCGGCTGCCTGTGCGGATAAGTGAGACGGCAATGATGCGCCCTTGAGTAGTTTCGTCTGCGTCACTACAGCATTAGTTCCGTCAAGATTCCTCTTGCATGAACCGTCAACATACATTGTTATGTCTGCATCAGGGAAGGGAATGTCAGTCAGGTCTGTCCTTGGTAACACTCTGTTCTCAGTTTCTGTGATACAGTCATGTGGTTCCCCATCTATCTCTACTGGCAGTAGTGTAGCTGGATTTAAAGTAATACATCTCTCGATAGTAAGATTTGGTTGTGATAGCAACGTAGCCATGCATGCTAAATGTCTAGCTGGTGACTTATAGGTTTGTTTATTTTGTAACAATAGTACGGACACTGCGTGAGTTACTTTTAGAGTTAGTGATCTCAAAAGCACTATTGTTGCAGATGCCTGTACTGCCATGGAGGCTGCTATTACTGCTTGTAAACAAATGGGCATTGCTCGAGCTATGGTGTCTAACTGAGGAGTAAAATGCCACTGGTCTATTTTTCCCCCCATGCAGTTAAGTGAGTACTGATGTCATAAATCCATTTTTACAATCTGCTGTTTGAACAAACGGTTTTGCATAATCTGGTTACATCTATTCCCATTACTTTTAAGGTAACAAATGGTTTCTCTTCGTAAGCCAACATTAGTTCTACTGCACCCAATTCTAAAATCTCCACTTCCTCATTGGCTGAGCTGACAGAGACCTTTATCAGAACTTGCTTCTGTGTCACTGTCAAGGTCTGAATCATTTTGTTTTAGGTCATTTTGCTTTGGGTTATCTTGTTTTGGGTTAGTCTGTTCTTTAGTTGTTTCTTTTGTTTGACTCCCTACGTTAACCCGTCCGCGCCCTCTTTGATCACCTCGGAAAAGCAATTCAACAGAACATACATCAGAAGTGTAATCATCAGATTCATCCTGTGTTAAAAACACGGCAGTTTGCTTTTGTTTCTTATTTTTCTTTTGTTTGCCAATTTCACCCCATTCAGTTTAAATGCCCCCTTAGAAAATCAGTCGCATTCCCTGATATATTCATAACTGGCATAACGGGCATTCTGAATGTCTTACCTGACCGTGTGTTGCTGGGTTCCTCCCTCATGCCGGCTGTTCTCTGCGTGGGAGCATGAGGGTCGGTGTGTGTGGAGGTGGTTGGTAGGGCGGAGCAGGTGGCCAAGGCAGCGGAGTCGGTGGGGGAGCAGAGGGGTGAGACGAGCCGGAGGCCAGGGGTCCGAGGAGATCCCTGGGGTGTTGAGCTCGTGCATGGTTTTCATCTATCCATTGGTCCTGCATGACAGCAGGTCCCACAGGAGGGAGATACGGAGGAAGGGGGTTGGCGGCGTCTGCATACCACTTGATCGTCAAGTTTCTCGAGTTTCTCGGAATAGGGGATATTTAGGATACAAGTTATACAAAACCTCATTTTCTGATTTCTTCTTTTCTGATTTCTGATTTCTCTTTTTCTGATTTAGCTTTCTCTTTTTCTGATTCTGCTATTCTCTCAGCCTTTTCCCTTTCTCTCCGTCTCCTCTCTACCTCTCTCTCATGTCCTTCCCTTCTATTTCTTGCATCGGCTAACCACATCATAGCCCCTAATAAATCCTCTTCTTCCTCCCTTTTTCCATTCCTGTTACATTTGTTCTCGATGCTATCAATCAATTGTTGCCATTCCTCTACCACTAACCTCCCTTGGAAGTCGTATTTATTTTGCCACTTTTTTAATCTCTTCACACTCGTTCTATGCTTCACCTGCATCCATTTAGCATCTCCTGATAAGATGACTATTTCTGTTTCTATCTTCTTCCCACGGGTCTTGCTGCAGCATGAACCCATGATAAGACTTCTATAGTTTTACCAAAACTAAGAAAAAGTTGCTCTATAGTCCACCCACGACCTATAAAACTCCCAGTTTTCCCCAAAACTAAGTAAAAATGCCCTATAGTCCACCCTCGAACTATAAAACTCCAATAGTTTTACCAAAACTAATAAAAAATTGCCCTATAGTCTACGCATAAACTATAAAACTCCAATCGTTTTTTACCAAAACTAATAAAAATGGCCCTATAGTTTACCCACAAAATATTTTTTTTAAAAGTACTTTAGCTAAGTTTACCTGTCTTTCTAGGACTTTTTTGGTATCCTTCCGCGAACCAGGGGGGTTGAAACCAAAACGATTCCTGTATTGACGTTCTCTCCTGTGTCGGTAGTTCAAGGATCCGTCACTCCTCTCCTCTCCAGTGAAACCTGGCCCCCCTATTTACCAAATTGTTTCTTTGTAAATGAAACAAGGCAGGGGTCTTTTTCTAAGAGTGCTCGACTCCCTGTGCACAGTGTCAGGCTCGTTTGTCCGGAGAAAAAAGGAGGTCTTGGATCCGGCTCGAAGGACCAATTATGTTAGGAAAATATCACTCGACACCAGGTTGAGAATCAATAATCAGGTACTAATTTATTCTTGCAAGAAGGAGCAGAGTTAAATCACATACAAAGGATATGGGTTAACTCACACACATGGGGTATGTTGCTCACCGGAGCAGCAAAAAACATCAGGCGTATATAGTCCAAAACACGGAGATAGATAACAACAAAGTCGTAAATCGAGGTGGCACTAATATCATCCGCGGGTGTCGGAAAGGTGTCGGGGTCATCTGCAACGTCTTCTGGAAAGTCACGTACTTCCTTCACTCCTCATAGAAATGGGATATTTAGGAGACAACAAGTATGTGTCTTCTCATAAATATCAACAACCTGAAATGCCCTACCTCTTCCTATCACAAGAAGAGGCAGCTGCAAGGTCATACACAGTGCAGAGTCACACATAGTATCAGTGCATTAAAACAACCCATAAAGGGGAGACAACAGTATTTCTCCAACAGGTATGGTGAGGTATCTCAGAGTTCACAAGCAGCAATTCTGACCTCAGGGTGCATTCCAGTTTAAGTTTCCGACTGGGAACTCAGATACTCCCACTTCCCAGTATTACTGGAACTGGCCAGTCAACATGTGTAGTTTGCTTTCTCTTGTAGGATACTGCTGGCTTGATTAAGAGTCCCTTAGTGTTTCCATGCCTCCTGATGCAGATGTGTGTTTTCTGTGCTCTCAGGATGTGGGGGAACAGCATCGGGGATGAGGGAGCAGAAGCATTCGCAGAAGCCTTGAGGAACCACCCGAGCCTCACCAACCTCAGGTGAGAAGCAGCTGCCTACAAATACTATACAAACTCACTGTTTTAACTCTTTGATTAAATGAGGTGGTTCTGTGTTCTAGTCTCTCAGCCAATGGCATCACGTCTAGAGGTGGGAGGAGCCTGTCGGAGGCGCTGAAAGAGAACAGCGTGCTCAGGATATTCTGGTAGGCTGCTCTCACTCTGATTTCAGTGGTTTCAGCCGTCTGCTGTCATACCCAGGCTGCCGTCAAATTGTCAAAAAAACTCAGGTCCCATGTCTTTTTCTAACCACTTCTACTTAACCTCAGTCATGGGGTTATGGAAAGGGGGGGGGGGGGGATTTATCAGGATTCAGGAAAACAGAATGCACTGACACTGGGTGATGTATTCATGAAGTCTGCTGTAGGAAAACTAGATGGACTACTAAAAGCGCAAACTTCTCATTCAGGCAGTGCGTTCTTATCATGTTGTTTTATAAACATGGGCAACAGTGGAAAATATGTCACTTTGTTATCAAGGATTAGATTAAAATAAAATAACTAGAGTGAGAGGAAATGCTTGCGCTCACCCTGCACTCATACTTATTCACATGAATCCCTATTACTATGATCAAATATATAAATAAATACACTTTTATGCAGTATATGCTTAACTTGTCAGGTCTATGGTGCTTCACTTTAAACGTTCCGGCCAACAGGAATTGTGGGACAGCTTTATTTCCTTTTCTTTCTTAAAAGACAGTCCAGTGTATCCTAAGCTAAAGGACATAACAAAGGAAACATTAAAGCTCCTTTCCTATCCTCTTAAGAATTTGAAAAGCCCTTATCATGACTAACACGTTAGTGCTTCCAGGTCGCGTCTATCGTTTTTGATACTTACTTATCTTTAACCACGCCCACTTCTGCATTAGCATTTATCCTGATGTCAATGGGGAGCTCATTCCACCATTTTGGAGCCAGGATAGCAAAACGACGTGTTTTTGCTGATGGGAACTTGGGTCCCCCTCGCAGTGCGGGTGCAGCGAGCAGTTTGGCTGATGCAGAGCGGAGTGCACGTGCTGGGGTGTACAGTTTAACCATGTCCTGGATGTAGGAAGGGCCAGATCCATTTGCAGCATGGTACGCTAGTACCAGTGTCTTGAAGTGGATTCTAGCAGTTACTGGAAGCCAGTGAAGGGAGCGGAGGAGCGGTGTGGTGTGGGAGAATTTAGGAAGGTTGAAGACCAGACGAGCCGCTGCATTCTGGATGAGCAGCAGAGGTCGGATGGCACATGCAGGTAGACCAGCCAGGAGGGAGTTGCAGTAGTCAAGGCGTGAGATGACGAGAGCCTGGACCAGAAGTTGCGTCGCTTTCTGGGTCAGGAGGGGACGTATCCTCCTGATGTTGTACAGCGTGTATCTGCAGCAGCGGGTTGTAGCAGCGATGTTTGCAGTGAAGGACAGGTTGTTATCTAGGGTCACACCCAGATTCCTTGCAGTCTGAGTCGGGGAAACAACAGAGGTTCCGATGTTGATTGTTAGGTCAAGAGTGGGACAATCTTTTCCCGGAAGGAAAAGCAGTTCAGTCTTGTCAAGGTTGAGCTTGAGGTGGTGAGCAGACATCCACTGAGAGATGTCAGCTAGACAAGCAGAGATGCGTGCGACGACCTGGGTCTCTGAGCGGGGCAAGGACAGAATTAATTGGGTGTCGTCAGTGTAGCAGTGGTATGAAAAACCATGCGGGCTAATGACTGATCCGAGCGAGTTTGTGTACAAAGAGAAGAGGAGGGGTCCAATAACAGAGCCCTGAGGGACCCCTGTAGTTAATTGACAAGGGTCGGACTCGGACCCTCTCCAAGTTACCCTGTAGGTGCGGTCTTTTAGGTATGAGGTGAGGAGGGAAAGTGCAGAGCCTGAAACTCCAAGTTCTTGGAGAGTGCGAAGGAGGATCTGATGGTTCACCGTGTCGTATGCAGCAGACAGGTCCAAAAGGATGATGACAGAGGAGAGGGAGGCTGCTTTAGCAGTGTGCAGTTCCTCAGAGACAGCGAGGAGGGCAGTTTCTGTTGAGTGACCTGCCTTGAAACCAGACTGGTGCGGATCCAGAAGGTTGTTCTGATGGAGATAACAGGAGAGTTGTTTAAAGACAGCCCGTTCAAGTGTTTTAGACAGGAACGGGAGGAGAGAGACAGGTCTGTCGTTTATAACATCAGACGGGTTGAGAGTGGGTTTCTTTAGGAGAGGGGTTACTCTTGCCTCCTTGAGACTGTTTGGAAAGTGACCAGAAGTTAGAGAAGTGTTGATGAAATGGGTGAGAAACGGTAGAATATCAGGAGCGATAGTCTGAAGGAGGTTTGAGGGGATAGGGTCCAGAGGACAGGTGGTAGGACGGGCAGAGGTAATGAGGGTAAGAACCTCACTTGGTGAGAGAGGGGAAATGAGGTTAGTGTGTGGGTGAAAGGTGGGTCTGGTGACCCAGCGGTGAGTAAAGATGAGTCTGAAAAAAAGGTTGATGATATTCGTTCTTCTTTTTCAGGGACGTGCACAGACATTTGGAGGGGCTATTGCTCTAAACTGGAAAAAGGGCCTCCCCCCCGGAAAAAAACACAAGACCTTTTGAAAATTCTAACTTGTTTTTAATGTAAAAGGTTCATTAAATTAAAACAAAACACTGTCATTGCAAGTGACACTCAGTTGACTTTTATGTCCAACTGCTAAATTCGTAATTCAGGCACATTTTTTGTTTTGCGGTCCATATCTCATTAAAATATCTAATGTTAGTAACTATTAAAGAAACAATGGGGACAATTCTGTTTAATGTAGTTTTACCATTGTAACTGCTGTGCAGACACACTGATAAAATAGGGCTTCTATAATTACCTTAAATAAACTCACTAATTAAGGAAACCTGTTCAATACGCATTATTCTTATCATTCTTTATGAGCGCAGTAACGGTAAGGTATCTAATTACTTATTTATTTAGAATTCCATAACTTAATAACAGAGATGGTCAAACTAAAGTAGAGACATAGCAGAAATCCTATAATAAAGCGAGACAGTGAAGTGTTCTCCTGTGAGAGAGGGCGATCAAGAAAAGAGAGAGAGCGGCCCCGTTGAGGGAGTTTACGGAGCAGAGTAAAAGACACAGAAAGACAGAAGCACAATAACAAGTATATTTAGGTGTTTTTTCTGTAAATAACAGACGGTGTCAAGAGGAAGTAAAGTCCCCTGGTTTGTCCCCTATACTCTAACGCCAGGCAGGCATTTGGTATGATCACCATAGCCATATGAGGCCGGACTCGGAGGGCTTTCCTTTGCTTCCAGCTGTCAGATTGTAAACAAAGTCACGTGACTGGGGGCAGATGACAGCACTGACAAGGTGTGTTTTATCGCAGCGAGACGCTACAATACTAATTGTGGGCTTATCATGTTGATTCGGCCACAATAGAAAACAAAAAAAACTCTTGCTCTCTCCAGACGGGCAGGTCAGACAAAAATGGCAAAAGGGCCGTTGCCCGGGCAACATTAGCCCGTACCTGTGCACGTCCCTGTTCTTTTTCTAAGTAGTTAACAAAGTCGCTTGACGGAAGGGAGGAGGGGGAAGGGGCTTTGGGGGGTTCTAAGAGGGTGGAAAAGATGGAAAATAGTTTTTTGGAATAGGAAGAATGGATCTTATCTTGAAAGAAAGTGCTTTTTGCCTGAGAGATTGAAGAAGAGAAAGAGGAGAGGAGAGCCTGATAGGTTAGGAGGTCGTCATGGTGTTTGGATTTCCACCGTTTCCGCTCCGCTGCCCGAAGTATGGTTCTATTAGCACGCAGTGCGTCATTTAGCCAGGGAGCAGGAGGGGACTGACGAGCCTGCCGAGATGTGAGAGGACAGAGAGAGTCCAGAGAGGATGAAAGAGTCGAGAGGAGAGTTTCTGCAGCAGAGTTTGGAGGCAGGAGTTGGAACGAGTCAGAGGAAGGGAGGGCTGAGAGCACCGATGAGGTAAGAGTAGAGGGGGAGAGGGAACGAAGGTTACGGCGGACAGGTGCAGAATTAGAAGAGATTAGTTGGTTATGTTGGAAAGGGGTAGAGCGAATGATATGAAAAAGTGATCGGATGTGTGAAGTGGGTTTACAGAGATAAGTGGCATAATAGCCTGTAAGTTAAAGAGCAACTTGCAGGTTTTTTTTTTACTAGATTTATGCTTAACCTTGCCTGAAAATTACAATTAAAAAAGTTAATGCAGGATTTGATATGTTTTACAAGACATAAGCGCAATAATTCAGAGGGGAAAGGAGCCGTTTTGAGCTCTGCTACTAAAAACTGCTTTTTTTTAACGTCATACGTCAAACGCGTCATATTACGTCACATGGGGGAGCAACTTTCTCGGACTCCTTCTCTGCCCAATCCGCGGTAGTAGTTTGTAGTTGGTTTGAGCGGTTGTGATTTAGTGAGCTGGTATTTTTTCGGTCATTTTACATTGCATTTCACCATTTGTAATCATGGTGAGCTGGAGTTTGTGCAGGTTGCACAAACTCCAGCGTGTCAGGACATCGAGTCCACAGTTTCCCTAACAGGAAAAGGACCGGAGCTAGCTTTCGTTCCTGGGTGCGTTGTGCGAGGTGCATCCACCTCCCTGCAGCACATACTCTCCACAGCTGAGGCCTATCAAACAAAACGTTTATCAGGAAACCGTATTACATCTCTCTCCCCCCCCCTTCGCTCCTCTCTCTCTCCCCTCCGGTACACAGCACCGTAACCCCTAGATTCCACCGGGAGCGTCTGCGCTGCGTTACGGCTACGCCACGCCACGCTGCGGCGTTTTTAGCGATCGCGGCCACTCTAGTCAATGGGTGCTATTCCACCAGACCCGCTGCGCCACGCTGCGCCGCGGCTTGAAGCGTCCCAGAAGCGCCTCGGCGCAAGGAATTTCTAAAATATAGGATGAATCCTATTTTTGACGCGGCGCAGCCGTAGCGCAGGCAGGAAGTGGAACGTTCATCCGGCCCAGGCCCATCCCCCAAATAAATGTCCAGGAAATATGCCCAAATCAACAACAACTGCGAGCCTACACACACGACGCTCCGCTTCCGCAACGTTTTGAAACGCGCCCGGTGGGTTATGACGCAGGAGGAGGTCGCAGCGTGGCGTGGCGTAGCCGTAACGCAGCGCAGACGCTCCCGGTGGAATCTAGGGGTAAGACGTAGTGTGGAGTTGCATTAGGTAACGCTGTGGTGGCTGTACTCCTCCAGCCGTCTCCTTTGTGTTTGTTTGTTTCCCCCCTGTCTGTGTTGTTTGTGTGGGCGTGGTGGCTGTCACTCCTGGCTCCCGGCTCAACCTCCACTCACCTGCTGCAATCAGCTGTGCACCCTCCCCGACTACACACCTGCTTTCCATCAAGCCATTTACAACGGCATATCAACGGAGGCTCCACAACCTTTCTCCGCCAGATCGTCCTGCCAGTAACGTTACTATATTATCAATACTACTTTAGTTATAGCCTGATATATGATAGCTAACTTTACAATGTTGTGATGTGACCGACGTTAGCTAACATTAACTGTAGCTAACGCCGGTCACTCACCAAGACAGCTGCCCTGTTCTCCACTGGTTCTCCTCACACCACAGCTCCATTTCTCGCCGATGGCCGTTATTTCTTCTAATCCTTGGCTGCTCCTGGTCTCTTGTAAGCCTAGCAGGCTCATAATTATATGGTTGTGGTCCGTCATATGCATTCGAATATTTATTTTCAACCTCTTCTGTGTCAAAACTAGCATTGTGATCCATGTTTATTACTACGTTAGACCGGCCGCTCTCCCCCATGTGACGTCACACACGGGAGGTCACATGGGGAGGCTTTTTTTATGCGGAAGTAAAAATGTCTTACAAAAACGACGCCAGATGTCACTGTAGTGTATATTTATGTATATTTTTTGGAAAATCTAGTGTATACATCATTTTCCTACACATTTATTCACTGGTGTCTCTAACCTGCAAGTTGGTCTGATGGTCATTATATTTGGAGAGGGAAATACCAGGTGGATGAACTACATCACCAAATATTCAGAATAAGAGTAACCCAATACAATAAAGTGTATTAGTTCTAAATTGCAAGCCTCTAAAACATAGGTGTAAATAGTACAGGTTTTATTCAAACTGGAACCTTAATTCAATGTACAGTATACAATTCATCAATGATTATGTGAGAGGTCAAGTATATAGATACTAGAATATAATGTTAAATGTCAGGTTCTTCAGAAACGTTAGGGGACACATTTTGACATTCTGCACAGCAGGTGCAGAACTCCGTACAGGGAAGGCCAACAGAGAGGCACTGGCACTTTCCACTCTCTCCACACTTTCCATCTTTGCAATACAAGTGAGTAATGTCTCTCACTTCTCTAGGTGCTGGGGGTTTTGTAAATAGCACTGGTTGAATGGCCCCATCTCTGACAATCCACCCCTTGCCAATAGGACTCCATAACAAAGGTTTGGGTTCGGGCTGTGACACCATATCGCTGTCTGAAACATTGCTCTTTACATGTTGTTGAAATGCATCCTCTGTTGGCGGCAGATTTTCCGAGGCTGCATCTGTTTTTGTTGCAATTATGAACCTCAGTTCATCCAAGTTTGTGCACATCAGTCCAATTTCCTTTTTCTTTTTTCCATATAGCAGAAGCGCAAATTCTCTTGCGACTGGCAAAGACTCTTACAAGCTGGCAGAGAGTCCAAAGTGGGCCAGATCTTTGAGCTCGCTGAGATGGGTCTTGAGTTTGGTGAATGCTGTTGTCTTTCCTATTCTGTACAAACTACTTGTTGTGCCACAGCCAGTGAGTGCATGACATGCTGGTAGACAGTTAGACATGTGGTTGCCGCGCAGCTTCAGGACCATCTCCAACTAAACGGCCCTGCAGCATTCGACACTGTCGGCCATAACATCCTCCTTCAGCGCCTCCAATACACCATCGGACTCTCTGACTCCGCCCGGAGCTGGTTCCAGTCCTACCTGTCTGGAAGAACAGAGTACGTCTCCTTGGGAGGTGCGAGGTCCCAGACACACCCTGTCACCTGTGGTGTCCCTCAAGGGTCGGTCCTCGGGACCACTCTGTTCACCCTGTACACTCTGCCCCTTGGCCATGTCATCAGCCAGCATGGAATATCATTCCATTGCTACGCTGATGACACGCAGCTATATATAAAGACAGACCCTATCCCACATGCTTCCTCTCTGTCACCATCATCATCACCGTTGCCATCAACATCCTTTAACACCTGCATTGAGGAGATAAAGGCTTGGATGCAACAAAACTTCCTGTAGCTAAATAGCTCCAAAACAGAGGCTATTTTAGTTGGCACACCAAACCAGGTCCAGTCATCCCCCATAACCCACATTAACTTTTCTGGCAAAAACATACCCCTCTCCACATCAGTTACCAACCTGGGTGTAAGATTCAATAGATCACCTTTGGGATGTGGTGAAACGAGAGATTCACATCATGGATGTGCTGCAGACCAATCTGCAGCAAATGCGTGATGCTATCATGTCAATATGGACCAAAATCCCTGAGGAATATTTCCAGCACGTTGTTGAGTCTATCCCACGAAGAATTAAGGCAGTTCTGAAGGCAAAAGGGGTCCAACCAGATACTAACAAGGTGTACCGAATAAAGTGGCCAGTGAGTGAATTTTGCTTGTGGTTAGAGTAAACAATGGTGAAATATATTTTTTAATAAAGAAAATAAGTATGGCATGTATCGTATCTATGTGCCCACTATACTCCAGAACTAAACTTGAAGCAACAAGTGTGAATCAATTTAAATAAGCTGCTTGCAGAGCAGTTTTTAGCCCCGCTGCTGAAGTTTTTTTTAGCTCAGCGGGGATCTGCTAGTATGGTGAAGTCCTGTAGCAGTTTGAAGTGCACATTGCCAGGCCCGCCTTAACCTGCCATCAGGCCCTGGGGCTAATGGGTTGATATGGGACTAAAGTTATATTTCTGTCTTTGATATTTCCATTTAAAGTTGTCATTTTAATGGAGAATTTAAGTTTTGAATGCCTTCTGACTGCTATTTTAGAGCTCAGCTATTAATGCCTTTTTCAGGGTTTCCTTATGCTCCACAGTGATATGTGCACACAAAGACTGCTATATAACTGCATATCTGCACTGAAATGTTGTACCCTTTTTCTATCGCCCACTTGTAAATGGATTGAATGCAAATGTGGGTGTTTATCGGTATGCATTTTAGGCAAGGGTCATGTAATTTACTGTGCTGGATTATAATTGTGTGCAATTGCCATCCAGAGTTGGGGTAGTGTTATGATAAGTGTCATGCAGTGAGATCGCTATCCCTAAGAGAGAGAGAGAGGGTTGTGGCGCGTGCATGTGTGTTTGGGTATGGTAGAGCGAGAGTGAGCGAGCGTGTGTATGTTTCTGGAAGTGAAACGAGGCAGCAGAAGATATAGGTCCGTCAAGTATTGTGTATAACAGAAGAACAAAATAAATGCAACGGCCTCCTAAGAAGAGCTCGCCTCTCTCCAGTCATTTCAGTAAAGTGGGTTATTGAACCTGAAGCTTGTTGCTTCTGCCCTGGGAGACAACAGAGAGTCATCCCCCTGTTTCCTCGACTACGGTCTGGGAGCCGACCAAGTTCAACATTGGCAAAACAAAAGTCCCTCCTGTCTGTTTTTCCTCTCCCGTTACTCCATCGCTATCAGAACCACACATATGCCTACTTGGCTCCGAGGCGCCGCGGCCGGCAGCGCTGCCGCTCGGTACAGAACTCATATGTCCTTCTTCCTCATCCTGGTTTACAGGTTTAAAATGACCTGTAAGCTTCGGCATTTTTTGTAATAGTTGCTTGTCTCGAAACTCCTTTTCCCTCAACAATTTCCTTTTCCGAGCGCCACTCAGACACTTTTTCTTCTCCGACATTTTCACCCTAAACAACCTTCATCTGTCACTCAATCACTCGCATTTTGAATAAGTCACATGTGAAACATATTCTCATTCTGATTGGCTGTTAAGTGGTGCCCACGGGGGTGTCTTATAACTTGTATCAATCGCCAGCCACATACATTCAGATCAAATGATGGACAGAACATTTGACCAATTACAAAACAATGCATTTTTGTATTGGCTCATGATAGGCCCCCAATCTCCGTAGGCCCCTGGGCTTCAGCCCAGGTCAGCCCGTGCATTAAGGCGGCCTTGCACATTGCTGTGTTTCACTACCATTTCCCTTAAACGTCAGCCATAAACATTTAACCTTAAGGTCTATGAGACTAAGCTGTCTTCTCTTGTTCCAATTGAGTGTCAGAAACGTTCTATTCTTCCTCTGCATCTCCTCCGTTGCTTCCTCTGGACTGCAGACGGATCTCAGCATACGCCGTCTTTGAGTCCAGGCCTCTAATCTCCCCTTCCCCAGGCTTACCCTTTGAATGGGCCTGCAGTTTAGCAAAGTCCACATTGACGTAATGGAGAGGTTCTTCCTCAGCTACTTCTTTCTCTTCCAAAAAAGCTTTATTAGCATAAATCACATCCACTTTTGAAGAGTTGATCTACAGAAAACAAAAGAGTTGCTTTAGTGATGTAGAAAAGGAGGTAGTAGTGCACAATAAGGCCCATTGTTAAACAGAACACTTTAGGGAAATAAGCTCGTTTGCTTCCTTTTTTTAAATGTCATACTTTAATGTTTTTGACATTTTTGGCCCACTTTTTAAAAATTAAATGCCATTGTGTATGTCATACATAATTATGAGATGTCTTTATGGCATATTATACTATGTTTTATTTTTACATATATATGGAAATACTATACAGTGAATCTATTTTAGAATAAAATACTATGACATTTTACACATTTTTCATGGCATACTATATTATCAATTGGAACATTTTTATGACACTTAGTTCTGAAATACTTTTATAACATACTATACTGCAACTTTTACATGTTTATGGCATACATGACGGACATCTTTAAGGGCTTTTTTCCTCAAATTAAAGTTGGACTTATGACCTTTGGTGCTCTTTTTTCTATTATTATGATTAGTATGATTATTAATTAGGTTTCATTTTTTCATCTCATGTTAGCTTTTTATATATTTTCACTTGTATCTATTGTGTTTTACTACCTTCTTATTTTTTATTATCTTTGCATTATATTTAAGTTTTTATTCATATGCTTCATGTTCTAGAAGCACTTTGTTCTGCATGCTTTACTGATTACTGACTCTGATTATTTTGACATTTGTCATGGCATACAAAACAAATACTTTTGAAGGCATTAGACATGACTTTGTAGAACATACTATATCGTGAGTTTTAAAAATAAAAGTTTTTAAACATATCATACAATGCCTTTTTGAGACAACTTTCACCGCTGTTTTAAAAGAAAAAAGTACATTTTGTTGGGTAAGTGACGCTTCCTGTTTTAATGCATCTACCGATATGTGCAAAACATGAACTCACTGCATTAGTGACTACAGGGTTGTATGTCTCTGCCTTTCCCTTGTCCGAGGAAGAGATGACTTTTCCTTTCCTAAAAGTAACAGACACAACAATATCGAGTCATTTATTATAATTTTATATTAAAGTCTTTCATTTAATGGTGATATTTAGCAATGTTCTGAGGTGGCCATGGCTATACTGCTTAAATGTGCTGCCAGCCTGGTCACCAGTCAAGTTACACCCCTGATGACAACCTCAAAATGTGTTTACAATTTTTTTAAACCAGCTTTGAAAAAAAAGATTGTCTCTCACCGGTAGTAGATTATCAGCAGCGGTACACACACCAGCAGCATCCCCAGAGCTGCCACTACAAAACCGATCCCAAAAGACAACGAGTGGAGGCCTGAAAAGTCCCCACAAAACACATTGATCATTAAAACCGAGGCAGATTATGCAGAGAAACCAGACAAATACAAATTCACAATCTCGCAATTCCTCTACCTTTGCTAAGCGACATGTTAAACGCAAAACTGTCAAAGCCCAGTGAGTTGATGCTGAGGCAGACTAGAGAGAGCGTGTCTTCGTCCAGATCGTAAAGGGTGATGATGCTCTTCAAGCCCACGTTCCCCAGGGACTCTTCCCTGATTGGGATGGCAGCAGAGTGATTGACAGGCTCTCTGGCCAACTTCCAAATCAGGGAGGGAGGCGGGTTCCCCTGGCTGTAGCAGGAACATTGGATCATTGGATGAAATCTTGATGCAACAGGAAGAAGACAAGATCTCTGGAGGAACTGAGACAAAGAAGTAATATCATTTTGTTTAATGGAAACAAAGGATTGCCTTTAATTAAACAAGTGTATCAATCTCACATGTGACGTCAAAGCTGACACGCTCTGAGGTGCCAGGTCCGTGGACATTCAGTGCTTCACAGTAATACAGATCTTCTGAGAGTTTGGTCACATTGAAGGTGAGGTCTCTCTCAGACCCCATCACCTTCTCCTCTCTTCCAGCCGCTCTGAACCAGGTGAAGTTCACTGCTGCTGGATTGGCGATGCTTGTGCAGGTCAGAGTTACAGAGCTGCCGTCCTGCACCGGACCAGAGGGGTCAACAGACACTGAGGTGTTCTTAGGGAGATCTGAAAAGCATAGTGTGTAGCTGACGTTACTAGTTCATGCTATGTCAGACTTCAAAATAAAAAAGAATGTATTGGTTTTAAGTTAAGGATTTAGGCCAGTTGGAGTTGCTTACCACCAATGGTACAAGAATCACAGTTTGGGAATCACAGTCTATGTAAAATGCATTTACATTTTGAGTTACCTTTTTTAGAAAATTGAGACAAAATACCAAACAGATCACCCATTGTAGCATGCAGACCAAGGTACGTTTTAACTGTTTGTTTTTTAGTTCTAATTGAAACTAATAATAAAACAGAAACGGGTCGTTTTTTTGTTTTTCAATTTTGCCCCAAAACGAAAAAACGGAAATCCAGCTCGTTTTTTCGTTTTTCTGTTCCTACTGTTAAAACAAGTATACCACTCAATGTTTCGTTTCCATAGATGGGTGGGTCGCCAGTGCCTCCTTGCTTCTGATTGGCTAGTTTGCCCTATGCTTGCGCTGTACTCTTCAAAATAAAGGTTTATACTCTTTGCCTAGACAGTGCAGTGCGTGTTTGCACAACATTGAATATATGGCTACATGCAATCATACAGAAGACAGTCTGTCTGTGTGTGGGTGCGTATGTGTGTGCGCATCTGTCTGTCTGTCTGTCTGTCTGTCTGTCTGTCTGTCTCGCGATCTGTCTATCTGGCTGTCTGTCTTGCACTGTCAGCCATGAATCCCTATCTTATAAAGTATGAGTATCTCTCTGTTTGATGTTACTGACACTGCTGAATCAACACACTCTCACTCCATAAACGTCCAGGAGCGACGCTTGGTCAGGGTCCCGAGGCGTGCAGTTGGGACGCTCCTAGGCTCCTTCAGCTTCATAAAGGGACGCAAATAGCTTTCAACTGATTGCAATGTATTCCCATCTGCGGCGGGATTTGACGCTCATGGAAGCACGGCATTCGTTTGTGTCGGCGGCTGTTAAAGGCAATGTGAGCGTCCATTCCCATTGGATAACGGAGAATTGTACACCCTGTTGCATTTACTGTAAAGTGTCCTTACTGTAGGTATTTGTATTATATGTGCAGCACTTTGGCTCGACCAAAATCGTTTTAAAAATGTGCGATATAAATAAAACCCGATTTGATATAACAAAATATATCCTTCATAAACGGAACCGGAAACAGACGTAGGCAAGATCCTCAGCTCGATGATTGGTTGGTTTAGCCGCAATGCACGCTGGGATTTGGTGTTTATGCGATGTGAAATCCGAAAACATTTAAAAGAAATGAAATAATACTTTATTCCGAGTGTGCTTGCTTTTCTCTTTGAAAGTCATCACATAACGGCATTGTAATACACGGTTCGGCGGCATTAAATATTACATATCTGCCGTAGTTCTCTATTTATAGAGCCCTGATGAGAAGTATTCTAGACAAACAGGAAGAACTGCCGCCAAAACTGAAAACTTGAAGGTGGATCTTAAAATTATAAGCAATTAAACAACATCTTACATTTCTTTTCACACAATACGTCTCCTTGCAGTATCAACACTAATTCGGCTGACTTTTATATTTGATCCAATTGGTAGATAGGCTGTATTTACGCCATAACGGTGCACAGCTGATAGAAAGTGACACCTAGTGGTTAAAGCACATTATTTAATTTTATTATTTTTATTATTAGATATTAATAGGATCCCTATAAAGTATATTCATTACTCGTTATTCTTTACTAATAGTTAATTAAAGTCTGTATATAATGACTATTTTGCACATCCCTTTCAAGATTTCAAGATTTTCTAAGGTTTATTGACATATCATATACACAACTACGGTGTAGTTATGCAATGAATGAAAAACTTGGGTCGCAGGTTCCTCAACAGTGACATCTATCAAGACATCTATCAATATGTGTGTATACCTCCACCATTAAACTGTCATATTCTGCACATTTCTTATACTATCTACATACATCTTATGAGAGTATAATACATTATGTATAATTTCAGTTAAAATAAGTGCTTAAACATAGTTAACATTGCAGGAAAGCAATATATTAGACGTTAAAGACCCACTGAAGTGTGCGACGGTGCATGATCTTTTATGCTAATACGTATAGTAATGACCAAAATTGTCCATTGGAACCCATATCAAAGATGTTGGAATAGCAACGAATTTGACGAGTTTGAATTTTCCGCTGGGAAATTCGCAGTCGACCTCCGCCTTCGTGGGCGTGGCTTGCGATCTACTGCGTGACGTCACAAGATGGGCCAAGCCGAAGTGTTTACATTCACCACCATTCATTTTGTCTCTATTTCAAAGTCGAATTTACCAACGTTTTTGAGCGAGTATTTGATTGGAAAGTGTTTCGCAGTCGACTGGAAGTGATTGCCAATCGAGAAAAGCTGACAATGGAGGCGACAGTGACGAAAAAGGGAGGAAAAACACACGGGAAGCGATGCATTGCCGCTGGCTGTGGTAATGTGAAGTCTGCCGAAGTGGCGATGTTTCTGTTCCCAAAAGATGAAGGTGAGTGGCTGGTGTCATTGTTTCGTAGATTCGTAGATTGTTTATGAAAAATAAACGCCACTGTGTTTGTGTTAACTAACAAGACTATCATGGCGGCGGCAGAGCTCAAGTCGAGTTTCTCCGCCTGGAGATATTCTCACTATTTCACTTTTGTCGAGCACAAAGAAAAGAAGGTTTTAGTTAAATGTAAGTTGTGTCTTGGCGGGTCAAAGATCCTATCGACTGCCCAAAACAGCAATTAAAATCTGTTGAAACATCTGCAGAAAAAACATGCTGGGACGAAGCTAGTAGCGAAGCTAGTAGCTAAGACCACAGACCCAGACTCATCCGACGCCATTCCACCTCCACCTAAGCAACAGCGGCTGGATTGGCACTTTGAAACATATCTTTGTGTTTGTGTTTGTATAGACCACATTGCTTAGCAGAGTTCAGTGATGCAAATGCATGTCAAGTTGATCAACAGGTTGTATTATTCTCCGATGCAATAACAGTACTGAAATGAAGGCTACAGTATAAGGGCATTAATGGGTGCCCTTTTCTAAGTAACTAAGAAGTTACTTTTCACAGTAACGCATTACTTTTTGGTGTAAGTAGTGAAGTAACTAGTAATTGTAACTACTTACTGGTTTTCAGTAACTAGCACAACACTGCATGTGAACATGAATGTTGCATCATGCTATGAACAGATGAATGTATGATCAGGTGACGGCCAATCCTGTGTGTAGATCTACTCTAGATCTATGACAAAATATTGTCCTCAACTAAATTGACTTCCATGGCCACTTTCCTCATCTATCCTGTCCGAAAAGCTGTCAAAATCACTCATTTCTCTCGCACCAGTATCACTTTCCGAAGGCTCCGCCATGTTTACAATCACAACTGGGCCCATCTTGTGACGTCACAGCCGCTATCGTCTGCAGCAGCGGTAGGCTCAGACTCTGAAAAATTTGCGATGTTTATCTCGTCCCTCGCACTTCCTAAAAAATTATTTTAGCCATGAACAGGTACAATTATATGTAAGAAATGAAACTGCCATTTCACTTTGGCGCAAAAAAATGCACTTCACTGGCACTTTAAGTACTTTGTCAGGCTTAATATTTATCTGTAGATACAAATGTCACTGTGTGTGCTGTGTGCTCTGCATGTGCGACCATTAAAGAGGGTTTCATCCCTCCATATTCTTCTTCTATACCCCCAAAGCTTTTTTCTTATTCAAAAGAAGACCTTAATCTAAAGTATTCTTTAATGTTTAAATAAAGCCTTATTAGTTTGTCTGTTTTGCACATCCTCCTATTAATATCTAATAATAAAATTCAATAACGTGCTTTAACCACTAGGTGTCACTTTCAATCAGCTGTGCACCGTTATGGTGTAAATACAGCCTATCTACCAATTGGATCAAATATAAAAGTCAGCCGAATTAGTGTTGATACTGCAAGGAGACGTATTGTGTGAAAAGAAATGTAAGCTGTTGTTTAATTGCTGATATATTTATGATCCACGTCACGTTTTCAGTTTTGGCGGCAGTTCTTCCTGTTTGTCTAGAACAAAGCCCTGATGTTTCTCATCAGGGCTCTATAAATAGAGAACTACGGCATATATGTAATATTTAATGCAGCCGAACCGTGTATTACAATGCTGTTATGTGATGACTTTCAAAGAGAAAAGCAAGCACACTCGGAATAAAGTATTATTTTCTTTTAAAAAAATGTTTTCGGATTTCACATCGCATAACACCATATCCCAGCGTGCATTGCGGCTAAACCATCCAATCATCGAGCTGAGGATCTTGCCTACGTCTGTTTCCGGTATTGTTCAAGGTTCAAGGGTTCAAGGTTCAAGGCAGCGCCATCTTCACGTCTCCCAGCATGGTAAATCGTCACATGTTCACGTCTTGCCGTGATACCGGGTTGAATGTATTCTTAACCCTCCTTTATCTTCACATTTGCTTTACACCCTTTATCCTTGGTGGTAATTTTGACCCCAGGAGTTTAAAGCTCAAGAAAATGATCATATTCAAAATTGTTACCAAAATGTATGTTTCAAGTACTTTATGTTTCTTAGTTGACTATCTAAATATCCATTTAAATAAAACACTACCCCCACCTCCCCCTCCACCCACAGCATTATGTGACCATTGTAAAATATATAAATCACCATAAAATCTCACTGATTGACGTAACATTTTAAAGGATGATCTTTTTGCTGTTGTCAAAGGATCTATATTATTTCCAAGTACAATTTTGGCATTTAAGAAATATACAGTATATTATCAAGGATAGTAACATTTATTGTGTTTGGGGTCATTATGGAAATATTTCCCTTCCAGTTGTCAGCATTCCAAAGGCATGCCGTTGCCTCCCTTTTTGATTTCTACACTCAATGTGGGCTTGTAAGTGGTTCCCACCCAACTCCTAACTGTCCCATGCATGCACCTCACCTTTAAATTCACAATCTCAAGTATATTGTCTATCGATCCTCTATTGATGGTGTTATGAAGAGCTCAATGCTGACTTCAGGTCTTAGACATGGCTGACAGCGTATCTTGTGGGGCCTGGAGCCATTTTCATTACATTAGCAGCACTAAACTTACCCTGTTTTTCACGTGGGGAGCGGGACCAAGATAACTTTCCATTTTTGGAAAGTAATGTTTCTGCTTGTGTTTGACAGACAACAGGAACATCTGCATGGAGTATTCAGGGTGGACAATTTGACAGAGGATTTCTCTGAAAGTACAAAATAAAAGTATGTTGTAGTCTTTGCGCTATAGTCTAACTACTGAGTCCAAAATGATCAGTCTTCTTAAGAACTTAAAAGTATTTGTATTGCTCGTCACATATAGCAGCAAGACAGGCATTGTTGTACCATGGAGGGGACTTTGACAGGAGAGTATCAAGAAGTACACACAGTAAAAGTATTTCATAGTATTTGGGATAGTTGTAACTACCACTGATTCCAACTTCATCAGTCTTATGAAAAACGTATGGCCAAAAATAATGTTATCGCTTATCAAAGATAGCAGAAGCTTGTCATTTTTGCATTGTGTAAAGGCAAAGAGTTAGAACCTTTATTGTGAAGAGTACAGCGCAAGCATAGGGCAAACTAGCCAATCAGAAGCAAGGAGGCACTGGAGACACACCCACCTATGGAAACGAAACATTGAGTGGTATACTTGTTTTAACAGTAAGAACAGAAAAACGAAAAAACGAGCTGAATTGCCGTTTTTCCGTTTTGGGGCAAAATTCAAAAACAAAAAAACGACCCGTTTCTGTTTTATTATTAGTTTCAATTAGAACTAAAAAACAAACGGTTAAAACGTACCTTCGTCCAGGCAGCTCTATTTCAACCCTGTTACAAAAGTGCTGATTCTGGGTCTGGCCCTTTAAATGTAACCGAGCAGCTGCTGGCCACGCCCCTTTGGAGCTGCTTCATGCAAGCGGTGAGCTCTGTGAAGAGAAGGCTGTCTAACCGCAGAAACTCAGCTGAACGCTGCCTCGATTAAACTCCATATTATGTTCCAAACTACATTAGGCAATATTTCTGAAACAGTATGGAGCTCAAACGCTTTCTCTCTTGCAGGTTTACTTCAAGGACAGTACCTTTTATATCCCGCTTCTTTACACAAACTCTCCACTACAGTGTTAGCTCTGAGCGTGCTTATGTAAACACAGAACATATTACGTCCAAAATACGTCACACATTATTTCTGATGTATACAGCACATAGCTTGACATGTTCTGTTTTCAGTGTTAGAGCAGAACAATGCCATTATATGCATTAAACGTATATAATAACTTTACTCTAAGTCCCTCCCGTAGACATCCTGCTGAATACACAGACAAACAGCTGCTGGAGGGGATTCAGCTAGCCGACTATATATGGGGACGATAGGTCGGGACGTGGGCGCAACGTTGCCAGGAGTTCAATATAAAGCCAACCCACATTTTAGTAATGAAGTGAAGTTCTCAGCAAATCTGGATCAGCTCTGTACCCCGTTTTTAGAGATGTGGGTAAGTAGGAAAAGAGAGAGGGTTGTATTTTCTGACACTTTGTGAGTCTCCTTACGCACCGGGGACACATATTTATGTATAGAAGACATAAAAAAGTGCATTTGCATAATAGGTGACCTTTAACACACAGGAACATGTGGGTGATCAACAGAACTCACTCTTGACGGACCACTGACAGAAATGATTTTTAGGTTGTCACACAATGCGACAATGTGTTACTGTCCACAGTCCAGACACTGTGGCGTTGCCCTGTGACTGTCAGTCTTGGCCTCAGAGACCATGTTTGGGTGACCACAGCTGGATATACAGTAGAGCCATATTCAGTCTTTTGACAGTGTAAATCAGGGATCACCAACTACATTTGTCCAAGGGCCAACATTTTCAGCAAGTCCTCAAAAAAGGCTTTAGTTTTCGAGATACCCTCACCCGAGGTAGAACAAATGACAACAATGATTTTTCTTATCTTTAGGGTCTCCCATTAATTAAATTGATTGTTGTCAAATGTCAAACAATTTTTTGGTTGTTCTTTAGAACTACCCCAATCCCTGAAAAAGAGCCAAATTAGACCAGGCCGAATATGGGAAAGGTGACAAAAAAGCCCATAACTTGAGAATGACCACTCTTTTCCTCTTCAGATTTGCTGAGGTATGAACCAGGTGGCTGTCCTACATCACCAAATAGTCAGACAATTATTTAACTAAAAAACTACTGAATTATAGTCCTGTAGACTTAGCTTTAGTTTAGACGGAAATTGTACTTTTTGGTGATAGGAACATAGGACTCAATCACTTTTCTCTCATTTATCAGAAAAACAGTAATCCCTAAAAAATACACCATTACTGAATTGTCTAGGGTGCTAATGAACACTAACCAGTAGTTGTATGGAAATATCTGGTACAGTTCTATTGCAAATGAGATTTCTTTAGACATAGGCCTACCTCTTCTCTGATACAGTCAAATTCCGAATGGGGGATAACATTACATTACATTACATTACATTGCATTTAGCTGACGCTTTTATCCAAAGCGACTTACAATAAGTGCATTCGACCAGGAAGATACAAACTTGAAGAAAACAGAATCATATAAGTACATCAGGTTTCATAGAGCCAAAACATTTCAAGTGCTACTCAACTGGCTTTAGATAAGCCAGTCCTTTATTAGTATATAAGTGCTTTGTTAGTAATTCTATCGTTCGAAGTGGAGTCGAAAGAGATGAGTTTTCAGTCTGCGCCGGAAGAAGTGTAGGTATAAAGCTGCATGATTGTGTCATGGATTTATAAAGAGAACGTCCCCACATTAACAATGCGGAAGTCCTATCAAGTCTACATTAGCTTGCGAAAAAAAACACATGTGCTTTTTATCAGACAGCCGGGTTTAAGCCATGCTGAAACACGTTATAGCGGGTGTGACAGTGTTGGAAGGTTACAAAGCACAACTACTCAAATACTGGCTTCACATTGTTTGCTAATTTATGTTTCTGAAATCCATGTTAAATAATTATTAACATAACTGTGATCTTGTTTCATATCAAAAGAGCTATTTGCATCACTCTACTTAGAAACAGATGCTCTATGAAGTGACTGTAGCTGTCAGATTCATATGTTGAGGGATGAAAACTCCAAAGGTGACGCTCTGACGCTGCAGTGATGCTTTAGTGATGCGGAAGTAGGCGTGGCTGAATCTAAACTGAGTTGGAAAAGCGCTTCCGGGTCATTTCAGTCTGTTAGAAACCTTCCTAAGAGAAACACATTCTCATATCTGTCATATAGAAGTGTGTAATGCGTCTGTGCTGTTGCAGGTTGGTGCAGAATGAGCTCACTGATGACGCAGCGCCACACTTTGCTGACCTGGTCCAGGCAGACACAGGTCTCAGCCACCTCTGGTAAAGATGACACACACCATGGGTTCTGCTGGATACTCTGCTCACACATGCCTGTCACACACTCACCTCTCTGTGTGTGTGTCTGCAGGTTAATCAGCAACCAGTTCTCTGTGGAGGGGATCCAGCAGCTGGCCGAGGCCCTCCCTCACAACTCAGCCCTCAAAGAGATCTGGTGAGGACCATCACAGGAACTCAAAGGGGGTCAAAACACAAGGTCTTTCTCAAACCATCAGGATATTAGTATTTATGGTTGGATAGCTTTTGTTTGGTTTTCAGGTTGATATTGGGCCGCTTTAATGATATTTTAATAATAACAAAGTTGTAGAGACTATTCGTCCTCAAACCAAAAACATAAACAACTAAACAAGGAAGAATATGAAAGGGGTTACTTGTAGTGATCTACACAGCTTTATCTTAAAGGTCCCCTATCATGCAAAATGCACTTTTTGAAACGTTGCTATCAGAAACAATGCGCGACGTGTTTTGGAAGTAATATGGTCTTTGTTTACATTCGCAAGCGTTGCTAACACTCAGAGCTAACCTGTACTGGAGAGAGTATGTGTAAAGAAGCAGGATATAAAAAGAAACTCACCTTGTGGTAAATCCGCGAGAGAGAAAGCATTTGAGCTCCATACTGTTTCAGAAATAATCCTTGATGTGGTTTGGAACATGATATGGCGTTTAATTAAGGAAGCATTTAGCTGAGTATCTCGGTAGAATTCTCCTGCATAAGCATGCATGAACTCTCCTCTCATGCATGCTCCAAAGGGGCGTGGCCAGCAGCAGGGGGGGGGGGGTGGCCAGCAGCAGCTCCAAAGGGGCGTGGCCAATAGCAGCTCGGAAACATTTAAAGCTATGGACCCAGAATCAGCACTTCTCTAACAGGGCTGAAATAGAGGGGTATGAGGCTACAATAGAATGGTGCAGTGACGAGTCCTAAAACCCGGAAGTGAGTTAGCATTTTACCAGTACCGCCTCATCTCAGAGCCAATGGGATTTCTCCATATGTGGAAAATATCTGGAAATAAGGTCTGTGGTTGACACAAATTGAAGAGACGGATCACGTTTTGTTCTACGACATTAAATACATCAACAGTGACCCCACTGGTGATTTTTGAAGAGTTTACGTGTCTGAAAAACGATGGTTGTTAACAAGTGGCTGAATAGGACTACAGAAGTTGTCGAGGACGTTGTACGTCATTACACCGAACAGGTAAACACTCCCGCTAAGTTTGTTTGCCCTGTTCTGCTTGAAAGCAAGTACCTGCCTCCTGCAAACTGTTAAAACAAACGCTTCAACTTGTACAATTTAGAATCTGTATTTTTAAATATCGATCTTAAGTTGGCGTGACATTGAAGTCGTGCGACCCTGCTGTACTCGGCTGTAATTCGTTTATAGCATAACGTTAGCATTTTGCTTCTGGCGATTAGATGTATGATTCGTAAATTATAAAAGTAGGGTAGACATGTGGATAATATCCGGCTGAACAAAACGTGCATTTATCAAACAGGTTCGTTTTCCACAGACCTTATTTCGAGCTATTTTCCCAAATCCTATGGAGAAATCCCATTGCTTTTTGGTCGAGGGAACCCATGTGCAGCTTACTTCTGGGTAAATACGTCATCCCTGCACCACTCAGGTGGGTGATCTGTTTGGTATTTTGAGCAAAACACTTCAGAGACATGTTTTTTATATCTTTTTATATATCTGAGACGTGTAATATATGCCTAAAAATGGTATAATAGGAGACCTTTAAGACTCAGCTCATTGTTCAGCAGTCAGGAAGTTACTCCACCTGCTCAGCACACACACACAGAGAGGAAGATGTTGAAGAAACAACATGTACTGAGTTAACCCTCCCCTGTCTTCGGTAGCAGATGATGTCACTCTCTATTATGTGATCGACGCAAAGGAAAATATGGGTTTGAAAAGAGAAACATAAAAAGTGATATTTACTGGTGGTGCATTAGGGAGCTTAAGTAGCTGATGTTTTTCCGTAAATAAATGTGAGTTTCTCTCTGTGGTAGTTGAAGAAGCCCCTTACAGCATCAGAGCCACATGTCATGCCACATGCCATTCATGTGTTTTAAATTGTGAGTAAATGTGTGATGGTGTGTGTTCCTGTGTCCACAGTGTGAAAGGAAACCAGCTCTCGGAGGAGGAAGAGAAACAGTTTGTGGCAGAGAAGAGGCTGCGCTTCCACTGAGGGGCACCAACCTGAGACCTGCTGAGTCATGTCTGTAAGGAACTGTGTTAGCATTAAAAGGTCCCACTGTCAGTGAAGGGGAATTACACTCGTCTATATACTTCACATCCATGAGGAAACTGTCGCTTTCATGTCATGTAGGAGATGAAAATATTTGAAATTTGAGGTGACTATTACAAAAAAGGGGAAGCACTGATGTACAAATGTATTTTTCTGCGAATAAAACTTCATTTGATTTATTATTTGACTGTTACTCAAAGTGCTTTGACTTGGTTTGGGGTTAACTTTAGTGTGAATGGAGGGCCTAATGTTCACTGTGCAGATCAAAAAGAGTGTGTTTTGTTGCATCCTCCTGATGTGCAGCTGGAAAGGGCTTTAGTCACTGAGGACAAAACATGGAGCTCCTTTCAGTGAAGAAGACTACACTATATATCTATTTCCCTACAGAGATCTTTTCCACATCTCATGTCTGCTCTTATAAATTATTTGTATTAGATATTGTAGAAACGTATTTCTTGTTAATGCCATCCAAAGCAATCCCTCCACTCAAACAGGCCCCTATCACTTCTTGATAAGACTTCGTATAACACTGCCATACAGGAAGTCTAATCATCACAACTGAAGTGACAGAGGCCTGCACACATTGATGCGTAGTCCCTACAATGGTTCAAGCTTCATAACCGTTGGATACTACATTTCCCATAATGCATAGCAAGCACCCATCTTTTTTGAACTATCTGGCGTTAGCATTGGACGCCACCACTATCATAATGAGATGTCCCCACACTGAGTGAAACAAAGTGAGCGCACATACACACAATACACAAAGTAGAGTATAGTGTTTAGCATTAACAATGAGAGAATGTTTTTTTATCCAAAGGTATCCCTCTTGTGTGCTTTTTTAAAATAAATATTGTAACATATTTTTTGTTTGTTTCTGTCTTGTTACATATTGCACAGCACACATGCTCAGGTAATGCTTGACGGGGATCCTGACAAGAAATAGAGAATGGAAACACTGCAAGGTGATTAAAAGAAGCTCACGTTAGGACGGTGTCCTCACACACTCCCAGGACAGTACTAAAGATGAACATACATCCCACACCTACCTCATGTTTCTGACTCTTCCTCAGTTGTCATGGAGATAATGTGGCTGTCCTCTAAGTGAGGAAGGCCATGGCTGAAAGTGTTGGAAAGCTTTAGAGAAACAAAGTAAATGGACGAGGAATCTAACCTCCCCCCTCTCTGTTTATGGAGTCATTTAACAGCAAATTCAGGATATGATGTTTTCTTTTGCTAGGTGGATGAGTCTGTTAAAAAAGAACAACAATAAAATAAATACCACAATGACAGATCATCGAAGGTCTGTCGTCTATTAAGGCCTTCTGTTGTACTTCCCCAAAAAATAAAACATAAAAAGCATAAAAAGACATCACAGTGAGGGTCAAACCTCTTTATATCTTGAAATGTATATTAAGTAACATTTAATTGCAGCACTGATATTGAAGGGCCTATCAGTCTGACAAGTGTTGAGACTATTTCTACAAACGGTGAGCACTGACTGCCCCCCCCCGGAGAACTACATGACTGTAGACCCAGCTGACCTCTGTGATGATGCACTGATCATGGGTGTGTTAGTTCACATTGTGTAATACAGTCATTTAGTAATGCAACCGTTTGAACAATTTCTATTCCCCTATTGTAAAGAAAGAACAAACATCTAAAGAACAAATTAAATTATAATTCTTATTTATTTCAATCTTTGGAATTGAGAGTTGAAGCAGCTCTTAAAGTCAGGGTGGGGGAGGGGGGCAAAGGAAATATGAATGGTGGGCCTTGTTTTTTTTTTATAAAAATGAAATATAAAACTGGCTCCCTCTCGTCACTTCAGTCATTTTGAGAGACTTGACAAAGCCACAGCGACTCAAAACGCTTCTGAGGAGAAAATAAACATTACTTACTTTTAAACTAACCTGTCCAGGAGCACACAAACCTACACTACCTCTAAAATAAATATGAAAATGATTCAAACTGGTCGTATATTCAAGTGGTTCAAAACAAAATTACTAATATTTTATGATAAGTTATGTCCAATGATCCGAAGTAAATGTGTTTTTGAGGATGGAGGAGCAAACTAATGTATAGATATATATCTGTGATTCTATATAAATATATATTAAAATATGTATATCACAGCACTGCCATCTGATATCAGACCAGAGCTTTGTGTCTCTTTTCCCATTGTTCTCTCCCCTCTCTACTGCCAAATGTCAGCAAAAAGTACGTTTGAAGTTCACATCAATGTTATCAGAGTGGTTCATAATGCACTCAGACCCCATTTACACGGGAACGTTTGCGTTTACGCACCGTATGCGTTTTCAAAAAAGTCTTCCGTTCACACCTTTATATATACAGTCTATCGTTCACACGCATTCGGCTCAATTAACGTGTCCGTTCACACGAGACTGCTCGACCCGCTGTAGTACATATGCCGGGCCTGTAAGTGGCGCTGCTGCCGCCACAAAATACACCAAAAGCAGGGAAGAAGACCCCGGAGCATGGTTGCCATGGTTGCCCTTCTGTTTATTCTCCGCGGTGGACGGCGTGTGCTGTGAAAAACAAACACCCACTTCTATTTCGTATATGGCTCCGCCCTCTAAGGCTATCGCTATTGGGTAATCCCCTGCGCGCCCGCGCAGCACTGAAACACTTGTAGTCCACGCCCACCCGCAAGGTGGGCCCCACCCTCGGGCTCCCTTCCGGTATAAATAGGAAGGAGGCCCGACAATCTGCTCCCTCTTTTCTTCACCCGAGAAAGTACTGAAGCACTGAGCAAATCTGGAGCAATGAGTGCCAACTGCGTCAGGAATTGTCCCTCATGTGGCTCCGGATACATCATGAGCTACGACCGGCACACGTCATGCGAATCCTGCCTGGGGCCAGAGCACGCGTACGCGGCTCTCAGCCAGCGGGTCGCATGCACCCACTGTGCACGTCTCCCCGCGGCCGACAGGAAGCGCAGAGCGGACGCTCTCGCTGCTGCGACCGTGGAGGACGATTGGCCCGTCCAGGCTTTCGAGCCTGCGGGCGGCAGCCTCATGTCCCTGGAGCCGAGGGCCGGGCAGGAGTCGGACGACTCCTTCCCCACCTCCCTCCACGGTTCACCGTGCGGTTCTCCCCTCCCTCCTCTCCCCCGGACGGGGGAGACAGAGTCGGAGCAGGGTGCCGACTGGACGGCAGAGCACGCGGTCCCCTTCTCCGTCATCACGGCGTTGCCGGCGATAGGCGGCATCCTGGGGGAACTGCCGGAGATCATAGCCAAGGCGGCCGCCTGCAGAGGTCTCCCCGTTCCCCTAGCTCAGGAGAGGTGTGCTCCGGACGACATGGCCGGAGTTTTTTCGCGGGTGCAGACGATCAGGAGTGATCCAATCTGGCCACGCTTTCCCGCCATCAGGAGATACCAGGAGGGGGCGGCGGCGAACCCGAGGACCCTGAGGGCTCCGGTGGCCACATTTGTCCCCCTCACCAAGGTGGAGGGGTTCACAGATGCTGGTTTCCCAGCCACCCCTTCTCTGGAGCCGAGCCTGACGGCGTTTTTTGGGGTAAGGCAGGCCAACATGATCGCCGGACGGCGCCCTACGTTGGCCTCCCCCAGGGACCAGTATGTCGCTCGCCAGGCCGACCGGGTGCACCAGTGTGCCTTTCAGGCGTCGGCGGCGGCGAACAACATCGCGCTGCTCTCCGACTCGGTGGTGACGCTGGTGGAGCGGTCCACCACCTTGGCCACGGAGGAAGCGGAGGAGATCAGCAAGGCGGCCAGCACGGCGCTCACACTGTGCGCGTCCATTGCTGTCTCCCAGGCGAGAATCGCCGCGTGGGTGACGCAAATGCAGCGCCACCTCTGGCTGCAGCAGGCTGCGGTCACGGAGACGGCCAGGAAGGTGTTGCTGGACGCTCCAATCAGCCCGGACGGGCTGTTCGGACCCCAGTTCCACGCCATGGTGGAGGCCATGAAGGCGGCTGCAGAACAGGCGGACGACATCCGCCAGCACGTTAGCTGGCTCCAGCCTGCGGGGCGGCCACGGCGGCACCAACGCCCGCAGCAGCCGCAGCAGCCGCAGCGTCCAACCCGGCCACAGCGGCAGGCGGAGAGGCGCACACAGGACTGGCAACAGCAGCCGCGGCGTCAGGCTCGCCCGTCGGCGGCGGCAGGGGCAGAGGGGTCTTCCGGCGGTGAGCCAACGGGGAGGGAGGCACTCCCGCTCCTGGTCTGCTCCGCGAGAGCCTCCGAGGAAACAAAGCCGCTTCTGACGGGTTGGGGGGGTTTGTGAGAAAAATAAAACACGTTTATTTTCCAACTTTGTGTCTGAGGCATCAGTATCAAGTGTTTCTCGCATATCCCCCACTCTGCCAGCTGCCTATAACCTATCGGTTAATAGCCAGCAGGGCTTGTTGAAAAAACCTGCAGTTTTTAATCTATCGGTTAATAAACTGCGGTGTTCACTGACTAAACCAGCTGCCACCAATCTGTTGATTAGTAGGCAGCAGGGCTCGCTGCATTCCTCTGTCCGAGATACGCCTCCTACACACGGTCATAATAAGCCCATGAGGGCAGTTATGACGCCTCATGTGGACGTCACTGCACACACCTCCACCCATCCCCTGAGCGTGTACGCGCCTCATGATGAGAGCAGGAGTGATATGCAGCGTGTGGAGGCTCCCTCACAGCCCTTTCGCGCCAGGCCCACCTTGGGTTGCCGCACGGGCAGCGGCGGCGAGGGCTCTGACGTGGCTCGTCACCATGACGACCACAACACATCTCGAGCACGTGCGCCCGCTCTCAGAGTGTTTCTCAGAGTGGCAGCACGTGTGTCTGATGGACAGATGGATGAGCAGGTTGATCAGCAGAGGGTACAACCTGCAGTTCACCTCTCCCCCCCCACAGTTCAATGGGATACAGGAAACACTCCTGTCATCCCAGGAACAGTGTCTTGCGCTCCAGTCAGAGCTGCGGGAACTCCTGTTGAAAGAGGCTATTTCCAGGGTTCCTCAAGGGGAAGAAAATCAGGGGTATTACTCCCGCTATTTTCTTATCCCGAAGAAGACAGGGGGAATGAGACCCATCCTCGATCTGTCAGTCTTCAACAAAGCAATAATGAAAAGGCCTTTTCACATGCTGACGATCAAACAGGTGCTGGAGTGTGTTCACCAGGGGGACTGGTTCACCTCTGTAGACCTGAAGGATGCTTACTTCCACGTACCCATCATCCCGAAACACAGGAAATTCCTGCGTTTCTCATTCCAGGGAATATCGTACCAGTACAACCGTCTGCCGTTCGGTTATTCCCTGGCTCCTCGCACCTTTTCGAAGTGTGTAGAGACGGCGCTGCAGCCGCTACACAGAGGAGGGATGAGAGTACTATTTTACCTGGACGACCTGCTGTTGCTGGCTCGCTCCAGGGAGGAAGTTGCTTTACAGACGGTACAGCTCGTATCACATCTGTCAAAGCTGGGTTTCTTAATAAATTGGAAGAAGAGCCGTCCTCTTCCCTCCCAGAGTATTGTTTACCTGGGGGTGGAATTGAACTCAGCCCGCATGAGAGCGCGACTCTCACAGCAGAGAGTGGAGGCACTGACAGCTCTTCTCCGACGCGTCACACCTCGCAGCGTGGTGACTGCCCTCTCCGTGATGCAGCTGCTGGGCATGATGGCAGCTGGTCACGTGGTGATCCCCCTGGGTCTCCTTCACATGAGGATACTCCAGAGGTGGTTTATTCGCCTGCGCATCGACCCCGTGCGACAGAAGAGGCGCATGGTGGCCATCCCTCCTTCCGTGGGTTCAGACTTAACCTATTGGAAAAGTCCCCACGTGCTGTCAGCGGGGTGCCCCTGGGCAGAGTTACGTCACACATCTCGGTGTTCACAGACGCATCTCTCTCAGGGTGGGGAGGAACGTGTATGTCGCAGGCAGTGGGGGGACAGTGGCCGGCTCACATGTCCCTCCACATAAACGTGCTGGAATTGCTCTCCGTACGGAGAGTAATCCAGCATTTTGCCCCGTTGCTGCGGAATCAGCATGTGTTGATTCGCACAGACAACAAAGCCGCGGCAGCCTACATCAATCGCCAGGGCGGAGTTCGCTCAGCGCAGCTGTTGAACACAGCCAGACCGCTGTTGATATGGGCGCGATCACACTTGCTCTCCATCAGAGCAATGTATGTTCCCGGCGAGCTGAACAAAGGGGCAGACCTCATGTCCAGAGGAGGTCCTCGCCAGGGGGACTGGAGCCTCCATCCCGAGCTGGTCTCCCAGGTATGGAGCCGGTTCGGGAGAGCAGAGGTGGATCTGTTCGCCACACGCGGGAACGCGCAGTGCGCCCTCTGGTTCTCCCTGAAAGCGCAGGACCACCCCCCCCTGGGGGTGGACGCGTTCGCACATCGACCGTGGCCCAGGGGACTGTTGTACGCATTTCCACCAGTCCCGCTGATTCCTCGGTGCCTGGACCGAGTGCAGGAGGAGCGACTGTCAATGATCCTGATTGCCCCGGAGCGCACGGGCGCTTCCTGGTTTCCATGCCTACAGCGTACGCTGTCAGGCAAACCGTGGAAAATTCCGTGGCGGGGGGACGCTCTCTCGCAGGTGGAGGGAGCGATCAGCAGTCACCCTGTGATAGGCCAGCACCTATGGGCATGGCCCCTGAACGGGAACATTTAGAGGGGCTGGGCCTCTCTCAAGATGTTGTACGTACCATTCAAGGAGCCAGGGCGGCGTCTACCAGAGCGTCCTACACAGCCAAGTGGACAGCTTTCCAGCGTTGGTGTGTGGCGAAAAGCCTGGACCCTATTACGTGCCCCCTGCCTCACGTGCTGTCATTCCTCCAGCTGTTGCTGGACAGGAATTTGGCCTTCAACACAATCAAGGTATATGCTGCTGCCATATCATCTTGTCACGTGGGTTTCGGGGCCGGGACGGTGTTTAGTCACCCCCTGACGAAACGTTTTCTGCGAGGAGTACGGAGACTCAGACCTGTGTCACGCGCACTGGCGCCTCAGTGGGATTTGGCTTTAGTGTTACGCGCACTAAGCAAATCCCCATTTGAACCTTTGGCTCAGGTTCCCCTTAAACTGTTATCAGCCAAAGTAGTACTACTTTTGGCTCTAACATCAGCGAAAAGGGTGAGTGATTTGTCTGCTCTCTCTGTGGCTCCGTCATGCCTCCGGATCCAAGGAGATGGCAGTTCAGCTGTTTTACGCCCTAACCCGGCTTTTATGCCTAAGGTCATCACAAGCTCTTTTAAATCAAGAGTGATCACCCTGGATGGCTTCTTTCCCCCTCCTCACAGGTCGGAGGAAGAAGCCACGTCTCATCTCCTCTGTCCGGTGCGCGCGCTGGCCTGCTATGTGGCGCGCACGGCTGCCTTGCGCCGTTCTCAGCGCCTGTTTGTGCATTACAGAGAGAGCTCGATCGGGCAGCCTCTGTCTGCACAACGGCTGTCACACTGGCTGTGTGAGGCTGTGTCACAGGCATATGTCTCCTCTGGGGCGGATCCCCCAGAGAACATCAGTGCGCACTCCACCAGAGGAATTTCCTCCTCCACGGCTTTGCACGGAGGAATGTCAGTGGAAGACATTTGCACTGCTGCATCTTGGTCTTCCCCCTGTTCCTTTATTCAATTTTATTTGAGGGATGTCTCCCATTCCTCTCTGACACACCCTGTGCTGAGTGTCCTGTCAGAGTGAGTGACGTCAGGGATCCAGCTGTGCGCCTCTCTCCTGCCTCTCGGCACACGAAGAGCGGCCCCTTTCCCCTCTTCTGAGGGGGAGGTTTCCTTGTTTCCTCTGACACATTTTGTACGAAGTGTCTTGTCAGAGTGAGTGATGTCAGGGATCCAGCTGTGCGCTCTCCTGCCTGTCTACACGCAGAGAGTGGCCCGTGTTCCCCCTCTTTTTGTCGCTGGGCAAAGTGTGACCTTCGTCTCTCCTTATCACAGCGGAGGGTATGTATTGTTCCCAGCCTGCGTCCCCTCATGGTAAATATTCATGTTATGCTATATTCCAGGGACTGTGATGCGCCATTCGCATGGCGCAATAGGCTGGGTTGTTATCTGAGCGGGTGTGTCTGTGCTTCCAGTACCGGGGGGACCCAGTGGGGCGCAGACTACATCTGGCTTCGCCATTAACCCAATAGCGATAGCCTTAGAGGGCGGAGCCATATACGAAATAGAACTGAAGTTACCTACTGTAACTCCAGCTTCTATGAGTATTGGCGTAGCCCTCTAAGTGCTGGGCCCCACTGGCTCCACGAATAGCTGAAGAAAAGTTGTTTTGTGTGGGAGCAGATTGTCGGGCCTCCTTCCTATTTATACCGGAAGGGAGCCCGAGGGTGGGGCCCACCTTGCGGGTGGGCGTGGACTACAAGTGTTTCAGTGCTGCGCGGGCGCGCAGGGGATTACCCAATAGCGATAGCCTTAGAGGGCTACGCCAATACTCATAGAAGCTGGAGTTACAGTAGGTAACTTCAGTTCTCTGCCTCTTCCAAGGGAGGAGGGGACCGTGCGACAGAGTTTCCGTTAACATTTTTCTCCGGTCAACATGTCCGTTAAAGTTTAAATCTTCCATACAAAATTAGAAAAGTGCCGGTCAGAGGTCTTGTTATTTATTGAGCTTTAAAACAAATTGATAACGACTCTGTATAATAATATAAGAATAATAAACGGAGCCTCTCTTTTCCTCCCCCTCTTCTGACAGCCCAGCAGCTGATCTCTGAGCAGGAGACGTGGGGAGAGGGAGACGTGGGGAGAGGGAGGCGGGGCTATTTCATCGTTATCAGAAAATGATCGTATAGAGGCGTACACACGGAGCCGTTTGCCCCCCCAGAGCGTTCCGTTTGCAGATCTATCCACCTTGGGACCCGTTATCGTTTGCGGGGTCCGTCTCGATTGTTTTGTTACGGCCTCGTGTAAACGAAAGGGCTATACGCAAGAGAAACTATGCGGATACAACCCGTATCGTCCTCGTGTAAACGGGGTCTCAGTGTCAGTGTGTTCCTGAGCAGGATGGAAACACGCTGTAGAAACAGAACACACAGAGCAGATCTCACTGAGGAGCCCTGTGGACTCTTCTTGGATACAAACCATAGACTGTATATATAAATGGACGTAGGGTCCGTGACGTCACCCATAGGATTCTGCAGAGTTGCCGAGAAGCCCTTATGCTGCGTTCACGCCGGACGCGATGCGATGTTTGGGGGCGGCGCGATTACATGTAAAGTCAATGCAGAGACGCGGACAGAAGCGAATTCGCTCCGACGGCGAGCATGAAGCGGTGGACGGGAATTCCGCGGCGCGATTGAGGCGATTGAAGGGGGCCACGACAAATGCTCGAGTTCAATTTTTTCAACTCGAGCGTCATATTCGCGTGACACGATCTCGCAGTAGCCAATCAGCGGTGAGGATCTCAGCCTGCCGTCACTGACGTTCAACCAGAAAACATCAGCCGTTAGCCGTTAGCAGTTAGCACACAGAGCTCACAGCCAGTGGCGCCTCCAGACATTTTTCATAGGGGTGGCCAAATGGGGCCACTGAAAATCTTGGGGTGGCCCACCAAAACCAATAATTTAATTGTTGTAAAAGTATAGACTAGATGAAAACAATGGCAAAGAGAATCACCTACTGATATACTTTGGTTTCTACCTTTTCTGATACTATTCATCTGAAGTGAATATAATACGGATAGTTAACATTTTACTTCAAACAACATTTAAAAGAACCTTGTTTTGTGTTATGTATACATGTGTTAGGTGATTTATTGTTTTGTTTTTTATATATGCTAGTTATTCTTTCCTTTTAAAAAGACAAATACAGCTTAATTTAAATAAGTTATTTTATTGTAAGGCACAAAATGTTCCTCTCCCTCATCTTTCTCCTCTTCTTCCTCCTCCTCCTCCTCCTCCTCCTCCTCCTCCTCCTCCTCCTCCTCACTAGCCCTATGCTGCTGCTCCCCTGCCAGCTCTGTCTCTCCTTTACTCATCTTCTTCTTAAAATAAGAAGAGATGTCTGTTGACTTTCTCTTCATTTTCTGCAAATTGACATTACACACAGCAGTGATTAATAGTAGCCTACGCATTACACCAGCCCAGCATACCGACATCAGCTAACGTTAGCTTAGCAAGCTAAACTAACGCTAACTAGGATAGCCGCCAAAGTGTGTTTACAGACGAATTATACCTGAAGTCAAGCCAGCCTTTACTGAGCCCCGAGCCTGTTTTCCAGGTCTTCCAGCGTTTTTCTCGTTTTAATGCCATTGAACACAATTTTTGATCAGAATAACAGCTAAAGGTAAGCATATCTCAGTTTGTTGCTACCTAAAGCTAACACACTAAAGCCTAAAGTGTTGTGATTCTCCAGAATACACAAGTGCACACCGGGATAAGTCCCGATTCTCCAAACCACATTGACGGTGGCATTTCAATTGGTGCACTAAATGTACATATTTATAAAGAAAAATCTGTTTTTCAAATTTACACCATTCGCCAACACGGGGTGCTGCAGCACCTCCCGCACCCCTACTTCCCGCGGCTATGGCTGGCTGTGTATTTGTTGTTAAATATCAGATAAACTACTACGCATACGTGACTGGCGAGGCGGTGTGTGTGGTGGGGGGGCCAACAAATATATCAGGGTGGCCATGGCCCCCCTGGCCCCCCCCCTGCTGGCGCCACTGCTCACAGCTCCTCATATCTGTTCAGAAACTGGACAAAAGTTAAACAAGTACAAACCACAGACTGTCTGTGTCATGGCGAATACAGTCACTGCTTTATTTCTGTCTGTAGGCCGTTGTTATGAGTGTGGACGGAGCATATACAACGTTAGCTTAGCCTGGTCGATCCGATCTTCATTAAGAAAACAAGCATTTTAAAAGATTCTTCGCCTGCCGTCTTGTCTGCAGACTTGTCAAGCATTAATTCATGGTTTTTACTAACCGGTATCAGTATGTTGTTACTTCGGCATCATTTTGAAACGTGTATTACAATTAAATCAAGGTAAAATATGTTCATTTTGTTGTAGTTGTAGCCCTCGAGCCAGCGCATCTTGTTTGAATTAAGCGAGTAAAAACAGCTAACAGCCGCGGTGAAACTCGAGCGTTTAGAGCGATGCGATAGGAGCGATTAGAGCGAAGCGAATATTCGCATCGCGTCCGGTGTCAACGCAGCATTAGTAGGCGGAGTCGGCCACTAACGGCTCGACAGTGACGTCAGAGTCCAACTCCTGCCCTCTCCAAATAAGGGCAAAGAGGCGGAGCCGAGGCGGGAGTTGGAAGCTCCAGAGCTAGCTGAAGCTACCAAGCTAAGCTAATATGCTCCCCGTCTGCACACTGCCGTCGCATTTTACGTTTCTAAGGTAAGCGGACATGAAACTATTCAGCAAAACTATAGCTAATAATCTAAGTTATTGAGTTTACAAACAGAAGGCATGTTTACCTTCACGTTGTGTGTGTTTACATCAGTGACGTGCGGTGAGGTTCATGGCTGGTGAGGCACTGTCTCTTTCAGAGTCAGATTTACAAATATTATATTTTGACCTTAATCGAAATATTCGGATATTTTCAAAAGCTTTTTTAGTCTGATGCTTCGATTCATTTTAAACAGACCGTTCAACAAAAGGATACCCAAAATCTAAATATTGGATTGTTCTTTCTTAGTAAGATCCCATTTTCATTACAATTGTGGTCTTACCTTGACTTGAAGATGAAGTCCATGCTATCCTTCTGGACAACAATCTCTATTACTTTTTTGTAAAAGTCCTCCTTATCTTCCTCTAGTTTCAAAAGTCTAGTTTGTTGTTTGTGTCTACCGTCTCTGCGTAGAATAACAGTAGCAACAAGAACCTGTGGGCTCACGTGCGCCCCCTTCAGTGCGGCAGAGGTTATGGCTGCCTCCCCTGGTGCTTTTTTCATTGCCGTTGTATGATGAGACCAGCGAGCCTAAATAATATCATATATACGTGAAATAAGTTATTTAGAGACTATGGATGGTGAGGATAAATGTAATAAAGGGATCTACAAACATTACATTTGTGACCTACAGTGAGATGGTAACAGGCATGCGCTTAGGGCCCGCGCTCCAGCCAGTTTCTGTGGGGTGACGCATTCTGAGGTGAGGCAGACCTCATCTGTGCCTCACCTTACCACACAGTAACTGGCTTGAGCGCGCTCACAAAATAAGTGCCCGCGCTCCAGCCAGTTACTGTGGGCTTACGCGAGGCAGAGCTCGTCCCTGCCTCACTTCTCATTGCACCCATGTAGTTGTAGCGGAGCTCGGCAAATTTGCCGATTTTGACTATAAAAAGCGATTGGAATCATACAGAAATCACACTTAAAACACAGATCAGTGGAGACATTCAATTATTATTACTATTTAGTTTTTCTTTAGTTGTTTTTCCATTACATTGGAGTATGACAGGTGAGGCTCTGCCTCCCCTGCCTCCCCTGACTGCACGTCGCTGGTTTACATTCATGTTCCTGTCGCTGGTGTCACCGCCACCTGAACATCAGGGGTTAAAAACAGTAAATAAAATGAAATGTGTGTTCAAATTTGATTAGGTTTGATGCACAGAAAATACTACTACCATTATTTATATTAACTATAATTTGGTTTCTTTTTATTACATTTTTCATTATATGTCTTTAAAAAATCTTTTTTGTTGTAAATCTGTTATTATCACTGAACCTGCACACTGAGGGAAGACTTGTTATAAAGGTATGGCAAATGTGAACGTCCAAACATTTCTTTCACTTTGAGAGGGAACCAGTTTCAGTGTATTTGTGGCAACTTAAGTATGATCAAATGCTATAAATAATACACAGCCTATCATAGACTACATCACAGATTTCATGAAAACAACAGAATCACATTTTCCATGGAGAAGCACAAAACAAGAGACATAGCAACTGGATAAAAAAGAAAAAGACAAATGAAAACTTTTTTTTTACGAGATCCTATCCATCTTATAAAATGATATTTTCACGTTATGTTTTCTGATATCACTACAGCTTATTTTGTTTTACTTTACTTGTTATAACAACATTTCACTTCATTTGGTGCATCACAGATCCTTCTCAAAATCAAAAGAATATCTTTACAACAGAAACAGTTTCTCTTCAAAACATGAGAAACTTTCTTCATCTCGTTCACACAAGAAAAGAAAAAACCTCTTGTTAGAATGTGAAAGGGATCGAGCCAGAAACACTCTCCTGTCAGCTCGTGTGTGTGTGAGTCTTTCCATGATTGGATTTTTTCTCCATGGCATATGATCAAAAAGCACTGATGATGGTGTGTGTGTGTGTGTGTGTGTGTGTGTGTGTGTGTGTGTGTGTGTGTGTGTGTGTGTGTGTGTGTGTGTGTGTGTGTGTGTGTGTGTGTGTGTGTGTGTGTGTGTGTGTGTGAGATAATATTCACAGTTGATTGGCACCATTTTCGCAGCAGCTTCAGTTCTGAAAATGAGCTGCGGATGCTCTCTGTCCCTGGCTGTTTCTCCTGGACCAATAGAATGGCAGTGGTGGTGAGATGGTCCCGCCCTCCACCTTGACCCCACCTCCAGGACCGTGTCCATTTCCCCCTCCTGTGTCCTGCAGTCCAGTGGCAGTGGGCTCAGTGGGGGGGGGGTTCTGAGACTGAGCGCGGATGTGCAACTCAAACACAAACACAAACACAAAGTCTGGATCCCTGAGGATGCTTCAATGAGATTTGGCACACAGTGGTACTACATTATTGGGTGGGTGGGGGGGGGGTTAACTGATCACAGTGTCCAGTCTCTCTGGATCCACGCTGCATCTCGCAGATCCCTCACATTGTACCTGTCATCAAAGAGAAACAGAGAATATAAAACACAATGAAGGGTATAACAATCCTACAAACTGTTCAGGCCATTATGTGGGAGCTTAGGAAACACTGTACCTGTGCAAAAAAGCTTTAATCTGATGGATGCTCCGGACATGATCGGTTCACCTCAAACCACTCATCGATGCAGCTGGGAGGAGATATGAGAAACATACACTTAATCAGTCTAACATGGGGTAATAACTGTGTTTATATAGGGGTAATAACAGTGTTATATAGGTGTAATAACAGCAACATGGGTCTAATATTGGTGTGATACTGGTCAAATAATGGTGTAATTGGGGTGTATAATGTGTAATAGGGAATTAATAACAATGTAGAATTGGAGAAATACCAGTGTAATTAAAGTGTAATATGGGTCTTATAACATTGTAACATGGGAATAATAAGGGTGTAAAATGTGGGTAAAAGCAGATTAATGTGGGTTTAATAATGGCGATTAATTCATTTCCCAAATGCCCATTTTGTATGCATACAAATGTTTTCATTCCTATTTTCCATTAACTTATAAAGGAAAAAATAAACTCACTTTATAATACACAAAATGTAGGATTATACCGTTTCATTTCTTGTTTTTCAGGAAATTCTTCTTTTATTTGTTTCAATAAGAAAAAGAATATTGACATAAAGCGCTCATCTGATCCTCTATGACTCTGCTGACACCTAGTGGTGAAGGACCGGCACGTTTCAAATGTAGTTTAAGTAGAACAGAAATGTGAGTCTGTTGGAGAAGCTCGGACCCATTGTGTATTTTTAGTCCTTTATTTGTTCCCTGGACAGTGTCCCTGTCGGGGGGGGGGGGGGGGGGGGGGTGAGGCGTCCTACCCTTTGTGGTAGATGCAGAGGCAGGGCAGGCGGGCGATGGTGTCGCCCTGCTGCAGCTCCTCCAGGCAGATGGCACACTCTCCTGCATCCTTCGTCAGGACGTCCTCTGCAACCACACCAGGCCTCAGTTATCATTCACAGAACATTCTAAGGATTCAGTAGATACTTCATCTTCTCCCAGTATGACACGAGACAACATAGAAAGAGACTTTTTTGAAAATTTCAGTTGTTTGAATTACACTTCAACATGCTACACTTCTGTTTGTGTCATTTAAACAGTTATACTGTAGTAAGTGCTATCGTTTTCTCTGCTACTCTGAAGAGGTTTTTGCCAACATGCATGACAATAACACCTTTGAATATTTCCTCTATGAACCTTGAGCCTTGTAATGTTTTTTCAATAATCATCTTTCTACTGTTCTTTGTTGTTTTAGGTATTTGAATAATTTATTTGAGAAAAAGATATTTGTGGATATGCAGCATCAAGCAGGCTCTATTCCTTCTCCTCCTGAATGATAGCATTCTCCACGAGGGCAGAGTGTGAGGAGATCCCACAGGCTCAGTGCATTCAAACAGTTGATTGTTTGCAGGAATTCTTTGCAGTATTCCCACTACATTATGATGTATTGTGTGGTGGTGGGGGTGCGGTTGCTCTGGTGACAATGGATTTCCACAGCAACATTCACAGCATCTGTTGTTCAGCCCGTTGGATGGAAACACTGACGGCCATCGTGGTGTTATAGAATACAGAGGGGCAGGTAGAACTGAGACACACAGTGAGCAGTGTTTAGCTAGGCCAGTGGTTCTCAAACTTTTTCTGTCAGGCCCCCCCTTTGGTGAAAAAAAAAAGTCGGGCCCCCCAACACAAATAGTCACGTAATGGGCCAAGTTAACTTTTATTAAAATACATCAATATGAACGTGAGCATTCCTTTCAAAAAAAATAAAAAATCACTTTGCTAGAACAGTGATAATAAAACAACGCTCCATAAGTCTGTGTGGTCAAAAAAAGAAATACATAATACAATTGTGCAATCCCTTTGCTAGCACAATAAGTTATAATACTTTGCCACTTTGCAATCTGTGCAAAAAAATGAAAAGAAAGAAAATGCTGATATTTGGCAGAAAAGTGTGTCTTATCACAGGTGGCTGCAATGAGCCTGTTTGGCACTGCACATTTCTTCAGAACGGGGTTGCAGGCTCAGTGGCGGCGCCAGAGATTTCTTTTGGGGGTGCTGTGGGGTAGCTTGAGGTTTCATAGAGGGTGCTCAAACATTTAGGGTTTCCCATTAAGGTACCGGGAGCTACAGTGGAATGTTCTACTGCAACACTCCCCACACGCACGTACACAGTGTACCTGCGACTGTTACAATGAAGGCTCGATAATCAGCTCACGGCATATAGGTGTAAGCAGGGGTAAAGTGCTATTTTTATAAGTGGGGAGTGGACCTAACATCCTCTAGGGGGGTCCTCCTCACCTCCTCTAGGGGGGTCCGGGGGCATGGTCCCCCGGGAAGATTTTTTTTTAAATATTGAAGTTAAAAGCATCAATCTGGTGCACTTTGAGAGCAAAATGAAGAGATCTATGGATACCTCTCTCAACACCCATATGAAACAGAACTGTAAACAGATTTACTATTTCTTTATGGATATTTTACAAATCACTCCCCTTTTAAAGTGTATTCTTGTTTTACTGTCATATAGTATTTCATACCTGTTTTTATTTATTCTCTTATTTCTGTATAACTATAATGATCATATAAACGTGTGCCTCGGAAATAATTGTTTACATTAATCGTGACCAAACCGTTTGAGACCCGGCCACTAGCTCGCTAGCACCAGAAGCTAACAACAACGATCTCCGGTACCGGTGTGCTCTCTCTCTCTCTCTCGCTCGCGCACGCACGTACACAAAATGGCTCGTTCCACACACACACGGAGCCGAGCTTGAATGAAACACAGAGACCCAGACGTACTTGTACTTGTACTGTATCATATTCTTTTCGAATCAATAATTTTTCAAATGATGATTTTTTTTCAAAACCATTTTTCCTCCTGGTCTCTCGCGCCCCCCTGTCATGCTTCTGCGCCCCCCACTTTGAGAAACACTGAGCTAGGTCAACGCTAGGTGAAGGTTCAAATGTGCTAATTATGTTTGATCCTCATTTATTCAATTTCTCTTACTACAAAGTTCTTTCAACCACCTGTGGATATTCATTTAGTTGATCCTTGTTTTTCTAAGTGCACTGCAGTAAAGAGAGATAGAAAGTAACCGTTTTGAATAAATGTTCACTTAACTTGTGTCTTATTAGTTATATTGTATTCTTGTATTTTATCAGATGCAAAAAAAACTCTAAATATCAGCATTGGCCAAAGACAGATTTATATTACTCCGGCACTATATAATACAGATCTGTTAAATATATGAAAGATCACGTCAAGATATAAGAGTGAATAATCTGTTGCCATATGACGCAGCTGATTGTGTGAGTCTCAGCCTCAGTCATAGTAAGAATTTAACACATGATACACCCCCCCCATAAGAGACGGTGGTGCATTTATGGGCAGCGGCTGTTAGTTCAACTTTACGACTTGTGATTTGAATTGTTTTTAATTGTTGTCTGTTCGGATCTGGACTGCTTTTTTTTTTAACGCAAGGCATATGACATGATTTATGATATAGGTGTTTAATCGTTGGTAGTAATTTAGTATTGTTACGTAGTCCCTCCACAAAAAGCCATTTTATATTGGATTTTGGAATATTGCAGAAAATACGCTCTGTGGCACACACATGTTTATGCTACTAACGCGTTCTGTAAGGCAGGATCATCGCCACATATGTGCATTTTGAAGCGCAAAACACCTAACGGTATGAATAAACCACAGCATGGTCACATGACTGCACATCACCCCCCCAAACTAATGTTGGGCATGATGATATTCAGTAATTCATTTAGTCAATTATTAGCAACTGCTGTTATAAGACACATAGAAGCTCCGTCATTCAGCAGTGGGGTATTTACTGATGTGTGTAACGTCATAGAAAATAACAGAGATCTCTCCAGCTTGTGTTGACTTCAGATCTTATTCCACGATTCTAAAAAAACACTCAAGAGGACTGTTGACTTTGAGACGAGGTAAATGCAAACTCATTCCCAGGTTTTTAGGTCTCATTCCGGCACCCCTCAATGCATACATATTACATACAGTTAATGGTCCATTTAAGGGTCATTTTAAAGCCAGTTCGGCTCTACTAAAATCCTATTTTTTATGCATGATCAAGATATAATTCTGGTATTTCCAGAACCGGAAAACACCCTCCCAGATACTATCTGTGTGTTGACAGTATTTCCTGTACACTGGTGTGCTGCAGTGTAAAGAGGAAGTGAGCGTGCCCACCGTTAGAGCCGTCACCTGCAGCACAACACAGTCATTAGAACTGGCCTTATGTAACAGTGGATTAACCCACATAGGCCTGGAAAAGCCAGTTATTATGGGCTGCAGCACATGGCATCCAGCTCAGCTGAGGGGAAAACCTTTTAATGCACGGACAGTGCCGCTCAGTGCGTCATTAGTTCACACAGACAGACAGACAGGGGGGGGGGGGGTAGTAACAGAGACAATAACAGCCATTAGCTTTGTTAGGAAATGTTTGTTGCTCTATTGCTCTCTGCACACATCACATTACACAAGGGTGGATGAATATACCATAATATCACGTAATATAGGCACTGTGCAGAATCACATACTGCACACTGGAACATAAAACACGTTTTAAATTCACAATGACTGCACACTATGAATAGTACATTTAGAGAGTTCATTCAATTATGAATAATACATTAGTGTCAAACACACATTGTTTATCAGTTTTGCAACCATTTGGTGTGATAACACTTGGAAAGAGAGGATGTTATTTTGTCATGCAACTCCTGCGTTGAGTCAGCAGGTGGATAATGCACACACAAGTCAAAGAAAGAAATCCTCAGTGTCTGTGGCCAGTGAGCAGCTTCCATCAGAATGCATGGGGAACATCTTGTTGTAAGCATTGTTTACCCATCATAATATTTCCCTGCAGCCCTGTGAAACTGTTCTGGTGCTTAAGATTAAGGGTGTAGCTAGCCTAGCTTAGCAAAGCGACCAGAAGGAAGGAGGGGTGATGGTGGTGTGTTTTTGAATTTGGGATAGAGCCATGTTTTCAGTATTTATGCTAAGCTAAGCTCAGAGTAAGATGTTACACTGTCTCACTTTCGGAGAGAAAGCAAATAAAGCCAATTCCTGCCTCTTGTAAAGAGATGCTAAAGCTTTTACTTATATCCATCGTACGAATTGATGGTTGTTTGAAAATGTTCAAATGTACCATTAGAAAGCAGCGGTGGATATATTAAAGGATATTAAAAGAGGTTTGTGAGTGTGAAAATAAAGTGTATTTTCAGGCTAAACCACAAGTGATAAGGTGTCACCTATCATTTCCTGTTGAGGTATTAAGCAGTAAGATTCTGATTGCTGCGTCAATCATCAAAATATGTCAGACAGACATGTTTGAAATATGATATAAATACATGTTTATGTTGTGTTTTCATTCAGACAATGGCACAGTTAATACTTGACATAAAAAACACGAGAGAGAAGTGAGAGGAATCATTGCTCAATGCTGCTAAGAAAATACTGTTGATGTGTTGCACAAGAGTGAGTGTGTGTGTGTGTGTGTGTGTGTGTGTGTGTGTGTGTGTGTGTGTGTGTGTGTCAGTAGGAAGGCTTTATTAAATGGCCACTAACAGCAGAGAGCAGCTGTGGTCTCACTGATAACATGAGCTGTGTTTCCTGTTAACCTTTGTCTGAAACCACACCTCACTATTAAAGAGTGTAACTCTTATTAGGGAACATGTTTAGAGCAACGGCACAAGACATGTAGGACACATGGGTCATACAGAACCATCTGAGTCTACAGCTAAGCTAGCGGCTGTGTGTGCTGATTGCACATCTTAGCTTAGCATGTTAGCATGCTAACATTTGTCAATATGCCCTAAGCTTGAACTACCAAAAAAGTATGCTTTGTAATGGAATACATTTTGTGAATCATTCAGTTTTACTATTCAAGCAAAGGGAACCATTTGTGCAAAGATCGTGGAGAAAATGCGTCTCTCCCCAGCTGATCTTTAAATGCACAAAGATATCATCTCCTCCAACAGCAATGCAACATAAGATATACTTCAAATAAAAAGAAAGATATGAATTAGTGCAGTAAATAGACAAAACGGTTCAAGTCAGTTGCAGGAATAAGAAAAATATGTATATGTAATATAAACTAAAACAGAATGTAAAATGAAATACTGTAGAGTTGAAACAAATAAAGTGAACAGAGCAAGTTTCCTCTAGTTCCCAGCAGCATTTCTGCAGACATTGCACGTCTCGTGTATTAGTAATGCAAACCTCACAATAATGATGCTGAAATGAAATGTCAAGTAGACCTATTTCTCCAGGTAAACCCATATGCAATCACCTTAAATGTTCATTTAATTCATGAGGCAAATGTCACTTGAATCCAAGTGAAGCGTTTCACTCGGTGATGCTTCTGGAGGATAAATAGTGGGTCTCCCAATAAATGAGACCCTATTTACATCCAGTGGTATACAGAATGTATAAGGACACACAGTGAATACATACAGTACATGTACACAGAGCACACTGCTCTATGATCTCAGCTCAGATTAAAGCAACTTCGCTGATATCCAGTGGTAGACTTGACTTATGTACAATTTTGAATTACTTGTACTTTTCCTCAAATGATCCTCAGCTTATGCTACTTTATACTTTATTCTCCACTACATGTAAGAAGCCAATACTGTACTTTTTACTCCACTATAATAATACAATACATGTTAGACGCTTTTATCCAAAGCGACTTACATACTCAATACTGTGGGCAATCCCCACAGGAGCAATTTGGGGTGAAGTGTCTCAGGGACACAACGACATGCTGACTGCAGTGGGACTTGAACCTGTGCTCCCCTGATCCCAACACCAACGCACTAACCGACTGCGCCACAGCCTCCCTACATTTATTTGACAGCTTTAAGTTAGTTACTTTTTAGATTTAGATTACAAGCTAACACAAATTAATTATTGAAATAACTAGGATATATAGTTATAGTTTAAGATATCAAGCAGAAGTATATAAAATAATTCAAATTATAAGCACAATTAACTTATTGTGATAAAGACATTAACATCAGTTATCATAATGCGGTTATTCAATATATAAAATTCTGAAATGGGCTTTAACGTATAGGAGCACTTTCACTTTTGGTACTTTAAGTATATTTTAATACAGATGCTTTTGTACTTTAAGTATTTTTACATTTTAGTATTGCTACTTTTACTTACTTATATCTCACGCTTCTGGTCAAGTAATGAAATGTTAATTAATAACAAATGAGGACCTGTGGTTAACCTCCTCCATCCAGATGAGCTGTTCATGTCAGTACCAGGAGGAAAAGAGTGTTGGATTACCCTCTCAACACAATGACTGTCAGCAGCTTACTTCATGGGGAATGATTAGCCCGGTGCAGAGGAGAGGATGGACCCTCAGGGAGAGAGAGGGTCTGCAGAACATGCACCCTGTCTTGGACCTCAGCTTCACCAACGAGCAGGGATTACGGTTTTGGCCGTGATCTCAATCTTCCTTAAGAGTTCCTTAATATCTGCTCATACAAAGTCTGATCCCATGCAGGTTGATTCAATTATAGACATGACAAGAATGAAACTTTAACTGGGATAATGTGACCGGCTGTGGAGAACATGGCGCTCTGTTGGAACCTCAGTTCCTGTCTGGCCACTTCAGTGAGGAATTAGAACCTCTGAAACCCAGATATGACTTGAACACACCAGAGATGCTGTATTGTGTTCATGTTCTTTACAGGTTTGCAGTGAAGAGAGTTCCCCTGCTGTCATGTTTCTGCTCAGACTCAGGGAGTAAAAGTAGTCAGGCTGAGGTGCTTTGTAATGAAAGATCCTACAATAGAAAGAGTCCCATTGATTCATACATCACAGGCTACTTTTGGATTGCCCCCCCCCCCCTTCCTACTTGTGCCAATGGCCCGATGTTCCGCAACCTGGTCACATACATTTATACTTTTTATTTTCTTATTTGCATCTTGAACAGTGCGTATTTCTACATAATTAAGACAAGAGCCAAATGGATGTAGCAGAACAAGAGATACAGTATGTGTTGTGGTCTGATAGTGTTCATCTCTGATAACTAACTTTACTCTGAGGCTAACAACTGAGTGAAATGACCCTAAGTACCTACAGTAAGTAGCAGCCATGATAAATGCTGTTAACATTCTCATGAAAAGGGAAGTAGAAAATATTGTCCGACAATTCCTTTCAACCACAACATTTAAAGTGACGAACCATTTTGTTCACATTAACAACTGATTGTGAGGACAAATGCAGATCATGTAAGAAACTGCGCTTACCATGCATTTCCCATCTTATTCCATAACTTGCTATAGTGGTTATGAATTTTCAACAATATGTTAAACGAAAAGGTGAACTATGATCATTACACTAATTGAAATAAAGTCAATATGTCACAGTGTGACTGAGTTGTGTGCTGTTTCTTAAGCTATTTTGTATTTAACATGTTGAATGGTGATATGCGCAGTAGTAGACGTGTAGGCCTAAAAAGTTTTGCATTAACTGCATAAACAATGATTGGTCAAATACTTTCATATAATCATGCTGACTGGAATTCAAATGGACTCATACGAGTGGACAGCAGGGTGAGCGTGAGCAAACGTCTGTACTTTCACTTTCCATTTCTTTTTGAATTCAAACCTTGGTAATGAAGTCATATATTTGCCACTGTTGTCCACGTTCATAAAGCCCACATTTAAAAACATGATTATTATGCACAGGGTCAAGTATCTAGATGGGCTTACTGTAGTGCATCTATGGAACATTGTAGTTTCCCCACAGCAGACACACATCAAAATGTCCACTGGGGTCTCAGAATCAGGTCGCCCAATGCAGTCTCTGTTCCTATAAGCCTGAGGAACTCTCCTCACATCTCTGAGGATGGACCTTCTCACTGAAGTTAAGGGGAGGTTGTTGGGAAAGACATGGGACCTGATTGTTTTGACAGATAGACCATAGTCTCTGTCTTCTTTCATGTCAAATCATGGTACCTTCATGGCCCAAAATGCACTCATTTCCCAGTTGGGTTTTGACTCGGGTTAATAGTGACTAATGTAGCCTGGTTACAGAGGTGAGGTAAAATCACTTCTTTCTAACTGTTTTTTTTCTTTCAAACGCTCAGTCTTCAGCCCCAAGAGACACTGAGTCAAGAGACATCAAAAGTCATACTGAGACAGCTCCTCTGGAGACACTTAAGGCTTTATGCTACTATTTCATACGAGCAGAACAACTCCCCAGCACTTGATGCATGAGACCAGCTGGGTTCCCCTTAACCCCAGCATTGGGAAATAGGCTTTACAATCTCAATCAAATCCTCAGATTTGACTTAATCAACAATATTTGTGTATTTGATGGTCAGTAAATAAGGTTTTACAGTAAACTGATGCCAAAGGTTTTCCTGTATCAGACTGAATTTCCATTTGTTTCACTTCATTATTCTAGTTCCTGTTAGCGGTTTCTCGTTTAATACCCTAACCAATCAGCAGCAAGCAACTTCTCTATCCCGCCATGTTATTTCCCGTTAACAAAGAAGCTGCGGCTGCTGTTTTTCAAAGCAGCTAAGTAGCAAACTAACAATCAATTCAGATAACAACTGTGCTCGTAGGGTGCAAAGCATGCATTGGGGTGAATTCACCAAGATTGTGCAAATAAGGCAAAAATAAAATGATCAAATCAACAGAAAGGGTTAAATGTACATCTAACTATGCTGTTTCCATGAACTGTATTGAAATGAGGTTATATGCAGACGTTTGGAGCTACATATTTGAATGCAAACGAGCATCCTTCCAAAACAACGTGGTGCAGCACTAATATCCCTACAGTTACAGTCAAATGAGTTATGTTTTCAGAGTTGGCGGTAACTGCAGTTAACCCCCCTGCATTTTTAAGGGGAATCCACTCATTTTATTTGGGTCCCTGTGGACACAGTGACAGGATTAGGTTTCATCTGTAAAATGTCCCACTCAGTACATAGTTACATTTCTTTACAAACCACATTTTCAAGGATCTTTGGCTCAACATCAGGGTCAGATGTGTATATAAACAGAGTCAGCTATTTTCCTTTATTATTTTACAGGTGCATACCTGAGGACGAACTCAGAAATGTGTAACTCTGTAATACACCCTGACTGCATAATGCTGCATGTCACTCACACAGCCCGTAATAACTTCTGCACTCAGAAGCAAAGGGCAGCCCGCGACATGAACCTGATTGGTATGTTATTGAAATACAAAAGATAATAGTCATTGATACCTGAATAACAAGTGAAATACTTTAGAAAGATTACACAAGATCTCAGGGACTGTAAACAGAGGAAGAGTTACATATCATGTAAGCTGTAATGTCTATTACTTTTGATTTGTTTCATTGCAACAGCACTTCTGTGGTTTAGCACATAATACAGTAAAGTCTTGTTTATGTTTTTGTTTGACATATCTTTATTTATATCATAATAAGTCCTGCAGCTGTACACTTTTCTCACCAGCCTTTTATTTGTAACGTTAAAAAGGAACACCTACCGTTATATGTCACTCTGGGTTTGGTTAAGCACAGCACCAGGTGCAGATCCATCTCATCTGAGGACACAAACTTGGAGCACACAGGGCACTTGAAGCCTGGAAGAAAAGAATGACAAACAATGAATAAGAGAATACACTCAGGGGACAGATAGAAAGAAGACGATAAGGTTACACACTAAAGCAGGGGTATTCAATTAAAATTCAACGAGGTCCAGTTCGAGAAAATCTCCCCATGCAAAGGTCCGGAACATCAACATGTCTAAGTTGCTTTATGAATTAGTGTGATATATATTGAATTAGCTGTAGCTGTATCAACGTCTGCATGTCATCAACAACTGACTGCCAATCAAATAAAGAGAGTACAATTCATAACAACAATATTTATTGTCAATTAACATTGAACTATACAGATATACAGTAAAATACTGTGGATATGTGTAATGTTCCTCTCTGGCTGCATTTAAAAATAAAATAGAGAAAATAAATAAAATAGCTTTTGAAAACGTGTGCATCTTTAAAGTGCTTAATTTTAGATAAATAAAGTGTAGCAGCAGCTTGAGTTTCCCTTTTTCTTTGTTAACCGTTTCACATCATGACTTAACAGTTTCAGCCGATTATAGAACAATATCAGTCTTTACACATCATAACAATTGAACAGTTTCTCTTTCTTTCCCTCTTATATTGCAGTCCCTCACTCACTTTTTTTTTATTCAGTGCGAGAATTGAGCTTGAGGTTGTCCTGCCAGGAGTTTAAATCTGGGCTGAAATGGAGTCAGGGCCATTCTCATACACACATGCAGGTGCTCATTGGTTAGCCTCGGTTAGCCTGCCCTGGAACCATATTTATTTGTTGTGACCTCAGTTCTGACTTGAGAGGGAATGTTTGGTCAAACACTTTGTGTTTTGTCTCATAGTGTTGGCACTTTTAATGAGCGCCACGGTCTCTGAACAAATGAGGCACACTGGTTCTGTGCTCCCAGTGGGCAGGGTGAACATGAATGAGTCCACTCAGGGTTAAAAGCTCTGTTCTCACTGTCCACTTTCCTCTTCTTGGAGAGCGCCATGTGTAATTATTTGTCTCTCCTTGTCTGCCGCTAACACGCCTGTTCACTCTCCTCTCCGCTTCTCTCCCTGTATCGCTAATTATTCTCTTCACTCCCTTTCCTCTCCGCTTCTCTGAGTCTGCCGCTCTCTCGTCTCTTCTTCTGTGTTTCTCTCCCTGTATCGCTCACTCGTTTCTTTCGCCCCTGTCGGCGGCGGTTAAAATAGAATCGCCCCGTCAACATTGAAATCCCCTATTAATGTATTGATTATAGGTCCGGGTCCGTATCGGTCGGCGTCGGCGTCTGGGTCCGGATCCGGACCGCGGTCCGCCTGTTGCCGACCCCTGCACTAAAGGCTTAAACAGAGTTCTGGAGGTGTCCTCTCCTCTGCAGCAGTATCTGACTCCACTGATCACAGTCGGTTTGTAAAGGGGCTTTCTTTGTTGTCTGTCCAGCCTCAGTAGCTACTGGTGCTGATTACCTGGGGTAACACACCACCATCAAAAGACACATTGAGTTGTATTGGGGTATCATCAGGGTAATACCAACAGTGAACAGCCATATTTATTTAGCTTAGAATGATTCTGATTTTAATGTTTCATTTATATTACATAAGATATTCATTAAATACCCCATTTATTGTATTCTATATATTTCTGGTTGGCAGGAATCTAATTGTGTCAACTTAAATTCAATCATTTGGACTATACTATGTTGCGACAACATCATGACTGGGCTCTTGGAAAGCTCTGGGAGGTAGGGGGGAGGTTTGTGACGCTAAACATTCTGAAGAGATAATAATAATAATAATAATAATTAAAACTGCGGTCACAGAAGTGAGCGCAGTGATGAGCGGGCCCTCGCGTGTGCGCCTGTCGGGGAGGGCAGCCGGTCGTCCCGGCGTTAAGCAGACGCTCGCGAGTCCTCCAAAATGAGCCGTTTGTTATTTCTATAATTTTCGCGTCCCAGACTCCCAGGTCCTCCGGCAGCGACCCGGAAACGGATGTCGGCGCGCCGTCTCGAAGGAAAACAATTTCTCTAAAGGCTCGTCGAGGATCGATTATCGAGGAGTCTGTCTGGAGGAGCCGTAACCGAGGATACACTGATTTAGAGGAGAGAGGAGAGAGGAGAGAGGAGAGAAGAGTCTCTCTGGAGGAGCTATAACCGAGGGTATACTGATGTATTCTCCGAGTCGATTTCAGCCAATAATGATGTTTAAAAGAGGCGTGACGCATGGCTGGACTTATGTCAGCGAAACACAGCTCTGCAAATTGTTCCCGTTGTAATTATAAGTTATTTAAGATGATCAAATGTGCATCAGACTTTCTGCCCTTTACCGTTTGTTTACTCACTAATCACATCTCTCCTGGATGTTAGGCTATTTTTTTTTTAATACAACTGCTTTCATTGTGACGCGATGTTTACAGTGAGCAGCTGCTGAGGTCAGTGCAGAAAGCAGAACAGTGTGTATAATATATATCCCTCAATAATATATGTCACAGGCCTACATTTCACACTTTATTTGTAGGCTTTAGGAGCTATCTACAAATAAACAGAAGATATTTTTCATGAAACCATATAGTGCTTCACATAATAAAATATACAAGGGCTGTAGCGTGATATTTATTATATGCTTTATATGTGTGTGTTGTACAGTGAGTAGGTGTGTGTTGTACAGTGAGTAGGTGTGTGTTGTGGAGTGTATAGGTGTCTGTTGTAATGAATATGCCGCCAGCAAAGGGCGTTGTTGGACTAACAGTAGGTGAGTGTGTGTGTGTCTGTGGTGTGTGTGTGTGTGTGTGTGTGTGTGTGTGTGTGTGTGTGTGTGTGTGTGAGAGTTAATGTGCCAGGCAGACAGACAGGTCTCAGTAGGTTATCTGACATATAAATGGTAAAAAATTGTACATTCTCCGTTAGCCTACGAGCTCCCCGTTCGAGCGAAGGACTATTCCTTCGCAATGTATTATCACATTGGATATGCGCTTAAGTTGTCCTGGATTGGAATTTTTTCGATAATTTTCCTATGAGGAATTACCAAAAATGTGCTTAAAATGCATGAAAAACGCACATTTTTGAAAATTGCCAGCTTTCTGGGGGGCGGGGCTAATGGAAGGCAATTTGAAATATGTCCAGATTCATAAGAGGAATGTATATACAGCGTTTCGTGAATATCGGTAAAACTGTATGGGAGTAGTTTGGACGAATTTGCGACATGTAAATCCTTAAAATTGTGTATTCGCTGTTAGCTTACGACCTCCACGATTGATTTATCAAAAATGTGCTCCGCAATTTAGCATCATATTGGATAGGGGCTGAACTTGTCCTGGATTGGAATTTTTCCGATCATTCCCCTAGGAGGAGTTCGCAAGAATGTGCTTAAAATGCATGAAAAACGCACATTCTTCAATATCGCCAATTTCCTGGGGGGCGGGGCTAATAAAAGCAAATTAGAAATATGTCAACATTCATAAGATCAATGTGTATACAGCGTTTCGTGAATATCGGAAAAACTATATGCGAGTAGTTTGGAGTAATTTGTGACATGTAAATCGTCAAAAATGGGTATTCGCTGTTAGCTTACGAGCTCCCGATTGATTTATCGAATTCCTCGCAATTTAGCATCATTGGATAGGGCTGAACTTGTCCTGGACTGGAATTTTTCCGATCATTTCCCTAGGAGGAGTTCGCAAGAATGTGCTTAAAATGCATGAAAAACGCACATTTTTCAAAATGGCCGACTTTCTCGGGGGCGGGGCTAATGGAAGCTAATTAGAAATATGTCCGAAATTCCATGAGGAATGTCTGTGCCAAAATTCGTGAAGTTCTGAGAAACTATATGTGACTACCACACAATAGGGGGCGCTAGTGAGCAGTTTTTTTGAAAAATTACGTTTTTTTTTTTACATTCTCGAAAAGGTCGTGGGCTGTGACGTGTGTCCCAAGTTTTGCGTCCGAAGTTCATTTTATGCTATCGCAATATAAAAAAAATGTATAGGCCACGCCCACATTCTGCATTTGTTGCGACACTTTGAATCTCAGTTCGTAGTCACCCCGAGAGTATGCGTAAAATAAAATAAAAAGATATCCGTTCTTGAGTTATAAATTGGTGGTGTTTTTGGCGCCCCCTATAAAGTCCAAAATGAAAATGCTTTAATGTGCCTATTCTCCAAGACGGACTGAACCTATCCACCAAAATCTGTGATATATGGATACATTGTTGATGAGTTATGAGCATTTATTTCTAAGCCCCGCTTTTTGCTAGTACGTTTTGATTCATGGCGGCAATATTTATGTCTGAACATGCTAATTTTCTACGGTAATGTGTCTGACCCTCCGCCGATGCTGTATACGAAGTTTGGTGTTGAAAAACTGAAAATTGAAATTTAAGTTAACATTTCACTGTTTTTGTAAATTATGCTAATTAAAAAAAAAAGTAGGAGCTTTCCAAGAGGATTATTTGTAGAGCAGGTCCACCCGGATATGTGTGCAAAATGTCAGGTCATTCGGAGTTACGGTGCGACTTTGTAAATTTATTCCAAAATGGGATTTTCATAGGTGGCCCTAGCGAGCACTTTGCAATATTTTAACCCATTGACTCCAGAATGTTGAATTTTTCACCGGTCCTGGCGTCCGTGCAAAATTATACAACTTTTGAAGCGTCCTAAAGCCCTCAAAAACAGGAAACGCCAGCACGTTGGGTCCTAGCGCTCCGTGCTCGGGCCCTAATAATAATAATCACTCTCTAAAGTGACTTATTAAACATTACATGAATTATTCCATCAATCTCTAATAAAAGAAACATTACCGTGGAACTTTTCGGATTCTAACTTTGTAACAGTTTTCACCAGCTTGGGAATTCAGTTTACTTGTTGAGGTATAGAGTGTTACAGAAGACCTGTTGTCTTTAGGCCATCAGGGGCAAGGGCTCCCTCAACAAAAAGCATTGGAATCTTTCCATTGAATTTTCGGGAATGTTGCAGAAAATGAGATCATAAACGCACGTTAAGATACTTACACGTTTTGTTCAGCACAATACCTTCACTTATTAACACCACTATTATAATAGTTAAAGCAATAATATAATAGCCAGCTTATATGGCCAATATAATGTAACAAAACCACATCACAGTAACCTCAGTTCACCACAGCGAAGCTAAAGGCGGCTAATGTTGGACATGATGTTAGCAACCGCTGTTTTTAAGACAAGTAAAAGCTTCAGACTTTCAACAGTGGGGTATTTACTGACATATTTTATGTCATAGAAAAAAACTTAAATATCTCGTAAGTTTGTATTAACCATATAAATAATTTCAGCAACCTCATCAAAAACTAATTCAAGTATCCGTTGACTTTCAGACGAGGGAGGGAAGTGCTATAAATGCTAACTAATTTCTGGGTTAAGGACTCATTCCTGCACCACTCTAATAGTAAAAAGGTATCTCTAACAATTGAAAGGTACCTGAAGTGTAATACGCCAGATAGGCCCTTTTGTGTTCATATTAACAAAGCGCTCCATCAGAATAAGCAGAGAGAGCTTTAACTAGGAATGATGGCAGTGTTCACAGATGTTGCTTTCTGGCTATAGCTTCTTTCACCATTACATCATGACAATCACTGACAGTATAACCTGACATATGTTTACATCGAAGGCCACACATACTATTCTAAAAATTATGCCCCCAAGAAGTTTCCAGTTACAGTGCTGGTTCTAATAACCCTTTGTTTAAGTTACCATCATCATTTGGTTGTCTTAATCCAAAGCACATTGTGCAGTTTCCACTGACATCACTGTGCCCTGACCAATCAGCTGTCAGCATACAGCTCTGGGCACAATGTCACAGACAGGTGACTGACATGAGAACTGTATGACGTATGTGAGTATTCTACAACGTAGAAATAATGATGCTGGTGGGATAAATAGATTAATGTAGCCAATCCCCTGAGTGTCTCACCTCTTTAAATCAATCACACAAAGCACACCTGCTCTCACAGGATGCCTCTATCATGATCTCCTGGCCATCTGCTGACAGGCAATGTGTGGTCTAGGTGTGTTTATTAAAGAGGGACGAGGAGGAGTTCCAGCTCTGCACAACTCCTCATTCTGAAAAGACAAATCTGAGTCCTCCCTGTGAGGCCGTGTTGACTCATGCAGGAAACTGTATGGGATGTTCTTTCCAGGATATCAAATTGCTGTGTGTGTCCCCATGCATGTCTTTGAGGTCACACCTGCCCTGGTAGCATTAAAACTCTGGCCCCTTCATTTATATTTCTCCAAGGATCCCTCACTGGAAGATGTTAACAAGAATTAGTCTCATTCATATATTTCATTTTCCTTTGTATCGCCCAACAGCAAACTTTGCTAGTGTCATAGGAGTCCTATCTACAGAATGAAAGAAAACAAATCAAGCATCATTATTTAACAAAATGATCTGAAACATCTGTTGCCTTGAGGTGGAAATGTTTGGATGATGAGGTATTAGGAAACAACAAGATGTATAACTTGTGTAACAACTTAAAGACGTGCTGTAAGGGTGAATGCATTGTCTGGTTGTCTGATCTGTAGGGCTCGATAGTGACCGGTTATTCATCCCTTCATTGATTTGGTTAGGTAACTAGAAACTGTTGGGAAGATATGTCTGGTTTCCAAAAAACTCAAATTGGTTTAAACCCTACAAATACATTGATACAGTCTGAATCTCTATCCCTGATGTAAGCTGAGGAAAGCAGTGGCCCAAAGACAACGGACTTGTGTTGTGTGCAGAACTATGAACTGTAAATGATGGCCACTAACAGTCTGATTAACATCCAAGAGGTCACATAGACAACTAAAAAGCTGGGTGAATTGTGAACGGTGGGCCCTTTCTTTTACATTTTTGCATGTGCATGGAAGGGCTGACTGCTATTGATTCTTCAGCTCATCTCCTGGTTAATGGCAATCATAGAGTGGTGCACAAATAAACACGACAATGAGTTAGCATTTTGGCACTTTTGAGCTCCCTGGTGTCAAAGAAAACATGTTTTTTTAATTCTGTTTTTGGTTAGATCCCCCAAATAAAGGTGTGTGGTTAACACAAGCTTCCAAGATTTTTCAATTTGTTCAATGACATGTAATCGGTCAGTATATACGCCACTGGTGAACGTCTGAAGCTTTTCTCTAAAATTACGATTTCTAACAAGTGGCAAAATGTGACGACTAAACGTAATCACTTAGCATTTTTTATGTGAAATCATGTGACCATCATGGAGTTTGTTTACTGTCAAATGTTAGATTTTTACTTCTGGTGATTGCGTTTAGCTTTAACTATCATAAAGAGGTGTTAATATGTGGAGATTATCCTGCTGAACCAAACGTGTAAGAATCATAAACGTGTTTTGTTGTGGGAGCCATTGCGATGCTAATTTCTGTGGACCTACAAAAATATGTGATTCTGTTCTCTCTCTCTCTTCTCACATCCCACATCCAGGAATGACATATAATGGCAGTAAATAATCAATTGACTGAAATAACACAGAATTAACAACCATTTAGATTCTGGATAGTAATGAATGAGCCCAGGTTTTCTCCTAATGCAGGCTATAGTTCTTCTGCTGCTGCTGTAGAAATGGTCCTTTAAGAGGTCAATAGAAACCTCGCCACAATTAACAGTCACCGTAGTGCTGGTCAAATATTTTTTATTCTACATTGCTGTGTAAGTTAAGACCAACACACAGTTAAGGTTTTCCTTAAAGGGCCACAGCTTTAACATCTCACACTAGGACTTTTCACAGTTTTGACTAGAAGCCACATTTCGCTGGGTGCAGTGTTCTTTATCTACTACCCTTAACTCAGCTCTCATCCACCTGAGTCAGCACATCCGGAAGTCCATACTATTAATGGGATTTATGATTCATCATTTTATCGATCAGTACACTGTTCATTGACAAGCCTGGTTGCACCCCTCCCCACAACACAGGCATTTCAAATGTCTTCAGTTCCCACTTAGTTTTTTAAAAAGACAGGAAAATTAAAAAGTTTATAATTGCTTTGGACAGGAGGTAGGTCTCTCAGAGGGCAGATATCAATCAGGATTGGCCAATTCACATCCTCTCTTTCTCTTTGTGCAGTGGCTTGGATTCCAACAGTGAATAAGACATGCAGCTAGCAGGATTCTAATTTCTGGCTGAAAAGACGAGAGGTTCATTCAAATCAGGCCGTGCAAAGCGGGTTGTTGCAATGTTGGTGAAATTGATGTCTCAGAACAGTGTTTGTGTCTGACACAACACCAATGAGCTGTCTCTTTGGAGATTAATCATGAAGAGCAGGGGTGGGGAACCTCCGGCCTCCGGGCCGTATACGGTCCGCGAGACCATTTGATACGGCCCTCGAGGTAATTTATAAACACACGCAAAAAAAAATCTGGACCGCAATAGAATTAAACACGCGACTGCCTGTTTTTCCTGGCCAAGGACAGGTTCCGTGTCATCACGTGGTGTAGTGCTGCCGGAACGCCGCTCCGGCACTTCAAGAATTGCAGTACTTACCCATAAGGAGCCGTACACATGCCGCAGTTTTTGCGTAGCTTTGTCTTTAGTTGTAAGCCCAGTGGCGATCTGGCATCTGACATATGATCATACAGTCAATAACGCCATCGAAAATAATATGCTACATTACAGTACTACTACTTATGGGTCTTTGTGTGTCACTCAAGCTCGGCTCTGTGTGTGTGGCACGAGCGTATTTTGTGTGTGTGAGCGAGCGAGAGAGAGAGAGAGCGGTACCGTACCGGGGATTGTTGTTATTAGCATCTGGTTAGCTAGCTATGCTAAAGGATATAAGAAGCTTTTTCTACAACCAGGTGGAAGAGAGCTCTCTCCTGTCAGACTGAGAGGCTGATAACCTCAGCTCAGTGAGGTAAAGGCACACCTTTATATGATCATTATAGTTATAAAAAAATAAGAGAATAAATTAAAAACAGGTATAAAATACTATATGACAGTAAAAAAAAGTTGTTATTAATAAACAAGAATACAGTTTAAAAGGAGAGTGATTTGTAAAATATCCATAAAGAAAAAGAAAATCTGCTTACAGTTCTGTTTCATATGGATGTTGAGAGATGTATCCATAGATCTCTTAATGTTGCTCTCAAAGTGCACCAGATTGATGCTTTTAACTTCAATATTTAAAAAAAACATCTTCCCGGGGGTGCATGCCCCCAGGACCCCCCTAGAGGAGGGTTAGGCCCACCTCCCACTTAAATCATGTTCTTGTGTCCATATCTTTCTGTTTTGGTGGTCATGACACAAACGTGCACGTGCATGCATGCGCGAGTCATAGTGAGTGTCTGCATTTTGGTCCTTATGCCTTTTACACACTCTCTCCAAAGCATAACATAAAAACATTGGAAATAAAACAGAAAGATATCTGGATTAAGATGTTGTGTCAGAGAAGTGGACAGAAAGCTGCGATAAAGCAGAGCTCAATGCAGGAGAGAACCCCTGCACATGGAGAGGGTAAAGGTAAGAAGTGAAATCATAGAGGAAGTACGTAGGAGGACTGGAGAGGCCAGCAACAAGAGGGGTATAAATAAATGTGCTATCAGTTGCTGGGAAAATGGGTTAATGGTGACAGACCGGCCTCCTTTCAAGCTAATGTAACACTGTCTTCTGCCTACATCAGTCGGTGTGTCTCTCCATCTCTCCCTCTGTAAATATTAGCATCACACACAAACATGCATACCCTAACCAGGAGGCTGTGGTGGAAGGACCCAAATATCCTACTCAGGTCTCAGTAAGGTGACCTAGAAAATAACAAGCTTCATGACAATCCAACAACGTGGCCGGAACTGGTCTTTAAAAATAAATATAAGAAGACCACATCATTTTCATTTCAAACCTTTATTTAACCAGGTAGGTCCCATTGAGATCATTGATCTCTTTTTCAAGTGAGACCTGCACCAAGTAGGTTACACATGAAACATAAAACAATAAAGGACATCATACATCATATTTACAGGGCTACATTTACATACCTATCGACATTTACAAGTACCAACAGTATCAAAGAGCATTTCACCTATCCGAGCTTTAAAAACAGGCAGTGGAACCAAATTGCTCAGTTTCAATTATTTTTGAAGACTGTTCCAAGCAAGAGGAGCTGCGCACATAAAAGCTTTCGTACCTAAGTCAGTCCTTGCACTTGGCACATGTAACAAGACCACATCATGTGATCTCAGGCAATAGCTACCTGCAACTCTCTGTGTGATCAGAGAGCAGATATAAGATGGGAGTTTACCCAACATGGCTTTATATATGAACATGTACCAATGACTGAGCCTCCGAACAGTAAGTGAAGGCAGACTTGCCCTGGCATACAGTGTACAGTGATGAGTAAGTACTTTACAATTTGTAACAAATCTCAGCGCACTGTGATAGGCGGCATCTAACTTGATCAGGTGATGGGCCGGTGCATTCATATAAATCAGATCACCATAGTCCAGCTCAGGTAAAAAGGTCACAGAGACTAGCCTTTTCCTGGCCTCAAGTGAGAAACAGGACTTGTTTCTGAAAAAGAAACCTAGCCTAACCCTCAGCTTTTAAGCAGATTATTGACCTGAAGTTTAAAAGAGAGACAATCATCAAGCCAGATACCAAGGTATTTATAACAGGCAACCACTTCAAGTACTTTTCCTTGCGTAGTAACAATATCCAAAGCAGTCTCTGGTGTCTTTTTGTCTTTTGAAAATAGCATTACCTTAGTTTTATCAACATTTAAAAGAAGCTTTAGTTCAGAGAGCCGAGTCTGAGTAATATTAAAAACAGTAACAATAGCCTCCTTAATGGAGGGACCTACACAATACATCACGGTATCGTCCGCATAAAAATGTAAAGTTGCTTCATCCACATTTTGACCTAAACTGTTGATATAGATGGAGAATAAAAGTGGACCTAAAACAGAACCTTGTGGTACACCATTTGTAATGTTTAACCACTCAGAAGTGAGCCCATCAAAATGAACACATTGGGACCTTTCAGAGAGGTAGTTCACAAACCACCCCACTGCATGGCTGGATAAGCCAATACTGGCCAGCCTCTGCTTCAGGATATGATGATCGACGGTATCGAAAGCTTTGGAAAGATCAATAAACAGAGCTGCACAACTCTGCTTATTGTCTAATGGCGCATTTCCATTGCAGGGCCTCGGTCGGCTTAGTACGGTATAGTTAGGCCTTGTTAGGCCAGGCTCACTTTATGCTGCGTTTCCATTACAGTTTAGTAGCTCGGGCAGTAACTATAGTAACGCAGTGTAGGCGGAGCCGTGACGTCATCTTCAATGCGAACCACAGAAAACCAACATCAGCCGTTAGCTGTTAGCACTCAGAGCTCACAGCTCCTCATATCTGTTCAGAAACTAGACAAAAGTGAAACAAGTACAAACCACAGACTGTCTGTGTCATGGCGAATACAGTCGCTGGTTTATTTATGTCTGTATAGGCCGTTGTTGTGAGTGTGGACGGTCGGAGCATATACTGCGTTAGCTTAGCCGATCTCCATTCAGAAAACACGCATTTTAAAAGGTTTTTCGCCTGCCGTATGTCTGCAGACTTGTCAAAGCATTAATTCATGGTTTTTACTAACCGGTATCAGTATGTTAATTAAATCACGGTAAAATATGTTCATTTTGTTGTAGTTGTAGCCCCCTTGCCAGCGATTCTCTCTCTCTAGTTTAGCATACTCAGCCCGATTCAGCCTGGTTGTTGGCCCGCTAAGAACCTCGATTTTATGGGGCCAGAAAAACTGTGAAATAGTACCCGCTAGCCGGTACTACGCCTAGTGGAAACGCAACCAAAAACGGGCCGTGCACGGCACGCTTAAACCGCGCTGTAGTGGAAATGCGCCATAAGATACCCGCAATATCATTCACCAAGTTTTCATTGTCGCAGTGATGGTGCTATGTTGCTTTCTGAAGCCTGACTGATGTTTAGATAGGATGTCATTTTTACATAAAAACTCCTTTACCTGCTCACTCACTAGGCTTTCAAGAACCTTAGCCAGATCGGACAATTTAGAGATGGGCCTATAATTATTTAATAAAGTGGCCTCCCCTCCTTTTAGTAAAGGCAGGACATAAGCCGACTTCCATACTTTTGGAATTGTCTTCGTGCTGAGGGAGAGGTTAAAAAGAGAAGTAAGAGGTGGTGCAATAAAATCTGCAGCTATCTTTAAAAAGAAAGGTTCTACGTTGTCCGGACCAGCCGGTTTCTTAGTATCTAACTTGGTTAAGTCTTCATGAACAACATCAATAGTAAAATGAGAAAAACTGAAGGGGTTTTCCAAACCACATTGTTCAGAGTCACATACTGTGGTGTTCACAGAAGCAGAGTTAGAAACAGAATCAAACAGAGAGCCACAGGACACAAAATGCTCATTAAAACAATTTAACATAGTGGCCCTGTCCGATATAGTGCCAGATGCTGTGGTAAGGCAAGGAGGTAGCTCATTATGGATTTCACCGGTGGATATTGATTGAATGGTTTTCCAAAATGCTCTAGGATTATTCAGGTTCTTTGTGGTAACTGACAGATAATACTTAGACTTAGCACTTTTAATTTGAGATCTGAAGCTATTTCTTAGCTGCCTAAAACGAAGCCATTCTACCTCTGACCCTGATTGCCTATAGCCTTTGCCCAGGCCTTGTTTCTCTCATGAAGGAGACTAGATAATTCAGCAGAAAACCAAGGATTGTCTCGTCCCTTCACTCTAAATGTACGCAGGGGTGCATGTCTATCAATAATTTCCATAAAACCAATATAAAAATAAGACCATGCAGTTTCAACATCATCACACAGATCGATTTTTCCCCAATCAAAACCAAACAGATCGAGTACAAAACCCTGCTCCACAAAATGTTTTGTGTCTCTCTTTATAATAATGCGAGGTTTACCCTTTTGGACCTTTGTGTCTCTAATTGTGGCTACAACACAGTGGTCACTCACATCATTTGCAAATACTCCCACAGATGAGTATTTATGGGGAACATTAGTTAAAATGAGATCAATTAAGGAGGATTTACTAGGGGACTTAATATTAGGGCTCACATGATTTATAGCCACAATATGAAACACTTTATCAAATCAAATCAAGTTTTATTTATATAACACATTTTTAAAACAATTTTTGGTCGAGCCAAAGTGCTGTACATACAATAAAAATACTTTACAATAAAAACACTTTTACAACAAATACAACAGCACAAATAAAAAATAAAACACAGGGAAATGTCAGGAGTCGTGCTCCGCTCAGACTAGAAGGCCAGAGAGAAGAAGTGAGTTTTAAGTGTCGATTTAAAAACCCCTAGGGTCTGGGCCGACCTCACATGGGGGGGCAGAGTGTTCCAGAGCCTAGGGCCAGCTGCTGCGAATGCTCGGTGCCCTCGGGTTTTGAGCCTGGTCTTGGGCACTACCAGCAGCAGCTGGTCAGCAGACCTTAAAGCTCTGGCTGGGGTGCAGCGATGGAGGAGTTCGGCTATATAGGCCGGAGCCAGACCATTTAGGGCTTTGAAAACAAATAAAAGGAGTTTAAAAACAATTCTGAACCGAATTGGAAGCCAGTGCAATGACTGAGTTGGGGTGATGTGGTCACGCTTTTTATGGCCAGGGTCAGCCGCCCCCCCAACATTTTTTCACCAAAATGTCTACAGCCACAATTGTATTCAGTAAAAGTGACAGTGAAGGCTCAACCAGATAGTGTGTGCTGTTAATCATCTTCCATCTGAGACTCAGTAGGTGGACAACACAACAACAGCAAGAGGTGCATGGTTACAAATCAGACGGCCTTAAGTGCCCGCTGTATGGCGCTTCAAGCAGTGCATGTGGCGGGGGCATGGCTGCGTGAGTGTTGCCACAACAGGCCCTGATTACACTCACACACAGTTAAGCTAGCCTAGCACAGTGCCCTCAGTGTTTTGACATTGACTGTGTTTGTATGTCTGTTATCAGCGAGGGCTGTGCTGACATCACAATGAAACAGTCCAGAGCAGCTCACTGTTTCTCTTTCTTTCTCTTTCTCTCAGTCAGTCAGTTAAGACGTTTAAACAGTGTTCATGAAGTGGCTCAAAGCAGTACCGTGCTTTTTTGTGGGAGGTAGATTAGGGTGGGGCAATTGGACTTTTATATCGTCGAGTGGCTGAGTTTATTAGCTTTGAAGCAGTGAACCTATTCATGAATAATTCCGATGGGGCAGGCCTAATAATAATCATACGCATATTTGGTAACGGTATAACCTTTTGTTTTAAGATGGGATAGATTCCTATAAGTTGGAAAAAAATAACAAGACATCACCTGCATAAAGAAGAATTTTGTAAGTGGCTGTTCCCATTTGGATTACCTACTGTAATATACTATTATGGTCAGGGGTGCACATAACTGGTACGCAGGTACGCATGCACAGCACAAATCTGAATTGCGTAACGTCACTTGTGTCACTACGCGCCTTTGCGTACCTCAAAACAAAACACATATTTCGTCTACACGTGTTTCTTGTCAACACTCAATGGAGTAAACTACTAGACATGTCAAAAACAACAAAGACATTAAGCAGCTACGTTGCCGTTTCGCTCCCTGCAAAACATCTTCGGACTTTCTATGACTGATTGAACTGGAGCTGGGCGAGCCGCGCAGAACATAAACAACGGACCTGTGAAGCTTTACAGGAGGCAGATCACTGGACGACAGAGTTGTTCACCGTGTGCACAGACAGGGTTAACGTCGGTATGAACAACAGAATTGTGCCAAAACTCCACCAACTGGCTGCAGTGGGAGACTCCCCTGTGCACATTCTGTGCCCCGCGCACACACTGGAGAACTGCGCAAAATCAGCTGATCACAACGTTCACGCTATGTGGTCAAGCTGCTGCAGTTTTATTTTAACAAAGTGGAGTAAAACAGACAGTTGCAAACTTACTCAGGGAGTTAATGGAAGAGTTTAAAATCAGACAGAGGTGGAAGAAGTACTCAGATCTTGTTTAGCAATACTCTGTTACAGTAAAAGTCCTGCATTCAAAATATTACTCAAGTAAAATTTGAAAAGTATTATCAAAATATAGTTAAAGTACCAAAAGTAAAAGTATTCATTGTGCAGATTGGTCCATTTCAGAATAATATATATGATGTGTTTTATAATGATTGATCATGAAAGTGTTCTCAAAGCTGGTGAAGGTGCAGCTAGTTTGAATGACTTTGTATACTGCAGGGTAGCTTGTGAATTTACTCCAGTTGGAACTAAAGTCTGATTTAAGACTTGATTATATTTCACATCATTAATCCAGATCTGTAAAGTAACTAAAGGTATTAAATACATGTAGTGGAGTAAAAGTACACCATTTACCTCTGAACTGTAGTGGAGTAGAAGTACAAAGTAGCATCAAAGTCAAGTAAAGTACAAGTATCTAAAAATTGTACCTAAGTACAGTACTTGAATAAGTGTACTTAGTTACTTCCCACATCTGAAATCAGATATGACTTCAAGTCATGTGATCATTTCTTAGTATTTGATCCTTCAACTTGGCCTCAGGAAATGCAAGGACTTCACAGTTTTGGCAACAAGTTTTGGAGAAAGCAAATTGGAGGCTTAAAAAGAGACAGGGAGGTGCATCTTCATCATCTTCATCATCTAGCATGCAAGAAGTGTAAATAGAGGACAGTGAAGAAGACACTGAGGAGGACCACGCTTCGTGTGGGGTGAGTACCAAGCGCTGTCTCCTGGTACTCATCTGAGTAACTCACTAAAAAAGTGATGTGCACCCCTGATTATGGTAACAGTCAAGTGGTTTAATGGCTAAAAAAAAAGAAGAGTAGAGATAATGGTTCCCCTTGACCGTTGGACCTTCCAATCAGGAGTTCTGGCAACCCCATGCAAAGGGACAGTGTACTGACACTGCCCCTATGTGAACGGTATATCAACGTCACCACATGAAGACCGGAACCTGGTATCCTTCTAGCCTTCTGAACAATTTTTCGAGAAAATACTCCACCATCTACATTCTTTAAATAAGAAGGCAATATGAACCACAGGCCTCTGAGGGTTCCTTTTTTTTTTTCAATCACCGAAATGATGCCACTTTCGAACTCGGGGGAAAGAGCCGTGTTAAAGGGCCTTTTAATGAGTTTTGGAACTGGGCCCAGGGCTTTCCCACTCTGTAAGGAGGTTTTTAGCCTCTGTGGCCTCTTCATAGATAACGGGAATCCCAAGAGCACTCTGGTCTGTCTCAGAAAGCGAGGGGAGGTTAAAGTTTTCCAGGAAACAGTCCAAGCTTGAAGCAGACTCAGAGGTATAGAGCGTTTTATAGAATTTTCTCATCTTAGTAAGAGCTTTAGTTTCACAATAGTTATCCCTTTGTTCAGAGAGTCTATGTTTGGCATAGAAGATGCTGGCCTCAGCTTTTTGCATTAAAATGTGGATAAGAGCTGATCTTGTGGCCTCTGTTTAACTGAGCAAAGACGCATTATCCTTCTTCTACTTTTCTTTTCGACTTCTAATAACTTGAAGGCCTCTTTTGTCTTCGATGTACAATCCAGTCTGGTTCTTTGAAATGAAAAAGAGGTTCAAAATGATGGGCTTAGATCAGTCTCATAATACACAAATGCACACAGAAGGATTCACACTTGTATTTCAGGATCCACACAAATGTTTTTCAAAGCACACACAAATGTGTTCCGTTTCATATACATGTAAATAAAATCCAAATACAGAAAAAAGTTTTACATATGTATTTTTGATCGCTGTGCATTCGTGTGTGGGTTTTTTGAGACTCTCCTGACGGTCACCCGATTCGTACTTGTAATTTTTTCTATCTATAGCCAATCATAGCCAATCACATGAGCGCGCCCCCAAGAGGGTATGATTTCTTGCGTTCATGACGTAGCGCTTCATATACGCATTTTGCGCTGTCCGGAGCTGACAGGTCCATGGAGCCTTCCTGCAGGCGCTACTCAGGACACCTCCACTCTCAGTACAGCGCCACTTTCCGAACCATTAATTAATGCTTGTGTACACAAATCGGCAGGCAAAACCGTTTTAAATGTGTGTTTCCTGTATGGCGAATACAGCTGCTTTATTTATGTCTGTACGAAGTTGTTGTGAGTGTGGACGGAGCAGCTACAGGTTAGCTTAGCCCGATCGATCAGTGTACTGACACTGCCCCTATAGAATAGGCCGAATTTCAGAAAATGTGCTTATTTAAAGTGCTGAAGGCATTTTGTTTATTTATACTATACAACATTTCTAGGGGTATTAAGGGGTGCTGAATCCAAATCTGCTGTATTTGAAGCTCAAAGATTTCCCAGAATGCCTCAAAATTGAGAAATCCAACATGGCTGCCACCACCAGGCTGACATCTATTTTAGTACATTACTTTTTGACTAAACAAGGTACAACTTGAATTAAATGTGTTTTTATATGTTTTCACACATGGGGAATTTAACATACTGTACTGATTTTAGATCAAATGTGAATAATCAGCTTGAAATCATACATGAATAGCGAAAATGGTGGTCATTAGTGATAAATAAGTTGTCAGACTCAACCAGGGCTTGCTTAGAAAGTGTATTAATACAAATTCTATTTGGCCACCAAACCATAACGTAAACATGACACGATTAGACCTACAGTGGAGCAACAGTACCATCAACAAAGCCCTATATATGCTTTTATTTGCTCCAATACAGTAAGAACATATGGGTGGCATTTGAATGTTCAACTCAATAACAATATAAATCATACTGAAATGGTAAAAACCTCATCAAGTATCTCATAAAACATAAAACACCACCATATATCAATGATTAAAAAAATAATAATGTAAAAATATATTAAAACAACAAATAAACCCAGATTATAGCTCTCAGGCCATCCAGTGTTAAGGCATTGAAGAAGGAGTGGGCCTGTTCACACCGCCTTTTTTACATCAAACCCTACGGGAAATTGCCAAAAGGCAGGCACTTTTAAAAGCAGCGTCTTCTTCAGTGTTCCGGCAGGTGTTGCATGTTTCCTGCATTTGCATGCCTCTATACATTCCATGTGACTCTTTCTGAATAGAATAGACAGATTATGACCAGTACAAGTACACGTACATTGGAATACACGTTACAGTTATCCTTACACTTGTTGTGTTCCTTTGTTACTTTTTTCTCAGTTATAGGTTCACAATTATCCGGTTATGGTTTCAACAATTTGTTAACAACAAACAGTCAGCAGTATGCAGTCTGGCAGGCTGATATTCTCATGCAGTCTATCATATTTTTACGATCTTGTACACATTGATCACCATCAGCTAATCCTATACACATACCTGCAGCTGCAGCGTTGGCTGAGGCATCCCTTGGTACACCCACATGAAGTGAACTCCCTGCAGGCTTTAGGCATAGGTGGCAATGACAGTAGCCGTGGCACTAACTGACCTTCCTTGTGCATCCATCCCATTTCATCCACTGGAGGAAGATCAGGATGTGGCAGGTGAGCTTGGTTCCAGATTGTCGATTGATAGTGTGAACGCATGATATGAAACTTCACTGCATCTGAGCTTGGTGGCAGAGTCTCTTGTGGACGACCTTTGCAAAACAACTTCACTCTTGCTTTGTTGCATGTATCAACCTCTGGCACACCATACATCTTACAGATAAATGTCTCTGTTGATGTCATAATACATTCTGTGAGAGGGCTCTTCCCAAGGCCAGTAAGATCGGGTGTGATGTTGCTCGAACACCTGCCGCTGAACTGAGACACACTATCACAGCCAGTGATGGCATGGAAGGCAAGGAGTGTGTCCACTTGATCATCAGACAGTACATTACATTACATTACATTTCATTTCTGTTAGACGCTTTCATCCAAAGCGACTTACATACATTCAGTACTGTGGACAATCCCCACAGGAGCAATTTGGGGTGAAGTGTCTAACCCAGGGACACAACGACATGCTGACTGCGGTGGGACTCAAACTTGTTATCCCCTGATTCGAAGTCCATCATACTATCCACTGAGCCACAGCCTCCCCGCAATAGTAACTTGTGAATGTCATGTACTGGAAAATACTTTGGATCCTTTGAAGTCCCGGCTTTCATGTAGAGATGGGTACATCCGATTCTGTCATGGGTGCTAAAAGTAGAAGAAGCACGTCTGTGTCACGCGCTGACACTATTGTGTCCATTGGAGCCTGGATGCAGCGCAAAATCAGACGTGTATCAGCCACCTCGTGGTCAGCCCTTAAAGAGGAGACATCAAGATCTGGATCTGATGACTTGACAGTGGTTGCTTCAGCAAACCCACCCGATACTACAACCACAGGCTCGTCTTCTGGGCTGTGTTCTATCAGATGGTTTGAGAGTAGTCGAGCGAGATCTGCTTTGTTCTCTTCCAGTGCCATGAAGCTTGCCAGTCTGCTGGAAGTGGAATGGAGTCATTTACGCGTACTGGTCGGTGACGCTGTTTACGCTTCCTCCTTGTGCCCGTTTTGATGGATTCGTCATGGTACCTGTCGAAGACTACATCAACCCTCTGTTACTTCTCTCCCATTTTCAACACCGTCTCAGCAAACTTGTTGGCATAGTCGCCGAATGTTGTAGTGTCAGGCGGCTTCCCAAGTGCCATTACAAGTGCTTGGCCATCAATAGCCAGGCAGCTAGGTTCCTGAAGGGGCACATCTGCAGGCGTTTGGACATGTTTTGTCAGTATATTTGCTAAAACAGACTTGTTGGTGGAATGTAGACTGCCGTTAGTTGCGGCCAGAGATGGCGGGATGGGCATGAGTTCATGCTGGAGGACATTTTCCAGGTCTGCCTTATGACCTGCTCTGTAAACTGTGACTAGCCTTTGTAGAATCTGCCTGTCCACTTTGATGGTGTTTTGCTTGTTCTTGGAAAGTTGCACGACTTCATACAAAGAGGCAAATGTCTTGGCTTTGTTCTTTCGAATGGGTGACTTCAGTCCCAAGTGCTGGTCACTATCTGGAGGTTCACACAGACGTTTGTCCACAAACACTTTCATTTGTGCCTGTTCAAGGTGTTCTCCAAGCAGAGATTCTTGAATCTCCGGTGTGACTACGTCCTTGTTGATTATGTTCTTGAGTGTGTCCCCACCATCTTGAAACACACAGTGCTCTTTCAATGATACACATATTTTGCTTTCATCCCCGTCGTCTCTCTCCATTCTACTCTTTGTGCACTCAGTGTGTGTGTACTCATCGTCTTCATCATCTGTTGTCAGTCTCAGCATTGCTTTTGTCTGAGAAGCTATGACTGTTCTCAGATTATACGACAATGTCCATCTACTGAGGGATGCTGCTATCCTGGTGATGCCCACTAAGCCTCCACTCTTTTTTCCTGTAGCGTTTAGCCACTCAGTACTTTCATCCGCTGAAACCTGATTGAAGCGTCGATCACTGCGTTTCACCACGAAGTTGCCTTTCTGAAACTCGAGGAGGATTTCTGGTGGGAGAGCAGACATCTAAGCCAGGTACACAGTACCCCATCTGGCGTAGTTTATATGATCGTACCTGAAGAAGGTCAGTTTGTCAACCATCTGCGCGATGTGGTCAGCATCTACGGATTGGCAGAGATCTGAGAGTTCAGCTCTCAGTGTAACATCAACCTCATCCAGATATGTGCAAAGCTGTGGGAGCAGTAGCCGCCAAAGAGCCTGTAGGGTAAGTTTGTGGGTCCTTATGGCACGTGCATACCCCTTTCCTGCCATGACATGCTGAGCAGCATTTGCTCCCAGCAGATCACACTTGACCCATAGCTCGTTCAGGCCAGAATCAACCATGTGTCGTCCTATCACACCCAGGAAGTTCATGCAATGTGAAGGCCTCCAAGGCAAGGGATAAGCACGTCCCTGTATTCTTCTACTGACCACTTCAGTTCTAGCAACTTCGGATAAAGTGCCTCGTCCACTGTCAGAATGACATACTGTTGTTCCATTGATTTGGAGATATGAAGCATTTGCTTGACAACTGTGTTCAGTGTATCGAGTTCAGATGCAGGAGCCTGGATGATAGGTAGGTAGCCTACTGTAGTTTTCTCTGGGTTGACTGTGCTTGCCTTTTGATTGTACAATATCCAGGAAGGCATTGGTTTTGTAGATGTCCTGGACATGAAGAAGGCCATGTCTGTAGCTTGTGCTTTCTGTGCTGCAGGACATTGTTCAGATGACTGTGTGAAACAGTCTTCTGCTACTACACCGCTGAATGGGCGCTCTGTGATTCCTATTTTGTGCGGGGGTTGGAGGGTTTTGTGGGTGGGGGGGGCAATAGTGGGGAAGGCAAAGGTTCCATCACAGCACATTTGAAACATTTAACCTCAAAACAATATACAAAGTAAGTAAAAGTAGCCTAATGATAATAGCATAGTAATTATTCATAGTTAAAAACTATTATTTTTGCAATATATATGAGATCTAAGCAGTTTATTCACATTACATCTCAGATCTGAATATGGCATCAGATTGCCCATGTAGGAGAACTTCCAAATGCACATTTAATTCATGTTTGTACCTTGTTTAGTCAAAAAGATATACTTAAAATAGATTTCAGGCTGGCGGTGGCGGCCATGTTGGATTTCTCAATTTTGAGGCATTTTGGGACATTTTTGAGCTTCATATACAGCAGATTTGGATTCAGCACCCCTTAATACCCCTAGAAATGTTGTATAGCATAAAAAACACAAAATGCCTTCGGGGTTCTGATTTTGTGAAAATTGACCCTGTCTACTATGTGAACGGTATATCAACGTCACCACATGAAGACCAGACCCTGGTATCCTTCTAGCCTTCTGAACAATTGTTCGAGAGAATACTCCACCATCTACGTTCTTCTTCAAATAAGAAGGCAATATGAACCACAGGCCTCTGGGGGTTCCTTTTTTCTCCAATTACCGAAATGATGCCACTTTCGACTTAACAAACGCGATCTCGCTAAGCGGTCCTACGACGCTGGTTATCAACTCGGTAACTCAAGCCAGTTTCTCTGTCCGGCTGAGAGCGCGTTCACGTGAAAGGGGCGGGGCTAGCAACATTTGACCAATCACAAACATGGAGAAGCGTACTGACAGCGTAGCGTCATCCTTCATGAATGAAAAGTAAACTATAATATTAGACTAATATGAAGAAGTTAAACTTTGAACATCCATGACTTAAACAGATAAACCAGGATAAAGCAACATAGTTTCACCTGCAAGGTGAATACAGAACAGCTGGTTAAAAAAACAAACAAAAAACGACAGAGTCTTTGAATGCGTAAATTAACAGTTTATGATATCACTGCCCCGTCTAAGACATGAGTGGATCTGACTTTAATTACATTTGAGTGTTTCGTCAACTTAATGTGTTATTTTAAATAACACTTCTGCATACAGTATGTGACAATTTACGTGTTGCACGGCCAGATACGGCTCGAGAAGCTGACTCAGATGAATGAGGCGAGTAAACACAGCTGACAGCCGCAGTGAAACTCGAGCGATTATTCGCATCGCGTCCGGTGTGAACGCACCATTATTACAATTATTATATAATTACAAAATAAAATCGCCACTCTCAGTACAGCGCCACTTTCCGAACAGGAAATGCACGCAAATACAATATTTTATATTATTATTATTATTATTATTATTATTAATAATAATAATAATAATAATAATAATAATAATAATAATATATATATATATATATATATATAAATAAAGACATCTTGTATTTTAGTTACACCCGCTATTGATTAATTTGGTCAAAACATTGGACCTTGACACCGTCCACATAGCTATAGTGAAATAATATAATAGAAAATAGCTGACAGGCTCCATGGACCTGTCAGCTCCGGACAGCGCAAAATGCATATATGAAGAGCTACGTCATGAACGCAAGAAATCATACCCTCGTGGGGGCGCGCTCATGTGATTGGCTTAGAATGGAGGAGACATCTGATTGGCTATAGATAGAAAAAATTACAAGTACGAATCGGGTGACCGTCAGGGGAGTCTCAAAAAACCCACACACGAATTAGCGATCCGTGCACAGAAAGCGGTTTGTGTTTGCAGGTTCAGAGGTTTCAAACGGAAAACAAATATGTGAGGATCAAAAATACATATGTAAAACTTTTTTCTGTATTTGGATTTTATATACATGTATATGAAACGGAACACATTTGTGTGTGCATTGAAAAACATTTGTGTGGATGCTGATATACAAGTGTGAATCCTTCTGTGTGCATTTATGTATAGTATTATGAGACTGATCTAAGCCCATACAAAATCGGGTTAAAAATACCCTGCTACTGGAAAATTGAGAATAGCTACACAACCCAAAACACTTCTAGGGAATGTGGTTAAACTAGTATACGCTAGCCTTCAGGGACCTTCTACCGCTCTACCATTGAGAGCCTATTGACATACTGCATCACAGTGTGGTACACCAGCTGCACTGAGGCCGACAGGATGAGGCTCCAGAGAGTCGTAAAAGCAGCACAGAGGATCATCGGCTGCCCTCTCCCCTCCCTGATGGACATTTACACCTCCCGCTGCCTCAGAAGAGCCAAAAACATTGTTAAGGACAGTTCACACCCCGGCTTTCACCTGTTCAACCTGCTGCCCTCCGGCAGGCGCTCCAGGTGTATCAATTCCAAAACAAACAGACTGTTTTTTCCCAAGAGCCATCATTGCTCTTAACACCTGAAAGTCATACCCCATAATCATCCTGCATGTAAAATAAATGTGACTCTGTACATATATATCATTACTATCATTATTATAAATACATACCTACTATTATTATTTATTACATTATAGATTTTATTTTGATACTCCTGGAAATAATTACTGCACTTTATTCCTTATTCCTAAGTATGTATGCTGCGTGTATTTGTTGTCTTATGTTGTGTTTTTTTTTTGTTTTTTTTGTATTGATGGCACCCTTGAAAGGGAGAAGCATTTATTTATCTCATTGTACCTGTATAATGACATTAAACGATTCTATTCTATCCGCTACATGTAAGAAGTGTGTCCAAACTTCAGTAAGCACCTGTCACATGTACCTCTTCCTTTAATTAGCTCACAGCGGCTGCTCCTTTTGTTAAACTGGCAGGATTTAAACTGATCCAATCACATAGTACTAATGTACAGATTAGAAGGATGTCCATTTTTATTATAGTCCTACATCTTCACACACTGAGTAGTCAGTATTCTCAAACGTTAGTGACTAAGGGCTCGCTCACACCAGCATTATCAACAATACAATTACAGGAACTCAGTCACTGGTTTAGATTTTCATCTTCGACTGGTGTGTTGCTGAGAGTATCAGCTACCAAGACTTTTATTTCCTATGCGGTTGGGCAACAGATTGTACATAGCAGTTCTAACATAACCCATCCCATAAGGCATCACACAGGGCTTGTCGGGTTGTTGATCTGTGTATAAAAAACATCTACCCCCCGCAACAGGTCTGGCAATTCTGATTCTATTGGCTCTAACGGTTAAAAAGAGATGTCAATCATCAAAATCGACCGATGGGTTCCAGAGATATGGAAAATGCACCCAAATGACCCCAGAAGTGTTTTTTTTTTTCTAAATCTCTCTAAAAAGGTCAAATTTCACTTGTTTTGCATCAATCTTGATACAGGGTACTTATTACATGTTATAGTTTGGATTCCTAAAGCTTTTAGTCTACTATCCAATCATTCAAGGGTGGTTTTCACTTTAAGTAATGTTTTTTTTTGGACGGACACTATAATTTAATTTTTTTTACTATGTTCAATCTGAATTTACTTTAAAATAAAAAAAATCTATATTGATTCTGACTTTTCTACATCCAACTCACAGGTTTATCATTGCTTTGAGAAAAAAGATTATTAATTTACCCCTTTTAGAAGTGAAGTTATAGTCATTTGTTCTGGGAATGTCCTTTTCGAGCCTGAGACCTGAAAAACAGGTTCGGGGCTTAACTGGTTAAGGAGGAAGCAAGCAACAAAACCACGTTTCAAAACCAGCTGCAGTCACAGCTGCTATGTCCATACATTAAAACATCAGCCCACATCTGCTGCAGTATTCAGATGAAGGGACCCAGCAGCAGAGATTAGGAGAGCAGGTTAAGTAGCCACTGGATTATCCCATCAAGGTAGATTGGAGCTAACCAGGACCGACTAACACCACCATGCCTCAGCTCCGTTGTCTCCTAAACTCTCACTCACACGGTGAATGGAAAGTGGATTGCATTTATATAGTGCTCATCTAGTCTTCACCCCATCAAAGAAACACACTCAATAGTCAATCTGCCTGAAGTTCTTTGCAGAAACAGATGAGTAACACATCGACCCTTGCTTTGCAGCTCTTCTATGGATAATCACAAAAGCAGAAACAGTCTCTTGCTGATTTTCATCAAAAAGAATGAAAAAGTGCAGCCAAACCCCGTCAAAAAATTAAGTGTTTTTTACCAGGCTTGATCTCATGGGAAATTTGAATGTATTTTTATGAAAAGAAAGGCAATCATCTTGTCACTATATAATGAAATGTGGAATGTTTAACTCCTACCAGATACCTTCTCTGATCGTCACTGAGCTCAAAACTCATTTAATTTGTAACTGTATCCCAGTATTAAACTCAAAAGTATTGCAGCACTCATATTCCTTTACTAATTCATTCACCTACATACTAGTGCATACACAGTACAAATTCATTGTTTAGTTATCTTTCATTCCTAACTTTGTTTTTTAGTGCAAGTCTCTGTCTGAGCTGGTAAAGGGCTAATGTGTTCCTACAGCACGTCCATCAGTTCAGCTAACACACAAGTATGAGTGACAGCTAGAATCAAGGAGACAATGTCCAAGTTAAATGGGGCACAAGTTTCCAGTTTACGTGATGTGGAGTAGTATGTCGTGGAATGTTATAAAGGACTCAGTAACATAAAGGGCCGGTAGACGTACACATAGGCCGGACACAATTATTACATGATCGTCTGGCAGGGAATAACTGAGCTGAACGCGATCATTTAGCATTTTCGTTAGAATCCACAATCAAGGATGTTTAAAGCCAATTTTAGAAATGTGGCTACAAACAGAACATGAATTTTGATGCATATTATTGTGCTGGGTAAACAGAGTGTCTAGGTGAGCATGGTTCCACTGTCACAAGAAAAACAACAAAGAACGTAATAACTGGTGCTCTTGATGAAGAGTTTGCTCTTAGGGTTCTGGTAGAGGAAGATAATCGTTTATTAAAATTAAACGGGGTGTTAATCCATTAGACTAGCGGTTCCCAACCTTTTTCAACTCAGGGCCCACTTAAGAATCAACAATGTTTTTGCGGCCCACATTCAACCATAAACAATACGGAGGCTAAATAAAGTTCTGATTGGTCAATTCAGAACATGTGACACATGTGTAAATCCAGTAGAACAGACCGCTGTCAAGGACTTAATGACCGTTGCTAAGGAGGATCAAGAAAGAGAAAGGAAAAGAGGTTCAAAGAAAAAAGATCTTAATAATATAAAATGTTTCCACACAAATCATAATGTTTTGCAAATTATTTGGCGGCAAATATTGAATTTACATTTACAGCCTTTAATATTTTATTTGGGCTTTTACATGAGCACCGCACACAGTTAATAAATACAACTATTCTTCTGACTAAAATAAATATTTTTAAAAGTCAATAAAGGAGTAATCTTAATTTAAGGTGTTTGAAGAATAGATTAAAAATACAATTTGTTTTGAAAAATGTATTGCCACAAAAAATCAGAATGAAATGGGAAATAATTAGCTCTAACGAGAGGGGGATTAAAGGAACAATAAATATGCTCGCCATGTTGTGTTTTTGGTGGTATTTGGTTGCCAACCTATTTTTGTTTGTGAAATGTTGAAGTGATCCTACTGACTGCATCTTTATTTCTTCTGTTTTTGTCTGAGATGGGAGTGTCATCTCCTATATGTTATTGTTATGTCCATGTTTGTGTCTTTAGCCTGTACAAAAAAATATTTGAAAAAAATGATTTGGCGGCCCACTTGCAATGCCTTCGCAGACCACTAGGGTGGGAACCGCTGCATTATACCATGAATATGCTCAGCAAAAAAAAGTCGATATTGGAGTGTCATGTTATACACTTGAGATAATCTATAGCTCTGTACAATGTTTAGCCCTGGTTTATCAAACCTTTGACCCCACTTTAATTACTTTCTGCAGAAAAGAGAAACAGCAACTGAATAGATGCTGATGCAGAGGGAACTCTTTGCTTTACAAACACAAAGTCCCTTGATGTCCTTAAATCCAATTTCTCAGTCTGAGCCAAGACCACCCTTTAAAACGAAGGATCAACAATTGGACGAAAACAGATTTATGAGCTGTTATCACAAACTATGATAACAGTGTGTATCTAACAGAACATACTCCACCATAAGCTTACATCTTATTGTCTAGCATGGATTTAAAACTCCAAAACAACCCAAACTCATGGTTACAGACTAATGACTATGACATCATCTCCCTGAAATGAAGTCCATAGCTTTACTCAATCTTTCCCAGGTTTTTATTTTTTATGATGAGGTTTGATGAAAATATTGATCCAGATGTATGCACTCCCTTTTTTGGCAGCCTGAGGGCATAGCTTCTATCCCCAGAGATGTTTTAGTTGTGCGTGTCCATGTTTGGCTGGAAGGCATCGCACTCCTATAGGGCTGCAATATCTGAGTCTTATCAGTTGTCTCGCTGCCATTTCCTCACGAACTGGAGCGCCAAAATGCTGCTACACAACAGACGGATGCATTTATAGCTTTTCTTCAGTTTCAGTGGGAGTATGGAGCATGGGGGTGTATAAGATCTGGGCCTGTGAGCAGATGGAATGTTTCAGTCTTTCAATGTTGTCTAATGCTAATGTCTTCAATGCTATTGTATTTCTGCACATGTATTATCAAATAATATATTTTTTAAGTAAGTTTAAAAGCGGTCTTTTAGTTTGTTATACACCCTTAGTGTCACATAATCCTAACATTTCCATCAAGATTATTGTTGATGTTTCAAACACAACTGTGAACTGTGTTGAGTTGCACACACAAGCATTACAATGGATGGACCTTTTGCTAATGGGCTGTAAAACAAATCTATTTTTCTATTGAAGCTTTAGGAAGCACAACAACTTTTTTATTAATAAGGTCAAATATATATGGCAAACTCTTGTGATCTTGCAATACAAGCAGCATTCATTTTACGTTGTGTTGTTGTGCAGCTATTTATCTGAAAAACTGGGCAGATAAACCAAAATGATGTTGATCTTATGACGAAACACATGAATCAACTGGATAACACACAGTGCAAGTTCAACTCATTTGTATATTTCTGAGGCTTAATGCATCATCACATCTGAGATCACATCTGAGTTAAACAGTTCAGTTATTTGTTTCTCTTGAATGTCTATTGTGTGGTAACTTTTATCAGACTTTGAGGCTGTTAAATGTGGGAGTGGAAAGAGTCTTAACGAGTTGAGTTAATTATTAGGCGTGTCTGCTGACTCACACTCACATTAACAACATGTTGCAGTTTTTCCCCTACCATTGTCTTGGAGGGGCGCCGCGCCCCCCCTGAAATTCAAGGTGTTTAAAAAAAAAAAAGAAGATTATAATTTTTCTTTTTAATATAGCACCAAATTGCAACTAATCTATATCTACTGTCACTTTTCACATTGAACATGTGCTCTTCTATTAAATAAACTAAACGCTTTCATTTTAAGTTGTGAGTTTAGTGTTTTTGACCCTAAGAAACACTGATGCACTAATCAATAACAATAATCCACAGCTCCTCTCTCTGCTCCAGAGGATTCAAAAAAATATATCCCTAACTGTGTCTTCTTTTATATAAAAATGAGCTTTACAAATGAATAGCTAGTGTCCCTATGGACCTGCAGGCTGCTGTGTAAACAGTCATATTGATGTTAAGAGTAGATACACTCTGTTGTGTGTGCGTCTTTCACTGACATTGTTAGGAAACCCTCTATAGTCACAATAACAGTAGGTGAGTATTTTAGTGAACAGCTGCCACTATCAGAAGTGAATGTTTCACTAAATAAAGAGAGACCATGAGGAACGACGATAAATGCATTTATAGAAAGAGGATGCGAGAAAGACGGTGGCAAGAAATATGCATTACTTGTTAGATCTATCAATTTAGCTGGAAATTGAATTCTAAATACAATAAACCTAATATATTTTATTTTGGGATGTGAAAGAGATTGGGTAAAAAAGGACATCTGTATGTAAAACTATTTAATAAATACGAGGGTTAGATTGTCAGAGTAGTTCAGCTATCAGGCAGTCTATTAACACATAACACAGAATATCATTTAAGCAACAACTCAGTGAAAGCTGAATAGTATCCAGTTATATTTATTCACAAGAATCTGATGATTTTTTACGTGTATTCTTTATTCCACTGGATACGCTCCAAGTGTCCTGCAGCTTTTTGTCACTTCTCCCAGCTGCTGCCACCTGAGGCCTGTGCGACGAAGCAGGATTTTCGCTTAGCGAGCTAACTTCAGGGAAAACTCTGGGTTTCCGGTCCTACGACGCTGGTTCTCTTTTTAGCGGGCTAGATCTCCATGGTTACTTATGCTGAGCGGCTAACCTGGTCCGGAGCAGGTTAGGTTGCAGGCTAACGCAGCGTCCACACATACGCGGTGAAAAAATCTTGGCGGTGGGCGTGTCTGAAGCTTGGGGATTTTTAGCGAGCAACGCGACCAACAACCAATCACATGAATCTCCCGCCCCCGACATACAAAGCAAAAAACTGTCTATATATGTAATATACTGTCTATGATTGCTAGCAATGTTAAAATGAAGTAAACTGGATATAAAATCCCCAAACAGGCGAAAACCTACCAGTTTCACCCACTGTCTCTGCCACCTCCCTCCATGCCTGGTTCCTCCGGTATGTATCCCGGTAGGTAAATGGGGACTGGTCATAAAGAACCGGGTGATTTGCTACCATAACTAATTTCTCCTCCATTGCGGTATGTCACTCCCAGCTTACACGCGGTTTGATTGGCTAGCGCTTGTACTGTCGGATTTGCATAAACGGGATTTGATTGGCTGACGCTTCCACCTCAAAGATTTCCAGGCGTTCCAGGCGTCAAAAGTTGAACAATGTTCAACTTTTGAATCCTGGAACGCCTTTAATTCGCCGCTCTGCTTCCCACAATGCAGTTCGGGGAAAAGTGAGGCGAAGTGACGTCACCCCATTCAAAGTGAATGGGCAGAAGCGTTGGAAGATTTTTTCACCGCGTACGTGTGGACGGGGCGTAAGAGATCAACTCAGTGAAAGCACTGCCTGCTGACCAATCAGAGCTCAGTGTGCGGAGTTTAAAGCTATCAAGTCATATTACAGGAGAAAGGAAATACAGAAAAACTGCCGTTGCAGGAAAGACGCCCGGCAAAAATCACCGACTGTGTGAACGTGAAAATGAATAGAATATCACCTCCCATCTTCAGAGCAATCTGACTATTATAACATTAGCGTTAAGAAAGCTTACTTAAATATCTGCCACAACATAAGTAACTGGATCAAAGTAACATTACGTACAGTCCGCGGCACTGTGAGTGCAGACGTCGATGTGTCCCATTATCATTCATATCACATCATATCACATCATAATGTATCATATATTTCCTTATCTGAGTCAGCTTCTTGAGCCGTATCTGGCCGTGCAACACTTACAGTGTCACATACTGTATGCAGAAGTATTATTTTAAGCAACACATTAAGTTGACGAAACACTCGAGTCAAATGTAATTAAAGTCAGATCCACTCGTGTCTTAGACGGGCCAGTGATATCATAAACCTGTTAATGTACGAATTCAAACACTTTTTCTTTTACCAGCTGTATTCACCTTGCAGGTGCAGCTATGTGGCTTTTATCCTGGATAAAGTGTTTAAGTCATGGATGTTTAAAGTTTAACGTCTTCATATTTGTCTAATATTATAGTTGACTTTTCATTCAGCGCTGTCAGTGCGCTTCTCCATGTTTGTGATTGGTCAAATGTTGCTAACCCCGCCCCTTTTATGTGAACGTGCACCTAACTAGATAGGACACGGCTGGCTTGAGCGATCCACTTGATAACCCGCGTCGTAGGACCGTTTAACAAGAGCGCGTATGTTTTGGATTAGGCCAACCGGCTAACTCAAACATGGTTATGTTGAACCGGCTTCGTCGTACAGGCCTTTGCTCTCATCCAGCCCGGCTTAATTCATCTCAAAAAAACAAAATAAGTTTATTCCTAAGACTTTTCACCACTTTGTTTGACAAGACACTACGACTCATAGAACAACCTAAAATAACTTTCTTGAGGAAAATCCTTGACTTTTGGACATTGCCTATACCGTGTTGTCACATTGATCAATGAACTCAACCATAAGACATTCACAGGGAGGCTCACACTGTTTAACTTAACAATGTTGGGCCAAACTCGCACATGTGAGTCTGAGTCATCATCCCCACACATGAAAGCCATTAGCACAGCTCAGTCAGTGCCATGAGTTTAGGTTGTTTCAATACAACTTTGCTTCATAGTGGATCTGGTTTCAAAACCTCCAACTGCCTTCAAAAGGAACTCCTGTGCTCAAGGTAACGACGTTGTGAGAACACCGCTGCTATGCACGGCATGTCAAGCCACCGGGGAGAACAATTTAGCAAGCTAGAGGGAACGGAATGCAGGAACTACAAAGGCATTATATTCCTCAACATTCCTTATGATAATATAGTGACGAAAACTCTATGACTAAAATAACAAAATATCAACTTCACTGGCCTTGATAGAAGTATTTTTTTATTTTTTGGATGTTTTATGAGTCGTAGATTATTCTCAAACAGACGTGGAGAAAAGCCATTGGAAAAGCGTGTTTGCTTTGTTCGAGGCCTTGATATGAGCAGGTGGTAGCAGCCGCTGATGTCATAAATCAGAGCTTTTAAAGGTTGTGAATACAGGATTATTTAAGTATGAATATAGTTGAAAAAGTAACTGTGGCATAAAATGCTTTGTCAGATTCTATGGCATGTTAACTTTTGATAGAATCAGATATTCCTGCTTTCAATAACTGCAACTTTTTAAATAGCTTGGCTGTATTTAACAGAAGACAAAGTTCCCCTTCAAATCACTCATGCCAAAGTAATGCCAGTAATGCCAGTAATGCCAGTAATGTAATATTTATTTTGAAACTGAGAAAAAGACGTCTGACTTTAGCTGTCAGAGCCATGTGTGGTGTTTTAAAGGTCTCCTATTATACTCTTTTTCATCTATATATTATAGGGCAGTGTTTCCCACACATAGACTTTACTTGGGCGGGCCGCCCAGGTATATTAACGGCCGCCCAAGTATATTTCGCGACCCATTTCGTTTTTGTTTAATTTTTTTTTTTTTTTTTATAATTCTTTTTTTTTTTTTTTTCATTCGTCCGCGACCACGACGCCATCTGCGATCGATTAACTTGTGGACAATGATCCCTCGCTCTACGCCTCCTGTACCCAGTCCCGGACTGGCCATCGGGAGGACCGGGGGGGTTTCCCGATGGCCTGGCCTGTTAAGTGGCCTGCCTCACACAGGGTGACTGGCTGTCTACATGATGTGGCCTGCTGACATGGCCACTGTCATACAGATCATAAATCAAAGCCCTTGATTGGTCTCTGTGTGTCATTCAAGCTCGGGATAACCTCAGCTCAGGTGAGGTTAAGGACTCTCTTAGTGTTTAGATAGTTAACTTAGTCTAACCCCTAGATTCCACCGGGAGCGTCTGCGCTGCGTTACGGCTACGCCACGCCACGCTGCGACCTCCTCCTGCGTCATAACCCACCGGGCGCGTTTCAAAACGTTGCGGAAGCGGAGCGTCGTGTGTGCAGGCTCGCAGTTGTTGTTGATTTGGGCATATTTCCTGGACATTTATTTGGGGGATGGGCCTGGGCCGGATGAACGTTCCACTTCCTGCCTGCGCTACGGCTGCGCCGCGCTGCGCCGCGTCAAAAATAGGATTCATCCTATATTTTAGAAATTCCTTGCGCCGAGGCGCTTCTGGGACGCTTCAAGCCGCGGCGCAGCGTGGCGCAGCGGGTCTGGTGGAATAGCACCCATTGACTAGAGTGGCCGCGATCGCTAAAAACGCCGCAGCGTGGCGTGGCGTAGCCGTAACGCAGCGCAGACGCTCCCGGTGGAATCTAGGGGTAAGTTCTCAGTGGTTAGTCTAAGTTCTCAGTGGGTCTCAAACGGTTTGGTCACCATTTATGTAAACACATATTTCCATTTGAGGGGGAGTGATTAGTGAAATATGCATGAATACAAAATAAAAAAGTTAACTAGGTGAAAAAAGGTCAGATACACTTTTAAAACTTGTTGAGAGCTAAAACTAGTCTTTGCTGCTGCCTCAAAGAGGAGCAGGAGGGAGAGGAGGGAGAGGCTGATTCAGGATCCCAGACACACTCACAACTATAAATGAACCAAAAATAAATAAATAAACATGTTTCAGTGTTTTTTCATATTGGATATGTTATTGGTTATGGCCATGATTTTATGATTATTGAAATGTATACAGTTCTGTTTCATATAGGTGTTCCCATAGATCTAGTCTCTTTATTTTCCCCTCAAAGTGCACCAGATTGATGCATTTAACTCCAAACTTTAAAAAAAATCTTACCGGGGGAGCATGCCCCCGGACCCCCCTAGAGGATTTGAGGTCCACCCCCACCTCACCTCACATGGATAGGTTCCTAAATACATTTACCATTTTTTTTTAAATAGTAACCCATGTCCATATGTTTATTTGTGGGTAGTAGATTTGAACTATAGGGCTATCACTATGGGCCCTGCCTGTACCTGTTCGCTCTGCCATCGCGTGAAGTGTCTGCTAACAAGCGACCAACAGAAAGGTTAATGTTAATGGTTAATGTTGTTGCACGTCACAAAGGCACGTCACCTCAAACCCCCCCCCCCTATGCTAATTGTAGCATCCCATAAACCCCTCTGTTTCAGCCCTGTTTCTGATTCTCTGTCTGTTACTTTAGATGAAAATAAGGAGCCACTCCCCACGCCCCTTTGAGAGATATTTGGTTTAAAAGAACACTATAGGCGCATTCACACCGGAGTACTTTTACCCGTACTTTTCCCATTTAGTTCCGTTAGTGCCTGGAATTTTGTGTTCACACCAAAAAGAGTACTTTGTTCCGAGAACTTTTACCCCCACTTTTAGTGCCTGCTAGAGAGGTGGTACTATCCTGCGGAGAAAAAAGTACCAATTTCGATGAAGAAGAAGAAGTGACGTCAGCGGCTTCATTTGCGTAATCTTCCCTCAGGGAACTTATTCCGGTGTGAACGCGATCTGTACTTAGTTCCATGGGCGTACTAAGTGCTGGGCACTAAGTACGGCAAAGTACTTGGTGTGAAAGCGGCTAATGGCGCTCTAGGAGGAGATTCAGGTGATAAGGTGGGAGGGGTTACCTTGGTTGCTGATTGGCTAATGGTTACACAAGCCAAAAAAACGTTATGACATCATAAAGTGGCCAAAATCTGATCGGCTCATTTTCAGACAGGTTTTTATATAAATGGATCAGGGAAAAAGTGAGCGAATCTTTTTTCCTGAAACTTTCAGAATCTCTTTACACGGAGGGGACACATGTTTATGTATAAAAGACATGAAAAAGTGGATTATGCATAATAGGTGACCTTTAAGTTGCTTGTTTTGTCAAGAGGCCAAATTCAATGTTTTTTTGTTTTTTTAAAAGGACTAGCATAAAAATGTAATAACCTACTTAAGTGTTGACTTTTCGTACCTGGATGTACTGCCTTTCTTTCTGTATGACAATAGCCGCTTTCACACCAAGTACTTTGCCGTACTTAGTGCCGGCACTTAGTGCCCCTGCACTCAGTACCCCAGGGCACTAAGTACAAATCGCGTTCACACCGGAAGAAGTTCCCTGAGGGAAGATCACGCAAATGAGCCGCTGACGTCACTTCGTCTACTTCTCTTTGGGTTTACTGGCAGGCCGCAAACAACTTCACGGCGTATACTGCCACCCAAAGTTCCCGGCCGGAAGTCCCCTGAGTTGGGGACTGGCTTCAGTAGAAGCTGCTGGGACTCCCAGCAGCTTCTAAATCGCCAGAACGCCGACACCTCCTCATCACTCCACCGCTCCCATGTTTTTTTTTGTGTTGCCATAAGTTATTCTCTCTCCGTTGGTGCGCAGGGCTAATGCTAATGCTAATAATGCTAATGCCACAAATACAATGGCGGCTTCACAAAACTTTTCAGAGTTTTACGGGGCGTGGTTTGCAATTCGCCCAGCCAATAGAAATTGGTACTTTTTTGGTACCACCTCTCTAGCAGGCACTAAAAATAGGGGTAAAAGTTCCTGGCACTAAGTACTCTTTTTGGTGTGAACGCAACATAAGGGGTACTAACGGAACTAAAAGGGAAAAGTACGGGGGAAAAGTACTCCGGTGTGAACGCGCCTAATGAGCCCTGAACCACCCAATGAGAGGGTACTTGGTGTAAAGGTGTTGAGGGGGGGGCCAGACTACAGTAGTACGGAGTAAAACTGTAACTTTCCTCAATTTTTTCCAGTTTTAGTGACCTGGGGGAGTTTTTCAACTTAATAAAACACAGATGATATATCTATCAAATGATTTTGACGAACCTATTTTAGTTTGACTATTTTGACCAGTGCAGAGACATTATAAAAGACGGAAAATAAAATGTTCAAAGAATTAAAGTAATTGCACTATTTACTATATGAATAAATACACAAATACGAATAAGTGAAACACTTTATGCATTATCAACGTTTTGATTGATTATCTGATAAAAATGTTCTAATGTGAGCTGGGGGGTGGACTTGGGGTCATGACCTCAGAAACTGCCATAACATAGTGTTGACAATGGCTGGCTCCATCCTAGAAGATGTGTCCCGGCAGAAACCATTAGTGTAAGAGCAGTGGTGTAAAGTAACTAAGTACATTTACTTAAGAACAATTTTGAGATACTTGTACTTATTTCCATGTTTTGCTTCTTTGTTCTTTTACTCCACTACATTTATTTAATACCTTTAGTTACTTTACAGATTTGGATTAATGGTGTGAAATATAATCAAGTGTTAAATCAGACTTTAGTTCCACCTGGAGTAAATTCACAAGCTACCCTGCAGTATACAAAGTCTATAAACTAGCTGCACCTTTACCAGCTTTGATAACACTTTAATGATCAATCATTATTTATAAAACATATCATATTATTTTGAAATGGACCAATTTGCACACTGACTACTTTTACTTTGCTACATAAGGTATATTTTGATGCTTATACTTTTGAATTTTAACTTTGACTTGTAACAGAGTATTCATACACTCTGCTACTTCTCCACCTCTGTGTCAGAGTCCCTGCAGTTCAGTGACCCACTGGGTCTGCCTCTTACCTCCGAACAGATGAGGCGAGAGGTGTGCTGGTAGAGATCCTATCAACAGCCGGGGAGCCTCCTGCCCTCCAGCCCGCTGCCGGTCCGCCTCCTCCGGGCTGCTCCCCCCGGACTCCTGGGAGCTGTACGCTCCGCTGCTGTTAGGAATGTTTATCCCGGACTGAGGTCGGGTCCCGGGGCCTCCTGACCCCCCCGCAGACCGGGCCCTGGCTCCATGGTGCTGGCTGGTGCTGGACGAGGCTCCGGACGCACTGTAACCATGGTACCTCACCCCCCCGGTCGTGGTCCTGTTACCGTTGTTGCTGGACGTGCTGGAGGGCAGGTCCGAGCCGGAGTAGGCTCTGGTCCGTCCGTTAGCAGCCGGGTTAGCAGTGGGGCTGCTCTGCTTTGCCCCCATGTTAACCCCAACCGACTTTGATATATTAAAGAGGCGCTCTGTGAGCCACTGCGGGACAGTACGCCAGATTTACGCCGGGGGACAGAGGTCTCTACCGGACACACGGAACGGTTCTTTCTGGAAGCTAAGAGAAGTAGAACAAACTCTGCGCTATGAACCCGGAGACATTATTAAACAGCAGTGAGTGGAGAGTTGAAGCAGCTGTTATAAAGCAGAAGATGTGTGTGAAACTTCAGCAGCCGTCAGCAATGTGTTCCGTCACTAACAGCGGTGGCTGTGCGGCAGGTAACGTTAACATGGATCCCTCCTCCTCAGAGCTGCTGCCGTGGACCCGCTGCTTCCTCCTCAGTGTCCGCCCCGCCATGGCTCCCGAGCAGCCTGAAGGAGTGAAGAGCCGGGCTCCTCTCACCTCCCTGCCTAACAACGCATTGCTCAAAGGAAGGATGGGATGGAGGAGAAAGCCCAGCACAATACCGTTTTATCAGCGGCACCAAGGAGACTCTCGGTGCCCAGGCTAGCTGTCAAGCTAGCTGAGGTGAGCTCACCAGCGCTTCCGCTAACAATTTTCAAAGTAAAGGCGTTGCGGTGTTTTATAAGGCATGACAGCTTTCCAGTTTATTAGGTCCCTAAAGACAGCTAAACACATTCTCAATAAATTCGACCTTTTGTAGTTGTCAGTTTTAAAGAAGTCGTGTTACCTATGGGATTTGAATATGATTATGTCTGTCATGCTGTGCTTAGTGGTAAAACATTTTAAGGTCAAGGCCTAACCTTGAAGGAATAACATGCAGCATTATCCATAGAAAACAATGCAGCCTGGGCTTTGGGCTCATACAATAAATACTCATCAGTGCTTCTCAAAGTGTGGTCCGCGGACCACTGGTGGTCCGTGAGCGCCCCCTAGTGGTCCGTGAGTATATTGGTAAAATTTCACATTTGAAATAAATAAATAATTTAAGTTTTCCGCACTCTCGCGGGAATATCTCCGCAATGGAGCGAGCTTAAGATTGCATGATATAGCCCAGTGCAACACCTTCATCACACATTTTGCCACTTGTTTGTACCATTTTCAGGCGATTTGTAATCTGTTCTAGAAAAACGATTTGTTTTTGGATATTTGTGGAGTGAGGTAGTCCGCCAGTGTTTTTTTTATTGGTTAAGTGGTCCTTGGTATGAAAAAGTTTGAGAAACACTGCTCTATTGGACCTTGTGACCCCAGTTGGGAGCCATTCTCATTGCCAGCTTTTCCAAAAAACACTACTTTGTCACATCGCTGGGCATCTAACACCGGGGCAAAAGCCTGTGCCTTTAACATGTTTACTAAGTGCTTCTTGTTTACATACTCCTACCCACAATGCTACCTACTAAAGGCCTGTCTTTACCTGGGCTGGATCTACCATATGGGCAACCTGGGCAAGTGCCCAGGGGCCTTTGAGCAAAAGGGGGCCCTCAAAGACAAGATCATTTTGATAAATGTCTCTTGTCGATAAGATGATATGGGCTTACAGTTACAGTATGTCCTATTTTAAAAGTGTGCTGCTCCTCCCCTTGAGGTAATAATTCGGCCTTGATCTTTACTGTTCAGAGTGTATTTATTACCTTTTAGTATATTAAGGGATAAGGTGTTGCGAAATTATATAATGCAATTTGTACCACAAGTTATTTAACTTTAAATTTAATGGAACAATTTAACTTCATTGGAAACTTGTTTTATAAAATCTTCAATACGTGCAAACCGATCTATAAAATATATTTCCAGAAGGGATTTCCTGCTCTTATTGTGAAATCGCAAAGGTATTATTTTGGTCTGTGTGACTTGATACATTTGGACCATATCAGCTGACGTCAGCAGCAGCGTCGATAACATCAGAGAGTGTCACGCTACAGTCATGGTCCTCAAACTGCTCATTCTGATGCTTTTAAGAAACAAACAAACAACGTGCAGCATTCACCTTGTTGTGTTAGGACTAATCATACTTTTTTTTTTCAGTTCGTGCAGTGACACAGTGACACCCACCAGATAATGTCCACAGATATTGTGTACCTTGGTTAGTAAGTTTGCAGAAACACTAATACCATGATAACTCACTAAGAGATTCAAACAGCTTTGTACATAATACATATTATTAATAGTGAACTTTATTTTATAGCACTATTCATTGATAGATGTAGTGCTTTCACATAAAGCTAACCACATGTAATACACACAGAAAATACAATGAATTATAAATCAGTTTATATGCATACATTATAATGAAAAAAAACTACAATTACATGAAAGCAATGCCAAAAGAAAGTGTTTTTAACGTTTTTAAAGTGTTATAAACAACCAGACACAGAGGCTTTCTGTCAACAGCACAGAGCTGCTGTGGAAGGTGTCTCACCCTCACTGTGTTAATCCATCTAATCCCCTCTGTCTGGAAATAGGCAGGTTATCTGTCCAGTGTTGACCACAACAACATCCATCAACACCTGAACAGCCACATGCAGCAAACCGCCATAACATTAACCTCAAAGGCCTGTGTCTGTCTGAATGAGCTGCAGTGTGGGAGCATTATTTAGGTTTCAATGGTGAGTGGACTTTAAGCTTCTAAAACTGCATTGAGATGCAGTAAAGATTTCCCAATTTGGGATCAATAAAGTACATCTTCTCTTATCTTACACAGAACACATTTTAAACACACAATTATAATAATGCTATTTAACAGATTTTTTAAAAATATATTACTTATCTAATCAATCATCAGATCTAAAAATAAAGCATTATTTCTTTCATTTATTTTCGTTGGATAACACTATGTGGGATTTTCCACAACAAAATCCCCAAACTGTATTGTAAAACTGACCTGGCACCATAGACTGTATAAATCAGGGGTGGGGAACCTTTTTCCTATCAAGGGCCATTTCAATTTTTACAACATCCTCCGAGGGCCTTACAAATTATTGAACTCAACATCTGCAAAAAAAAACTAAAATCATTTCGCCTTTCTTTCCTGCTGTGCAAAGAAAAAGCAACCTGTTAATCCAGATATCTTTCTGTTTTATTTTCAATGTTTTTATGTTATGCTTTGGAGAGAGTGTGTAAAAGGCGTAAGGCCAAAAACGCAGACACTCATAGCAAGTACCTTGAATTCCAGGAATTGAATGAACACAATGCAACAAACTGAGGAACACTGGATACTAAACTGCAGAATGAGTGACCACAACAAAAACTAACACAGCAAAACCAGGTGAACATCACAGACGAATCTGACATAAAGTGACGTGTTTGGCAGTTAAAAACACAAAATAAATACAGGAAACATGAAAAGACAACACTAGAAATAAACAGGATCATAACATTTTAACCAATTAAACTGTGTTACATGATCTTATTGTTTTCATGCTCTCTATTTTAAATAATTATATTCCTGTTGTTTTTAGATTCACTGATATAAAGCACGTTGAAGTCTGACACAACATGAGAGGTGCAATATAAATAAAGTTATTATTATTGTAGGAGTCAGTTTAAGTTTATTTATTATATTATTATTTTTAGCTTCATAATGCAATATTATTTTTGGACACTTGGTGGCAGTGATTAGCTGCACAGGGGTGTATACATGGGGTCATAGGTGACCGGACAGGGAAGGGCTCAGGTAGAGAGAGCACATCATTGCCATTACAATTATTATTATCTCACCTAATGCGAAGGCTGGAACTGCTTCTCTTTTGTGAGGCGTCTGATGTCAGATGAAAGAGATGAAGATGCTACTCGCAGCTGGTTTTCCAGGTTTAGGTCAGTCAGTCTTGAGCGTAACCTGGTCTTGGCAAGGCTCAGCTTTGAAAAGAACTGCTTACAGCGGTAGGTTGTCCCAAACAATGATGCAAACTTCAGTGCGTCTCCTTAGAATGGGAAAATCCTCAGCCCCCACACACAGTTTGTAGAACTCAAGCAGAGGGAGGTTGTTGTACCTAGCTTTGAGCTCATCGTTGCTTTGCAGCTCAATGATTTCCAGCTGTAGGTTTTCAGGCACATCAGCTGGTTCCACATTGAACGGTGTTGCAAAAATGTTCAGTTCCTTCTGGTAACGGTTCACGTCCTTACATGTTTTACCTTCACACTAACACAGTAAGAGTAGCACAGTATCTGTGTGTTATTGGTTGCGAAGAGTGTCGAGAGTAACGTTTTCCAACAATTGCCATCAAGTTGTGTAGTCAATCAAAAATAGAAGTCGTCTATATTTTCTCACAATGTCTACATTATACTATACATATAAATGTATTCCATATACTCAAAATACATCAGGTTTCCTATCCTTTCCTGCGTCTTGGTATTCCCTCCAACAGTGGCTCAAAAATCCATGCTGCCTGGCCATTTTATGATGGTTTATGGCCATCCATCTTCATCTTGATCAGGGTAAGGTAACTCTTTGTCCTGCTGCGCAAAAAAAAACAATCCTCAGATTTGGGGAATATTGTCAGAGCAGAAAGAACATTTGATCCAGGATCACAGTGTAAGTGGCTTGATCAATGATGTTTAATAAGTCAGCCTTCTTTCAGTTTCACTGAAGCATCCCCAGATCATCACTGATCCTCCAGCAGAATTTACAGCAGGTGTGAGACACTTCAGATTGTGGACCTCTCTAGTTTTCCGTTTAACCTTTAGACGAGTAGGTGAACCTTACAGTCCGCTACAGTCCTATCATCATGGTACAAACCTCAGCCTCATCCTCATTGATCCTCACTGGTGAACATTGATGATATAACGTTTGCCAGAAAAATAAAGCATTGCTTCACACCTTTTTGTTTAAATTGACCTGGTGTAGAGAGAGGACCGTGACTCACAACAATCAGACTTTAATGAGCATTATCGGCAGGTCAGTGGAAAGGGAGAAACCGTTCTGTAGGCGACCTTCTGCGGGCCTCCAATAGCTTTCTCCAAAAGAAAAGGAACGTTTTAGGTTAACATTATCTAAATGATTCTGTTTTGCTCCTCATTCTAACCATTTCTCAAATCCAGCCTGAGTATAAAAGTCTGAGAAGTGAAGTAAACATCCTTCAATCTGTAGCAGTCAACAACCACACAGACATTACTACAGAGAGCAGAAACCCCAGAATGAAATTCATCAATGGTACACCACTGGAGAAATCCCCAAGGCTACACACAAGTACTTGTAGTATCTCATGGGCCCATTGGGAGAAAATGTGTATGTATCACTGCTGCACACCACTGGGTGGGAGTGTTGCTTTAATTAATTCAGCTCAGGCTACAGGACAAAAGAGACAACACTATGAGCAGCTCTGTCCGGACACATAGTGTTGCAACAAAGCCAAACAGGAAAGATCAGAGTTGTAAACCTTCTGCAAGCTTTTCTGTTTTTGTTTAACCTTTAATGCTGCTGCTGATCTGATATCAGTTCTACACAGTACAGCCAGCAGCGAATGGGACTGTGTGTGTGCTGTGATCTTTGGTTGGAAGTGTTACTGTGTGTAGGATACTTTACTCAACGTGAAATGTAAAGGGTGAGTCATACACAGTATTCTACCTCTAACCCAATGACTTAATTATAGTCATTATTATAATTAATATAATTACAACATACACAAACTTAACATCATTGGCCACAATGGAATATGGAATGGATAGTAAATCTCCACCAATACAGTACAACAAACCTGAAAGTTCCTGCTAGATTGTAATTAAAATATGACACATGGTTAAATTAATGTTCTCAAACTCAGATCAGGAATACATTTAAACTATATACCTGTATTCTGGAGCTTCCCTTCAACTCCTTTTTATTACATTTCCACCTTTGATGAATGTCTGTCATCCAGGTCAAACGTTTCTTCCTTGTTCAGAAAAGACACTTTTAAGAAAGCCAAAAGTATTCATGTGAAATAAATAACTATTTAGAAATGTTTTTATTCTATAAATAAACCAGAAAATTGGTAAAAAATTGAATTCATTATTGTCAAATGTTTCATTATTATTTAGTTTACAATGGTAATGCAAAATACAAAAGCTGTATAGGAGTTAGCTACAAGGCTAAATAGAAAGGCCAGGATTTGTGTTTTTCTCAGTTTCAAAGTTTAGAAGCCATGTTCACGACGGCGGACACCTTCTCAGTTCAGCATGAGCTGTGCTGTGTTTCATCTGAAGATGTTCAGAGAAACACCGCTCTGTGAAGGTGTGTCTCTGTGGCTGCTAGCCAACAGGAGCTAGCTGACAATGCTAACACTGACTGTTAAATTTGACGCTAATAACCTGCTATCAAGCTGGCCAAGACCAAAAGGCTTCAATAACAAGATATAACAAGAATTAAAAGGATTATAAGGCATTTTATTATCTTAGTCTGATTCTTTCTGCACTGAAAAACTGAAACGTTGACATTAATTAAATGTATTATGACAACAGATTTCCCATAACATCAGTTATCTCTGTAAGTTAAAATCACAAACAGTAATCCTCAATTAACTGCTCCAACCGGAGAGCGTACATCCACCAAGACCAATGGTGCATTCATGTGCTCCTCAAATGATCCCATCTCCCCAGTCCTGGCATATGCTAGGTCCTTCCACGAGGTTTCATGAGAATAAAGAAAGTAGTGTTTGTCAGTAATCTTGCTGACAGACAAACAAACAGACGCATAACAAACTGAGCCAAATAAATAACCTGGCATTATCTGGGTAGGAGAACAAAATGTCTTTCATAGTTTCAGTGATCCTAAAGGCCTGTATCTTTTTAAAAACATCCTTAACACCAGCCACACCTCTGATTGGTTTAAAGAAATGCAAACAAGCTTGAGTGTTTTTTACTCTACAGCAGTATATGTTGAGTCTATGTCGTACAGTGCTGTGATTATATAGGTCATAAAATATTCTTTTTATGAATATTATGCAGTTCAATTATTCAGTTCAAAGGTCTGTGGATTATCTTGAGTTCCCCGCTCGTGATTTCTCGCAAGACACGTTTCCTCGAAAAGTTTTAATTTGTTGGCGTCACAAGCAATGCCATCCATCGCCATCATACTGAAGAGAAGGAAGACATCTCCAACACTCTGCAGCTTACACCTAGACAATATACCGATAAATATCTCTGCAGGTGAAAAGAACAATCTATGATTTGATAGTTGGGTTGGGGTTGTTTAGAATCATAAACTTGCTATGCAAATGAAACCCCACCAAAATCTCTTAAAATGCAGCTTTAATTTAATTAAAACATTTCAGCAGACATTACATTCATTTTACAACTCAAATGAAAAAAATACTTAATTAATGTCAAATTAAAAGCCATATATTTTGTCTCCATTATTCATTAAAAGTCAAACTGTTTTAATTATTTTATATTATTTCCCCCACATTTTGACGTTTTAATTAGTCTACACATTTTAATTCGTTAATTTGTTTGTGTTCCACCTCCTCTGTCATGATCCAGGTTACTGCGTTTTGGGGTTAACACATTTTCGCTTTGAGAACAACAGAGTTGTGTTGGAGCGGGTTCCTGGTTCAGTCCCTCTGCGGCGGACGCAGGTTTGAATCTTGCCTGCGGCCCCTTTGTGTGCATCACCCTCTCTGTAGGAGCCCACATGCTTTATTGAGCCTGAGTTCATTATTTTCATTATTATTATTATTTTAGATTGCACACATTTGTATTTAATTAGAACTTCCTGTAAGTGTCACATGGGTGTGGTTTATTTGTATTCAATCCACCTGTTGTTGGCCGGGAATTTGTATGACACAGAGGGTGAGCTGGCTCCTACATTTTCTCCTCGTCCTCTTTAAGTTATCTTTCTTTATTTTCATCATTAAACATCGGAAAACTATAACTTCAGTACGAATTTCTTTACTTGAAATGAGTCAAAGTGCTGAGCCTACCTTAGCCTCTAAGCGACTGCTCACTTGGAGTTTTGTCGCTTAATCCTCTATCTCCCTCTTTCAACATTGTCACTCTCCAATAACGGCTAAAAATTCTGCAAGGATTCCCTTGACTAAAAGCTCCACTTTAATTATTTTTGGAACGTGAATTCAACAAACTAGCTAACAGAAATAAAAAGCTCACGTTAAACGAACTACATCGGCATGCTAACATTTAGTTGTCTGATTTAGACAGTTCCATTCAAAAACTGAAACGTTGAATTTAATTAAATGTATTATGTCAACAGATTTTGTATAACTGTTTTTCTTTTATAGAAGCTTCAGACATTCACCAGTTGGGTATTAACCAAATTATTTTATTTTGAAGAGCAGAACGTAGCACATTTATAATGCATGATTATGTTTGTGTTGGTGAGCTGGTTGTGCCTCTCTTGTTGTGGTGTGTGTGTGTGTGTGTGTGTGTGTGTGTGTGTGTGTGTGTGTGTGTGTGTGTGTGTGGTCTGGCAGCTCTCTTACCTCTCAGGGTTGATGAGAGTGCTGATGGCGATGTGTAGCTCCAGTTTACATATGATCCGATTACACGAGTGACCAGTGTGTGACCTCAGTAACTCACCAACACTGCCTCTGTGTGTTCTGACTGCGGCCACTCCACGCTGCATTCCAGACAAAAACTTGAAAAGACGAAATAAGCGCCTAATTAATTGCCTGACATATTTTCCAGTCCTTCTCCCAGACAATTTTGTGGGAGATGTCAATCAGGTGGATTAAGCTTGTTTTTCTGTTAGCTCTCTGCTGACAGTGGAAATGATTAAAAGGGGAGATTACGTGACAGCAAATTTGTGTTGATATCATTAAACTTTCACCATGGACTCGGTCTAAAGCTCTTAATTGCTTATTAACTCAGCTTTGTGTGGCTGTTCGCCTATCAACACTTCAATTAAGCCTGATATCAGAGCAGTCCCCCCCACCCGCCACATTCTCTATTCGGCAGTGCATCCTTTGTATGATTGGGATGAAACATGGACACACTCTGTATGGGAACACACACTATATGGGAACACACACTGTATGGGGACACACACTGTATGGGGACACACACTGTATGGGAACACACTGGGAACACACTGTATGGGAACACACACTATATGGGAACACATACTGTTTGGGAACACACTGGGAACACACACTGTATGGGAACACACTCTGTATGGGAACACACACTATATGGGAACACACACTGTATGGGGGGACACACTGTATGGGAACACACACTGTATGGGGGGACACACTTCATGGGAACACACACTGTATGGGAACACACTCTGTATGGAAACACACTCTGTATGGGAACACACACTGTATGGGGACACACACTGTATGGGAACACACTGGGAACACACTGTATGGGAACACACACTATATGGGAACACATACTGTTTGGGAACACACTGGGAACACACACTGTATGGGAACACACTCTGTATGGGAACACACACTGTATGGGGGGACACACTTCATGGGAACACACACTGTATGGGAACACACTCTGTATGGAAACACACTCTGTATGGGAACACACACTGTATGGGGACACACACTGTATGGGAACACACTGGGAACACACTGTATGGGAACACACACTATATGGGAACACATACTGTTTGGGAACACACTGGGAACACACACTGTATGGGAACACACTCTGTATGGGAACACACACTATATGGGAACACACACTGTATGGGGGGACACACTGTATGGGAACACACACTGGGAACACACACTGTATGGGGACACACACTGTATGGGGACACACACTGTATGGGAACACACTGGGAACACACTGTATGGGAACACACACTATATGGGAACACATACTGTTTGGGAACACACTGGGAACACACACTGTATGGGAACACACTCTGTATGGGAACACACACTATATGGGAACACACACTGTATGGGAACACACACTATATGGGAACACACACTGTATGGGAACACACACTGTATGGGGGGACACACTGTATGGGAACACACACTGTATGGGAACACACTCTGTATGGAAACACACTCTGTATGGGAACACACACTGTATGGGAACACACACTGAAAACATCTGGCCTTGCACACACACTACTGAAATACTCTCATATTCACTAGTGAACACCTCACACACACACAACTGAAAATTAAACCTCACACACATACTACTGAAAATTAACCTCACACACACACAACTGAAAAGTAACCACACACACACTATCGAAATACTCTCACATTCACTAGTGAACACCTCACACACACACAACTGCAAATTAAACCTCACACACATACTACTGAAAATTAACCTCACACACACAACTGAAAATTAACCTCACAGACGCACTAATGAAATACTCACATTCACTAGTGAACACCTCGCATACACAACTGAAAATTAAACCTCACACACACGCAACTGAAAATTAACCTCACACATACTACTGAAATACTCTCACATTCACTACTGAAAACCTCACACACACACACACACTCCTGAAAACATTTTACTGAAAGGTTCTCAGCAGGGAATGTGCATGTGTTTCACCTATGTGTGTGAGGGGGATTCTTGCTGTAACGGAAGTCATTGTAATGAAACGGAAGTAACAAAGAACAATGCTGCAGTGATACAGTAGGTGGAGATAATTCTCGTCTACTCTGTTTGGAAGTCTTAAAGAAGAAGAATGAAACAGGTCAAATTCAGCATGAATTTATAGAGAAACAACACTGCAGCCGTAGGCTGGACCCTGGACCGAGCGGTCTACAAACTGAGACGGTCTGGTCTATGGAGGTGTTCTTGTTTACATCACCTGGCGCAGCTCGTGAGGTGGCCTTGCAACCCGCTAGCAACATGCACAGCTGCAATAAGCTAACAAGCTAACTAAACCGAAATTGAGCCAGAACCTTTCCTTTTTTCTTTTACCATGTATTGAAGTGATTGATATTTCAGGCTGAGAGGACAATGGCCAGTTAAATATGGTTGATTAAGCTGTGTACTTCTAGCCAACAGTTATATTAGCATTAGTTAGTGAACAGTAAGTAAATATAGGAGTAACCGATGTACTCCAGCCTGATTCAAATAAGGGCAAAGAGGCGGGACCTGCTGCCACCGAACTGGAAGCTCCAAAACTGAGCTACTCCTAACAGTTAACTTCATATTTCTTATTGTCTAAAGCATTTATTACACACATTTTCCCCTCTCTCATATTCACAGTGTGGATCAATTGAGACAGCGTGGTGTCCAGAGAGCTGCAGGGACTTTGGGAGAAACCTCAGTGTGACGGATGACCTGTCTGTGGGTTTGGCTGGAGAGGACTGAGGTGGAGCGGTCTTTCTCTGGGAGGAGGACCAGGCCTGATGAAGAAAACCACCAAACTGCATCTGTGAGCCCATACTGGGCACAGCTGTCACAAACAAATGATGGTCCTGTTTGACTACACACTATTCAGTGTGCAGATCTTTGTGTTCACAATAAAAGTGTAGTTTCTTAGTGAATGTCCTGTATTGGTCTTTAATCTCATATCAGCTTTTCATTTTCTTCTTGCCCCTCAGAGAAAACGGTGAGGCAGTTGTGTCCTTCAGGTATGTCCTCTCCTAACAGAAATGACAAGAAACATAAAACCTATGACATTATTGCAGAGCAAGTGTGTTATTTATGAAAGAGGTGTGTTTGTTTATTTAGCGGCTGTAGGAATAATTTTTTTTTTTTTTGAATGTGTTTTTGAAATTCATCACTTTGTAATACAAAGATAATCAGATTATGAATGAACAGTATGAAGTTAATCAACATTAAAATATATGTTATTATTAAAATAATATTCAGTGTTATCAGAACTTAGTGTAAATGTAGAATCATGCTGTTCGGTTATCTCACGGCAAGAATCACTTTTACCACGTCTTTTACAGACAATATGTAGAGACAAAGGGTAGCAATTCTCACAATGTAAAATAACAATTGCCTTAAATACATTGAAATGTGAAAGCTGACAAAACAATCATGTTGCTTGTTGCTTGGTAAATCGAAATGTAACTTTTTGCAAGGAAGGAACACAGTTGTTACTTTATCTATTTAAACCAGAACGTTTCTTGATTCTTTGTACAGTATGAAAGAGATCTTTGTACCTTTCACTCCATGCTGAAGTTCACTGCTTCTAGGAATCTAGGACTGTTTCTCGTGTTCAGCATCCTCTGGTCTGTCTGCATCACCTGGAAACTTTAAACAAACAGATATATATATGTAAAGTAACATGTGTTGGTCACAGACTTTTTTACATGCAAACGTCATATCATAATGTTTTTGCTATCCTTAAAAAAAAGTGCTGGATATCAAGCCCTTACTGTATCTTATCAGTTGGATTGTGTATTATTGTCTTATTGGGGTCCTTTTTATTTTACTGTTACTTTGGAATAGTTTTCCTTGGGACAGTCAAATTAAATATGTGTCCTATGCC